>BNST01003029.1:0-11834 GCA_019650275.1 Xylocarpus granatum
TTCGGCAATAGACACAATGTGGTACTAACTATCAACATTGCTTTTTATGATATCCGTGATTCTGACTGCAAACATTCCTCATAAGGGAACAACAAAGGCATCAGGCATGTTCAGTCCAGGCTCCACCTAAATTGAGATTCCTGGGAAGCAACCAAACACCATGGGAGAGGCACCGCCAGATGTTTTTCGCCACATTTCACATGCCCTCTTTGTTTTGCGTCCAGGAGCCTAAGTGGTTGGTCAGGTTACAAAACTTCCACAAGGATTAGCGAGAATCTGGAATCTATTCTTTACACGAGGTCGGCAAGGTGGTTATGCGGCAGCAGCAGAGGTTGTCAATGATTGATGCCAAGCGCGACATGAACTTCTGGGAGTGACACAATAGAGCATCCCCTGGCACACAGCAGAGTCTTCAGGCACACATTGGGCTTTGCACGGGACATACTGTCCATGAGTGATCAGAGTATCACTGTCAGGCACGTTACACACACAAGTGACTTGGAAATTACGCGATGTGTGCTATTTTGGCAGTGCGCGCAGGACGAACTTCTTCATTAGAGCGACTTAGCCACAACCTGGCCAGTGTGGTAAGTGTGGCGCTCTTCTTCTTACCGTCACACCTCTTTCAAATCAACGCTCTACCTATTGTAAAAGACGCACTGCATGTGGGATACGAATTTCTGGGAGTGACCGTATCCTTGCAGGCATGGCAGAGGCACTGCATGCATTAGGCAGTGTGCGAGATGAACTTTGGAGAATGACAGGAACAACATCACGGGCATGGCAGGCACATTGGGAGCATTCTGCTGTGTGCAAGACATACTTCTGAGAGTGACCTGAACATCCCCATGTGCTTGGCAGAGAAATCGGGCGCATTCAGCAGCGCACAGGATGAACTTTTGGGAGCAACCGAAACATCACCGCTGGCGCAGCAGATGCATCAGGCGCATTTTGCAATGCGTGGGAAGAACTTCGGGGACAAACTTCCAGGGGTGACCAGAACTTATCTGCAGGTGATGCATAGTTGTCAGAAATGTTCGGCTGTGCTCGGGACAAACTTCCGGCAGCAACTGGAAAATCGTCGCTGGCTCAGCAGAGGTGTCGAATGCGTTCAGCAGTGCTTGGGATGAACTTCTGGGATGAACACTTGTGTGCCTTTTCCTCCTTTCTTGAGAGGGAAGCCTCCCCTGCACCTGTGGGGATGTTCTGGTTGCTCCCATAAGTTCGTCCCGTGCACTGCCTAACGTGCCCAAAGCCTCTGCCGAGCCTGCGGGGATGTTCCAGTCACTACTGGAAGTTTGTCCTGTGCACTGCTGCATGTGCCCAACCCACAACTGTGCCTGTAGGGATGTTCTGCCACTGCCGGAAGTTCGTACCGCACATTGCTGAATACAAATGATGCCGCTGCCGCGCCCGTGGGGTTGTTCTGGTCGCTCTGGGAAGTTCATCCTGTACACTGCAGAATGCGTCCAACGCCTCAGCTTTACCCGCAGGGATATTCCGGTCGCTCCCAGAAGTTCATCCCCCTGCACTGCCAAACGCGCCCAATGCCTCTCCTGCCTCTGCGGGGATGTTCCAGTTGCTCCAGAAAGTTCATCCCACACACTGCCGAATGCATCCGACACCATTGCCGTATCCGCGTGGATGTTCCGGTCGCTGCCGGAAGTTTTTCCCGTGCTCTGCCCAACACGCCCGAAGGCTCTGCTGCGCCCACAGGGATGTTCCAGTCTCTCTCGGATGTTCATCCCGAGCACTGATAACTTGTCCGACACCTTGGCCAAGCCTGTGGGGATTTTCCAATTGCTCCAGAAAGTTCATCGCATGCACTGCCAAACATGCCTCACGCCACTGCCGCACCCATGGGGATGTTCCCGGAAGATCATCCTCTGCACTGCTGAATGCGCCTGACGCCCATCTCGACTCTGGGGGAATGTTTTGGTTGCTCCCAAAAGTTTTCCCCATACACTTTCGAACATGTTTGAAAATGTCGTTCATGGCTGCTTGAAAGGTGGAGGGTGTGTTGCATAGTCCAAAAGGCATGACTAGGTGCTCGTAGTGTCCACTGTGAGTCCAAAATGCTGTCTTCTGCACATCCTCTTCTTTCATGCATATTTGATGATATTCGGCCTTGAGATCCAGCTTGGTAAACAGTATTGCTCCATGTAACTCATCCAGCATATCATCAATTGTTGGGATCAGAAAATGATCCTTGACAGTTGCTTGGTCGAGTGCCCAGTAATCGGTGCAAAACCTCCAAGCATCGTCTTTCCTTCAAACAAGTAGAACAAGAGAAGAAAAAGGTGAGGTACTAGGTTGGATAATACCTTGTTGTAGCATCTCTTCCACTTGTCTTTCGATCTTGTTCTTTTGGAAGTGTGCATACCAGTAAGGTGCTACATTAATCGGCTTGGTCTCATCGATTAATGGGATGCCATGGTTGTAATGTCTTGAGGGTGATAGCTCTTGTGGCTCTCCTAAGACATCTCCGAACAGCTCCAGTAGGTTCCTTACTTCTGATGGTATGTCTTCGTGCTTGTTCTGCCCTTCTTGATGTGGCAATTTTTTCCTCCAATGTGGCCAAGAGAATTGCAAAACATTGTGCCCTTTTTTTGTATAGTCATTCAAGGGTACTTACCTCACAATGATGCGATGCATTAGGGGTGGATTCCATCCACGTGCAGTCCCTTCCCTTCCATTGGAAGTGCATGGCCATGGATTCGTAGACAAACATTATCTTGCCTATGGTCTTAAGCCAAGCATTACTAAAACCATATCAAGGACTGCCAAGGCTAACACATGCAGTTCTGCCTCTATTTTGACTCCTTGAATCTGCATTGCTACTGCCTGGATAACTTGTGCGCCCTTGAGCTTCTATGTGCTTGCCACTCTTACCTCAAAGGGTGCAATCCTTTTTGGACATAGGTGAAGTGTTTTGACTAATTTTGTGTTGATGAAGTTATGGGTAGCTCCACTATCTATCAACACCTAAATGTTCTTTCCATTAATGGTTGTGAACAACCTCATGGCAGTAGGCTTGGTGGTTGCCCCTACTGCATGCAAGTTGATTTCGCCTTGTTCCACATGATTAGGGGAGTGTTCTGCCTCTGCTTCCTCCTCGCTGCTTTCCTCGTGTTCTTCATCACTTACCACTTCAATGATGTTGAACAGCCCTTTTTTGCACTTGTGGCCAACTTGCCACTTATCATTGCACCTAAAACATAGGCCTCTTTTGATTCTCCTGTTTGATTTCTTCAAAGGATAGTTTGAGAGGATCTTTTGTTTTTGAGGGTGCTGTCTTACTTGATGAGGATGCCTTACCTAGTTTGTCTGAGGGTTTGGTGACCTTGGTTGTGCTGCGGGTGATGCTTCTCCCATCGTTGATGAGTCTTGTTGACCGAATGCACTGAGTCTGAGAGTTTGGATCTCTCATCTTCACTTCTCGGCTTAGCCAGGGTACAAGGCCGTCTAGAAAAGTGCCAATTAGTGCACTTTCTGGCTAATGTCCTACGATTCGGCCAACCTCTCAAATTCTTCAAGGTAGCTTTCTAGAAATCCCTCTTGCCTAATCTTGGCAAGCTGTCCCTCGTAACTTGTCATGGTAGATGGGCCAAATCTGTTCACTAGCTCTTGCATGAGCCTTGTCCAGCCTATCCTTCTACCTTCTTGGCCATAGGTGGCCTTAAGCCAACGCCACCATTGGTTGGCTCTCCCACATAGGTGATAGGATGCAAAATTAACCCTTTCACCTCTCTCAACACCTTGTTTCTCAAAGTAAAATTCAGCCTTGGAGATCCATTTTGTTGTATCTCCCTTCTCAAAGGTAGGAACTCGATTTTTACCTTAGGCCATGTGTAATGGCTTGGGCTGTCGTAGTGCCAATCCTCCCTCCTTGTGGTGCGCCATGGTTCTGCCTCAGGGTGATTCTGCACCCTTCTTGGTTGCCATGATGCGGGCCTTCTGTCCAGCACCTCCTCATCATTGCTATAATCATTGTAGCGATCATGGGGCAGGTGTTCGTTTGGTGAAGTATCCCTCCTGCTTCCCAAACTCATGCAACTTTTCCCCCTTTCTTGAGAGGGAAGCTGCTTCTGGTCAGATTCGTCCTCATGCACTTGGTGCTGTGTAATTTCTGATTGAAGCCTCCTAGACATTTGTGGTAGGTGGCTGTTTCTGCCCTGTTCGGTTTGGACTTGTTTTCCGGCCACTCAGGGTTGTATCTCTTTTTAATTGTTCAAGAGAATGAATGATAGATGATAGTTGGTGTTTGATATCTCTTACCTGGTCATTGATCGCATGCTAGTTCCTCTCCAAGGCAAGGATTCTTCCACGGTTAGTGACTGAGAAGCCTTCCCCGGTCTGTTCTTGTGGTGCGGGTGAATGCTGCCTAGATGACATGGTAACCGTGATGCCTTTCAGTTGAATGGTGTCCGTGCTGGTTTCTCAATGAGAGCACCAATTTGTTGGGGTGATCATGCTACCTCTTAATGAAAGCACCAATTTGTTGGGGTCCCAATTTCTTGTCCCAACTTTTATACACCTTAGGGGTTAGCACGACTTCTAAAACCTCTCCTAGCTTGCTGTCCCGTTTGATCCTTGAGTTTTTTTCTTTGATTCTTGTCCCTAAGCTGTCTTTTGGGATGAACTAATGATAAAAGGATATGTTGGATAGGCAAAACAACTCTTAAACCTATCACAACTTGCCTTGGTTGAAGAAGACAACTCTTAACTTCAACTTAAGCTCTTAAGCAAGGAAGACAACTCTTCACCTTGTCTTAGGCCGTACTTATCTCAAGATAACTCTTAATAGATAACCGAAATACAAACAAGAATGCTAACCTTGATTCTTGATTAATGAATGAAAATATACAAATTCGGAGCATATATCCTTTCTCACAAATAATGGATTGTATTTATAGTATTGCACAGCCTTATCCTATGAGGATTTTTCGGTCGCTCCCCAAAGTTCGTACTGCACACTGCCAAACATACCTGATGCCTCCGCTGTGCCTGCAGGGATGTTACAGTCGCTCCCGGTGGTTTGTCCCCAACAAAACCCAACTCATCTGAAGCCTCTTTCACACCCGAGGGGATGTGCCCGTCACTCTAGGAAGTTCATCTAGCGCACTGCCAAACATGTTTCATGCTGCTGTGCCGATGAGAATGTTACGGGTGGCCCTAAAAGTTCATCTTGTGTACTGCAAAATACACACTACAACTCAGCCATGCCCACAGGGATGTTTTCATCGCTCCCGAAGTTCATCCAGTGCACTGCCGAATACATCTGACGCCTCGTTGAGCCAGCAGGGATTTTCTGCTCACTCTTGGAAGTTCATTCCATGCACTGCCCAATGTGTCCGATGCCTCTGCCACACCTGCAGGAATGTTCCAGTCACTATTGGAAGTTCATCCCACACACTGCCAACACACGGCTGATGCCTCTGCTGCACCTGCAGGGAAGTTCCGGTTGCCCCTGGAAGTTCGTCCCGTGCACATGAATCTCTCTCCACAAACTCTACCTGTTTTGCAACATGAAGTAAACATGTTAAAAAATGAAGTAAGCTCAAAGAATGACAAAATAAAAGAATTAACAGAAAAAATTCAGAAGATGGAAATTGAGCTTATGGAAAAGAAACAAAAAGAAAAAGAGATTATTGTTTATTTTGAAAAAGAAGAGAGGGAAAAAAGGCAAAAAATGATGACTCAGCTATGGCAAATAGTGGAAGTATGTTAGTATTAAGTAATTATCACCCACAACTATGGGAAGAAGTAATAGCAAAATGGGAATCCAGTACAATACTCCATTTAAGTACATTCAATTTTATAGATAACCAAGAAAAAGTAAATTATGTAGAAAACTTATTAGGAGAAGTAGCAAAGCTATATTTTCAATCTTGGAAAAAGGATAATATTAATTCTTATAGGATATTAGTAGCAAATGCAGATGTAACAGAAAATATAACTAGTCAAATTAGGCAAATGATATTAGGATATGATCAGTATAGAGGGAATACGGAGATGCAGAATAGAGCACTCCAAGACTTAGAAAGACTACATATAGATAATATGACACAGATAAAGGATTTTAGTAATGAATATTTAAACTTAGCTAGTAAAACTGGCAAAGCATTTTTAGATCATCAATTAAGTACAAAGTATTTTTTAAAATTACCACCACCCTTTAATACTATTTTAGCAGAAGAATGGAATAAGAAACATAGTGGTGTTTTTCAAATAGGAGTAGCCCCTAGAATAATATTTACGTTTGAATATTTAAAAAACCAATGTATATTAAATGAAGTAGCAAGACAAGTAAAAAGTTATAATTATTGTAAAAATGTATATATACCAGGAATATATAAACAAGATAGAAGGAAAAAATACTTTAGAAAAGCTACAAATTATAGAAAAGGAATTCCAAGAAAAAACCATGTTAGTAAGTTTAAAAGTAAAAAACCCCCCATTAGAAAATGTAAATGTTTTATATGTGGACAAATAGGACATTATGCTAGAGAATGTAGAAATAAGAGAATGATGGATATGGGTTTTGTATACAGAATTATTGTAACCAAACCTGAACAAGTAAGGAAGTATGTGGAACCCTATTCATGGAAACTTGCACATGTGCTCTACATCCTTTTTGAGAAAGATAAATGCCCTTCTGGGTATATTAATATGAAGGTTAGAGCCATTCCCGCCTCCTACAACAACGGTTATCCTGAAGAAGCAAGAACAGAAATACTCATTGAGTGTTGCCCATTCACTAAACCCTCCTTGGTATTTTTCCCTCCTGATTTTATCCCAAATTGTTCTGTGTCAACAGACGAATGCATCAGCAGGGCAAGAACATTTTTACAGGCAATACAGCTTCAAAATACCTGGGCTTACAGATCTTCCCTTGTATTTGAAGAAAGAAATCTTAAAGTCTTCTGTTCACAGATCAAATGCTATGTCCCATTCTTAAGCCATATCATGGAAGACCCCATCAAGATGCTTCATTACCAACAATTTCATGCAGGAGCCAATTATCATGTCATTGGTGATGAAGGCAATTCCCAGGAAAGTCATTATCCTATGCTACATGATGAGGATGATGATTTGATTGACTTAGCAGATGATTAAAGGAGATTCAGAACTTTAAGCTCTGCCCAGACAACTCTGCCCCGACAATGCTGCCCAGACAAAAACAACTGTTTTCTTTAATAATTATGCATGTACTTTTATTCTTGTTAACTAGTGTTTGTAAAAAGTAATCAGGGTTATCTAACCTAAGGTTACTTTAGATGTGTATATAAGAAGCTTAAACTAAGCAATAAAGACAGAAGTTTTCTCCAGAAATCTTCTACTATATCCTTTGCTTTTTAATTCAGGTATACATCCTGTACTAGTAGGTTGTCTATCTGCACCAGGGAAAGTTCTTGTTGGTTGCATTTCTATCTGAGGTAAATTTCCTGGACTATCTACTACTCCTGAAGATGTACTGGCTAACAGTCAATAGTATAACAGAAAGTAATTTAAGGATAAAAACAGGAAGTTATTTAATTTTTAAAACTCAAAAATATTTATTACCATTTTGTTATGCATTACCCTTACAAATACGTGATAGAACTCAATTAATAATAGGAATGAATTTTATTCTTAGCATGCAAGGTGGAATAACTGTAGAAAATAGAAAAGTAACATTCTTTAAAAAGACAGAAATTATAGATACTTCACCCATTAGCAGACCTATAGATATGAAAATATTTGAAGAACAAGAAGAAAATAATAAAATGGAAATAGAAGATTTATTAGAAACAGATGTAATACTATATAATTATGGAAAATTAGAATCAAATTATAGGACTCATTTAGAACCCTTAATGAGGAGATTAGAAGAATTATCAGTAATAGGAGAGAATCCTTTAGCATTATGGAATAAAAATAAAATTACATGTAAATTAGAAATTATAAATCCAGACCTAACTATACAAGATAAACCTATAATACCAGACCCTAGAACTAAAACAGAATATGCAAAACATATAGAAGAACTATTAAAAGGAAAATTAATAAGACATTCTAATAGTAGGCATAGAACAGCAGCTTTTATAGTACAGAAACATAGTGAATTAGTAAGAGGAAAGAGTAGAATGGTTTTTAATTATAAAAGGCTAAATGATAATACTTATAAAGATCAGTATACATTACCAGGTATAGATTATTTATTATTAAAAATAAAAGATAAAGAAATCTATAGTAAATTTGATTTAAAATCAGGATTTCATCAGATAGCAATGCATCCAGATAGTATAGAATGGACAGCCTTTACTTCACCTTTAGGACAATATGAATGGTTAGTAATGCCTTTTGGATTAAAAAATGCACCCAGTATATTTCAAAGAAAAATGGATAATATATTTAGACAATTAGATGATTTTATAATATGTTACATAGACGATATATTAGTATTTAGTGATGATATAGCCCAACATATACAACATTTAAAAAGCTTTTTTAATATTTGTGAAAAAGAAGGACTAATATTATCTAAAACTAAGTTAAGACTAGGACAACCAAGAATAGAATTTTTAGGACTAGAAATAGGAAAAGGTATAATAAAATTACAACCTCATATAATTAAAAAAATAACAGAATTTAAAGAAGAAATAAATACTAAAAAGGAATTAGAAAGCTTTTTAGGATTGTTAAATTATACTAGAAATTATGTTCCTAATTTAGGAAAACTAACAGGACCATTTTATAATAAATTAAAAATAGGAGGAGAAATTAGATTTAATAATGAGGACAGAAAATTATTAGAAAAAATAAAGACAATTATAAAAAATTTACAATTGCTACATTTTCTACAATTTTTTACAATTTCTACAATTTTTTACAATTGCTACAGAATAGACTGATAATATTAATATAATGAATTTACTATTACTACTTTGTTTTCTTTCTATAATATTCTGTATAACTTTAATATTTTCTATTAAGCTGTCAATTTTCATTCTCTGCTTTTGTAATATATTTAAATATGACTTAAATATTATGCTTTGTGTTTGACTAATTGCTATTTGATTATGCAATAAGTGATAACATACATCAGAAATAGTGTTCAGTTGAGGATTTTCAGAGTGAAATTTATGCTTATAATTATCATTTAAAAAACAAATTATATTAATATTATCTACAGTCCTCTTCCTGTAGTATGCTCCTGTTTCTAAGTTCAAATAATCAAGCCTATGAAGTACCTCTTCGTCTTTACTGGTCATGTTTATAAGTCTATTCTCTCTGCAAGTTTTCACCTACACCTAGGACTTATCAGCACCTTTGCTTCTGCCTAGTACTTCAGTTTACCTCTATAAGAGAGTTTTTAACTTATAACAAGTTTTCAAGACAATTTGCTTAATCATAAAGGCCAAATTTATTTTAACTTAGTGCATTGTTTGCTCTGATACCAATTTTAGGGAATGAGATCCTAAACTATTCATATCTCCACTGAATCCTATAGAAGGACTTACTATTTCATTTTCAGTATCTTCTAAACACCGTAAATAAAGGTGAAGTAAAGGCTGTCCATTCTATACTAGCTGGATGCATTGCTATCTGATGAAATCCTGATTTTAAATCAAATTTACTATAGATTTCTTTATCTTTTATTTTTAATAATAAATAATCTATACCTGGTAATGTATACTGATCTTTATAAGTATTATCATTTAGCCTTTTATAATTAAAAACCATTCTACTCTTTCCTCTTACTAATTCTGTTAGCTAATCTCTTTATGCATAATCTCTTTGATATTATAATCTCTTTTTCTTTCTAAATCCTTCACCTTAGATTATTTATTATTAAAAATAATAATTATAGAAAACAAAGGTATAATATGAAGAAATAAAAAATATGAAAGATGTAGAATTAGTAACCAGAGAAAATGTGACTCTAGAAGAGGAAAAAATAGAAAATAAAGAAATGTTATCAGAAGATATAGATTTACTAGAAATACTAAGAAATGGAGTAAATACAGAAGAATATATATTACCTCTAGAGGAAGTAGAAAACCCAAAATATGATGAATATATAGAAGATAGAATTTTAGCCAGTACATCTTCAGGAGTAGTAGATAGTCCAGGAAATTTACCTCAGATAGAAATGCAACCAACAAGAACTTTCCCTGGTGCAGATAGACAACCTACTAGTACAGGATGTATACCTGAATTAAAAAGCAAAGGATATAGTAGAAGATTTCCTTATGAACAGATAACATTACCCTCAGCTATGGCAAATAGTGGAAGTATGTTAGTATTAAGTAATTATCACCCACAACTATGGGAAGACAATATACCACGGTCCAAAGAGGTTAAACTTTCCTCAAAAAGAGGATGAGAACCCTCAATTTACGTTGTGGCTTTCTGTTACTGGGATTTATGTTCTAATTTAAACATGGAAGCTTCTGACAAGAGAAGAAGAGAATTACTTTTCTTTTCACTCACTTAGATCCATCAACCTAGCACTATTCTGATGTATAAATGTTTAGCCTATCATTCTAACAACTACTATTCACAATCAATTTAAGATAATTCTAAATTTACCAAAGTTGTTTAAAGAAGCCAACAACCGGAGTTTCAACGGCGTTGGAGTTTAGGAATAAGACTAACAAGAGAGAGACTCTCAATCTTGTTAGAATATGTTAAGAGTTTAAGAATTTATTTACCTTTGAACTCTGGAAGTTGAATATTTGAGATGAAGGAGAGGATTGCTAAAATTGAAGAAATTTTTTGGAGAAAACTTCTGTCTTTATTGCTTAGTTTAAGCTTCTTATATACACATCTAAAGTAACCTTAGGTTAGATAACCCTGATTACTTTTTACAAACACTAGTTAACAAGAATAAAAGTACATGCATAATTATTAAAGAAAACAGTTGTTTTTGTCTGGGCAGCATTGTCGGGGCAGAGTTGTCTGGGACAGAGCTTAAAGTTCTGAATCTCCTTTAATCATCTGCTAAGTCAATCAAATCATCATCCTCTTCGTCTTATAATTATAAGTACATGTGATCCTATACTAGTTGTCCTAAAGGCTGTCCGAACCAATATTTATAAAAACAGTAGAAGGCATAAATGATCAATTAGCAAATTTATCTTTAGGAACAAAACCAATAGTAGGAAAAACAACTGGAAAAATGTTAGTTTGGAAAAAGTGGGACTAAAAATGTCATTAAGAAGAAGTAATACTACAACCAGTATAGATAGTCGTGGAAATATAACTAGAGAAGAAAACAGTAGAAGGAGTGTTAGTACAGAAAGACCCTATACCTTATTAGACAGAATATTAAGAAGACAAGATAGGGATGGTACTAATAATATAAGATTAGAAGAAATAATAGATTTAGAAAGAAATTTAGATTTATATAATTTATTGATATTTGTGATAATCTTTGTTCTAACCTTTCTATTTCTTCAATTAACATATTTCTAAATGCAGCTAAGTTTAATCTGTTATCTATATTTATTCTTAATAATGAATTTACTATTGCTCTATGTAAATTGAAATCAGTATTTATTGACATTTTAGCTTTTTCCTATAGTATTAATATTCTGTTCTAAAGAGTCCTCATCACTATCAAATTCTGAAGTTCCTGTGTTTCTTTGTTCTATAAAATTATCAAATCTGATATTCTGATTTCCATCTAAATCTGTATATATTGTACTACTCTCTGGTATTAACACAGTTTTCCTATACTATACATCCCCGCAGGAGTGGCAGTGCCATCAGACGTTCAGTAGTTGGTGGGACGAACTTCTGGGAATGACTGGAACATCCCTGCAGGAATGACAGAGGCTTCAGGT
>BNST01003030.1:0-43273 GCA_019650275.1 Xylocarpus granatum
TAAATTATTTCATTGGCTAAAAAGCTTGCCATCCATCCAGTCTCCATTGTATTCAATTTGAGGTAATGTGTTCTCATACTATGCTTGAAAACAATACTTTTTCCGGGCGCAAGAATTTGTCGCATACACAGATTCTACATGAGGTGAAATCCAGAGGAAACCACAATCAACTTCAGCAATTGTGAATCTCTTCCTTGCATGCATTACACTTAAAAGGTCAAACGCTTGACACAAAGTAATGGTTGAGGTAAGATTTGCCTCAATTCTCCCGGAACAATCACGTTCCATACAAAAGAAATTTGAAAGAAGAACCAAGTTAGAGCTTCGGCATATACACCTGAAGACAGTAATGATGAGAATTCTTCACTAGTCCAGATGTACAATTTCTTAATACAAGGACTTGAAATCGAAATCTTAGTAGTCTGTCACTACTGTAAATAAGTTTAAGCACTCAAGGATGGGAAATTTGGTTGCATATTGTCAATGTGATTCAAATTATTAGCTAAATTCAACTAAATTTGTTAGTCAAATTAGATTTAAAAAGTTGAGAAAAAATAGATTCAAATAAACAGGTAATTCAATTAATTCAGTCATTTATATTTAAGTTGAAAGGTAAATAATCAGTTCGAGATTGTTTCTTTCAACAAATTACTAAAAAATAATCTGGTAGCTGGATATCACGCCACCCAGATACATAAACAAAAGTTGCCGGCTGTTACATTCACGGCCAACCTCAGACACTGCAGCAGTTAGACCGAATTCAAGTGGGGAAAAGGAAGAGAAAACTTAAATTAGAACCTTGGCAGGAGAGGGATTGATTGCAGCAGAAGGTTAAGAAAGTTCCAGGAGGCAAACGCATTCAATATGGGGAGTATGAGGGAACATGTCTACTGGCTGTAGACTTTTTAGTTTATAACATCCTTTTATATTTTGCTCTGCCTGCAAAACAATTTACAAGAGTTAAGATGACAAAGGTTTTTAAGACGACAAATGTATTGGTAAACACTATGCGTACCACATCATGACAAAGGTGATCAAGGTCACGCGCACATGTGGCTGGATTACAAGATACATAAACAATGCGTGGTGCCTTCAGCTTTAGCAGGAACTTGATCAATTTCATGTGCATACCAGGGCGGTTTGGATCTGCAGAATTTTCCATATTAGAAAAAAATGGGAGTGAGTGCTAGGTATAATCTTTGAAGCAAATATCATTGTTTCATATATTTTCTATTTTTTCAAGGGAAAAAAATTCCCTGCATTACTAGTGTACGGTTTGTCTCAATACTAATATATGGTCAACAGTCATCAATCACGGACAAAATCATGCCTCTAATCAAAGTATTTATTTCCCTGCTAATTCATGTCAACTAGCCTAAAATGTTAAGTCATTCTCCTCCCATCCCCAACCTTAACCATAAATCTCACCTCCTCCAAGAATTTATGTAATTTTTAATATACAGTCTATCAGACTTGAACTAATGAAGATAATATCTCCCAGCATATTAATAACATTATTAAATGAAGAAAACGTGAACTTTTGTAAAGTAGGCACTGTAACAAGAAGACAACCCGAAATGACAATGTCTGGCTTTGGAAAAGCATTGCCAAAATTGTCACCAATTTTGTTGAGATCCCCTTCAACAAATGTGGCATTAGAAATTCCATTCAGCTTTGCATTTTGATGAGCATCTGATATAGCTTGAGGAACTACTTCATAGCCATAAACATGTCTAACCCTGAAAATAAGGGGGAATGAAAAGCGAAACCATTATGTTAGATACTCTACAGTTCAAAAACCAGGAGAACAAAAGACTGGTGACAAGAAAACCCAATGAGGCGAGGAGATATACCTTCTTGCAAGGGTTAAGCCAATGGTGCCAGTTCCACAAAATAGGTCCAGCACAATTTCTGAGCCATCTCCTCTGAGACCAGTACAATCTTCAATGAGTTTATACAGAACCTCTGCCTAAACAGTGCAAATCTTTGCATTTACTGTTATGGAAATTACCCATGAATTCAAATGGAAAGCTGAAGGAACAAGGAACATGGTATTGGGCCAACTATAGGCCGGCATATACCTGGCGAGTATTAGTTTGGAAGAAAGAGTTGGCAGAAATTTCAAATGTAAGCCCTCTTAAAGTTTCTGTGATGTTAGATTTCCCATACAAAGTGTGCTCCTCCTCCCCCACTGATGTATTCCCAACAGAAGTGTTCACATTATTCACAACGCTCACCTATCAGTCATCAGAATTTTTGCTATAGTATGACCATGTAATGCAAAATAAGCCAGCAACACTGTGTTTCACAAACAAAGAAATAGCTGAACAGTGGAAGTGAAAGGATTTTCACCGACATGTCTAGGATAAAAAGCAAAAATAGATATACAGCAATTTATGGGGACAATTCAGGTTGGCCAGACATCTAATTGAAGCAAGCTTTTTTAGCAGAATCACAATTGCCCCAAGGAGTCAGGCTTTACAAAATAAATAAAATTACTGCTAAGAAAAGAGCACATAAATATTGATGCACATATAATGGGCAGAAAGAGACAATGTCACTGAAGGATGAATGATACAGAGCTAGGAAAGTAAAAGATTTTTGCAGTTTTTTTCTTTTTTTAATTTGCATTTTATCCAGCATGGCTGATAAGCAGGATGTCCGAACAATTACAGAGAGCACTCAGTTCATCTCCTAAACTTTCACAACCCCCAGACTGATTAAATGAAAGAAACTAAAGACAATTACAATGTCAAGGGAGATCAACATAAGAAAATCAGCAGAATAAATGCAACAAAAAGTTCGGCTGATGATTACAAAAGCCATTGAAATAGAATATTTAAGCCAACAAAATGCTACCTCCTTCATGCATATGTTACTCTTTCAAGTTATCCTCAACAGATGGCTAAGAAAAAGTACCCTCTCAAAGCTACAAATGTACTGTGGCCACATTTCTTCACATGAATTAATGTCATTAAAAGAGACCAATCAATATTAGACTATCTGTAACAAGGAAAATTGCAAAATTTCTGTTGACATAAACAAGATTTGGAATTTCCATATAAACCACTAACCACTTCAGGAATAGATGAAATTTTCTCAACCAGTGGCTTCAGCAGCTCTGGCTTGTAGGATGAGGTTACAAAATTGACCATGAGTTCAGGTAGCCCAGACTTCACATCTCTGGAACACAAACCATAACTATTAAATTATAGGAAAATTAATTTTTTTAAGACAATTATAGATCCATGGACTAATCTGAAGAAACTAAGTATGCTGAAACCATCTCAGAATTCAAGGAATTATCCAAAGACTTAAAGCTGCACATTGAAGAGCAACATTCATGCATTAATGATAAACATCACAAAGCCCTAGTATATGCCAAAATGTAATACTGCAGCCTCCACAAACATGTCACTGCTCCTATAAATTAACAGATAAAGCGAATTTAACATGCAATGTCTTTTTTGCTCCTTATTTATGACAATGCCCCTTGTTAATATCTGTTTTATGATCTGGGAATCATTCAGCATTGACTACTGGTATTCCAAGCATTTGTTTGACCATTTTATCATTTTTATTTGCTAAATTACTTATTAGCATAATGTGTTTATTTGAATTTTCACAGATTTTTACATATGTATCTATCCTTCGTTTCCATGAGTACCCCCAATGTTTAGATAATGTAGAATAGTGCTAGAGCATCCACATGATGTATACGTATATTTTATCACATGCACAAGAGTTACTTTCTGGTTGAAGAATGAACGTGAGAAACAAAGCAAGCTTATAAGTTGTATATGAAGCCATCAATGATGATACAATCTTTGGTAGAACTCAACATACCTTCCAGTCCTTAGCATTAGATGTTTGAGAAATCCAGAATGTGAATGAACATCATAAGCAGATAGACCTAATTTTGGGTCTCTCCAATAATTTTGGATAGCTGCAAGAACCTAAGTATTAAATGCAACAAAAAGAGGCCAAATGAATTTCTCCCACAAATCATAGATGCTGCCAATAATCATTCAAATGATAAAAAAAAGGTATGAAAGTTGGTTCAAAGCTGCAGAAAATTATAAAGGTAAAAACTGAAGAATTGTTCCTCGCTTTTATGAATCTTTCCTTCTCTTCTTCTAATTCCATTTCCAATAATACATGCATATCTTTATGAACCCAGTAACTTGACAAGTTGTGTGCTTGAATTGGAAAAATTTTACCACATGTTGTAAAGGAAATCAGAGGACATGAAGTCTTCATGCCTTTTATTAGCACTCACATTTTACACCAGCTTTTTGATTATCATACTGAGATATCACACTACAACAAATAGAAAAAACATTCAATTCATATAAAGAGTGATTACTTATCTACCAATGAACTTTGGATAAAAAATTTGAAATCGTTTTTCTTTTTTTGCAAACTTAATGTATAGTATTTGCACACAATAATGTATGAAACTTGTATTGCAAAGTTTTCGAAATGAAAAATGCTTACCGCATTGGCAGGCTCACTTTGCAATAAACACTTGTCAATATTTACAACCTTATCGAAAAATCCAGGAGCATGTAATCCTAGTGCATAATGCTCCCCATGATCTCTTTTTTCTTGTAATAATTCTTTGGGCAACCATCGTTTAGAACCAAATGAGAATTCCATCTGCCGAAACATGAAGCAGCAACTGATAATTTCTGCATTCTTAATTTATTCAACTAATTTGTTCACATGATTTATTTACTGGGAAAAAAATAAAATTCTTTTTTTTTCCTGAAAGGTTATACAGGCATGTGAGCATTATGCAGTATTGGTAAATTGACCAAACAGTAATAAACTAAGGCCATCTCTGTAACAGGAAAGTGAGCATGTTTTCATCTATCATTGATTTTTCCTTTACTTGTTAAAGCTGACACAACTGAACTTTGGCCAAATCTTCCAGCATTTTTGGCCAAAACTTTCTGCATTTAATCATTACATATTACCTGGTATCTAGCCATTACTGTAAGTAAAAGTTGAGAATAAAAGCATTGAATTCAAATATTACTACTGGGATATTTTCAGGCAATAAACTTCAGATGCTTGAAATTACACACAAAAACAGAACCACAAAAGGTCTGATTGTGTCCAAAATTTCCCTTCTTTGACCATCACAGTAAGAATCTCTCATAATTACACCCCAATTATGGCTCAGTATCTGACATACAGATTACCTTCGACCTGAGAGAGAGAGAGAATAACTAGTTGCACTCAACCAAAATTGACAAGTCTACGTAGCATGCAAACCTTATTTCTATAATGGAACTGAATATCACAAGGAACAATGGGCTTCATAATGTCAAAGAATCCTGGGTCTTTAGCAGAAAATTTTCCAACATGTATCACCAGATCATGAACTTGTTGTTCCTTGGCTCTGAGTTGAGCCTCATAGAGCAGGTTTTGTGTTTTACAACCTCCACAATAAGAGGCATACTCACAAGGGGCATCCACAGAATCCCAATGAGGAGATATTGTCTTCACCTTGGTTACCTGCAATTTCAACAAAATGCAACATCAAGAATCATATAAATGAAGATAAACCAAAATATAAAGATAATTCAGGTGCATCCGGCAGACATTTTTTAAAATAAAAAATACATTTTTTAAAAAATAAAATGAAAGTGGTGTCTAGAGTCACATTTGTTCACTACAGAAACAATTGTAATTGGTTAATCATTTCCCCGGATAATTTTTATTAATACGTTTTGCTCTTCTAAAATCTCTGAGTAAATTGTCTTTCATTACTTCACTTTGCCATCCTTCACCAAGCTTTTCAACGATCAAACAACCCCATAAAAATGTCATTATAACCAGTATGCTATGCACAAATTGAGCTCAAAATTGTTTGATTTCATCAAATGCATCCGATTCTTTTTTACATTAAACTTTTTCTTTCATCTTTTCTTCAAATTTCATCAAAAACAAAATTAAACCAGCAATGATCTTCAAAATTCCAAGCACAAACAATAAAACTTGAACTTTATAGCAGTCACATAAACTAACCTCAGCATAATTTCCCTTCTTGCGTGTAACTCGTCCAATGAACTTCTCCCCAGGAAGCACACGGTCACACATCACAACAAAACCAGTTTCTTCCACCTTACATACTCCTTTCCCTTTAAAAGCCAAACTCTCACAAACCAACTCCAGTTCTTGACCTCTCTTAGGGAAAAATGAACTGTTCTTGTTCCTGTCAGATTTTTTGTTATCGTCATTACAATATATGCTGTGTTGGATTTGTTGTGGGTTTGGAGTGGAAGAGAGAGAAGATAAAGTGTAGCAACTGGAGCGAAATTCCGGAAGCCATGATTTTCTTCTTGTTGTTACTGTTGCTGTTAAGTGTCTGAAAGCTTGGCTTGCTGACATGATATAAGTTCGGTGGGCTCTGGTTAAAGAGGGAACATGCAGTGGAAGGTTTGGGGTTTATAGATTTGAGATAGATGTAGTCTGGGTAATATGATTGTTAATTAAGGGTAAATCAGTATTTTCACATACAGGCATTAAATGGACCAGACCCATCCTTTTAATCTCTTGGGCTTTCTTAGCCAATATGAACCGTTGGATCTGCACGCGCCTAAATAAATATACCGTCTCCAAAACCCTAGCCCTAGAAATTGGCAACCTCTCTCTCTCTCTCTCTCTCTCTCTTAGGCAAAAAAGCTAGTAGCGATCAGTATTCATTCATGGGTAATTTCAATTTTTGATAGTATATTCGTGAAATTCAGTTTAATGCCTTTGGGATGTGATCTTGAACTTCTTCGATCCCTGTGATTGTTTGCAGGTAAGGTGCACGGGTCGTTGGCACGTGCCGGAAAGGTGAGAGGCCAGACACCAAAAGTGGCCAAGCAAGACAAGAAGAAGAAGCCCCGTGGACGAGCACACAAACGCATGCAGTACAATCGCCGTTTCGTCACTGCTGGTAAGCTTATTCTTTCTCACTGTTCCTTTATTGATGATTTATGCTAATTTGATTTTGATATGGGGACTGTACAGTGCGAATCATAGTATGTATCGAAGTGCATTTGGCATATGTACAGCATATAGCTTGTTCGTATGCTCTGTTGTTTCTTTGGAAAATTGTGAAAATTTATGACTTGGGTTCGGGGGATTTCTGGGTTAGTAAAGAAGGAAAAGGCATAGAAAAATTATGACAGCATAAATTTGTAGCAACGAAGAAATGCTGCTTTTTGATTAAAAAGGCTAATTATGTTCTGTGTTTTTTTTATTCTTTACAACAAATGCAATTTTATTCCATTGCTGTAGATGATGTTGTATTTTTTAATGTTACATTGTGATGGCATGGATAATATTTATGCTAAGAATGGATTTTGTTCGGTTACTCTCTACCATAGGATGGACTTTCATCGAGTTGTGTTGATCATGAATTTCTGTTATGTCTTTACAGTGACTTTGTTTTATGTTTCCTTACATTGTTTAATTGCATCTATTAGTAATAGTGTTAATATTTCCAGCGGCATTGTTATTAGCAATGGTTATATTCTATCAAAACGATTTTAATGGGCTTATGTGGCTCTGGATTTCCACAAGATTGTTGTGATTTGTTGAAAAAGTGGTTAGTAGATTTAATGGTTTATCTTATTTTTTTCTTCTATGTTTCATGCTGTTGTCACCATTTGCATAGTCAATGCTTTGTTTTCTGGTGTGAAGCTTTATGTTTGCTTGTTGCATTTTTTTGTGTTTTGGAGTTGAACTTTTGACAAGTCTAGAACACAGAGCACGCAAAGATAAAATTATAAACAGAATCATCTGAGTAATGATTGCCACATAATCATACATGCAGATTGATTTAACAGTGATTGAGCTTCTTATGAATGCTGGAAGTTTTTTGACATGTATTTATCATGAATTAGTTGAGTAATGGAGCTTTTCTTTTATCTACAGTTGTTGGTTTTGGAAAGAAGCGCGGACCCAACTCTTCAGAGAAGTAAAATCAAACTCGAGGAAGTTTTGGAATATACTTGTGGTTGGGGAGTTCCATATGAGAAATTGGATATACCTCTTTTTTACCCGACTTCGCCAGCCTTGTCACTTAGTTGCAACTTAGTTGTTTGCCTTTTTCTTCAAAATTGTTTTGCTTGAGGCATATTTGATTTGTTTAGGACAGAATTCAAATACTATCATAGTCTGATTTCAAATAGTGTCATGAATAGAGTATTTACTGATTAGTGAATGGTTGTATTTTTGGAATTTATTTGATTCCTTATTATGATTAATTCATGAATGTCTTGATGTTTGTTTCTAGAACACTGAAAGCTAATCTTTTATTTATGTATGAATACTAAGCGGTTGCTCTAGTAGGGAGAGAAGCAATTACTTATCCAAATTCCATTTTAGTAGGATACCATGCTCTCCCTGTTCTTTTTAGCTGTCAATTGAGAGTTGTTAATACAAGATTTATGGTAACTAATCTATGTTAATCTAATCTAATTTCAAGTATATTTTTTAGTAACTAAATTTGTTAGTTAAGCTGGTTAAAATTAAATTTAAATAGCTGAAATTCATGAATTTGAATGGATTGAATTAGGCATATTGGGAGTAACCTCAGCCATCCAAAACATGTTTGTAATGTAGCAATCAGGACTCTGGGAACGGTAAGATAAAATTCCGAAAAGCCCAAAATTCTGAGAAGGTATACTGAAAATTAATGAATTATAAATATTAAGGGCAAGACAGGATCGGATTCTAGCTTTCTCCAAGCCCCACTTTCATTTCTCTTTCTCTCTTCATAAAGGAATTTATTTTATGTCGTCCTTCATCAATCAGGAATGCTGAAAAGGCCCTTACTAGTCTGCCTTCAAGTCAGCAAACATTAATCCTTATTAGTCAATAAAAGCTGGAGCAATTCAGGAATTTAAGGAAATGTGTGAACCGATCCCCGCTCATTTCTTAAACGTTTGTCCATGATCCATTCTTGTGTATCACTGAGAACAAACTTGGAAATGGTAACACCATTTTTCTCCTCATTTTTCTCATTTTCTTTCCATAATCATTTTGCTGGTTTCATCTACATTTCCCGACACAATTAAGAAGAGAAATGGTTTGTTCGTTTGAGAATCTTACACCTATTGGTGAAATATTCTTTTCTGATAATTTCACATTTGGTGAAGTAACTTTATTTATTCATTTTTTTAACGATTGCTTATGGTGACCTTCGATCTTTGGTGAGATTTTGATATCATATTTGTTACATCTGAGAAAAATCAAACTTGTTTTACCATTATCATTATAAAAACTGTTAGAGAATCTGGTTTGTTTTTAAGAGGGTTTCTGGATTCCATTTATTTTAGAAAGTCTCATTTCCCAGAAAGTGATTCTGACAAGGAATTGAGATTACGATGCAATCAAGATTGGTGATTCCATTGGAGGATGGGAAAGACCTTGCTCCCACACCCACTTTTAGAGCAATCCAGTATAGGCCTATGCATCTGAGACTCTTTCAAATTTTCTTGATGTTTTTGGTTGTGGGGCTTGGTTTTTCTCTCATGAGTTTGTATGCAATGAAATTCTTTTCCATCCGTAGTATCGTCCCTGTGGCGCCAACCATAATTCGTGCTTGCTTTGAAGATGTAAGCAATATACAAACTTGGATTAGGCCCCCATCAAACCTGTTGCATAACATGAATGACACACAGTTATTTTGGAGGGCTTCATTTGTTCCTCAAATAAAAGAGTATCCGTTTAGGAGAGTTCCCAAAATTGCCTTCCTGTTCTTGACAAAAGGGCCATTGCCGCTGGCACCACTCTGGGAGAAATTCTTCAAGGGGCACAAGGGCCTTTATTCTATCTATGTTCATCCTCATCCAGCTTATGAAGGCAATTTTTCACCTTCTTCTGTGTTCTACAGGAGACAAATTCCAAGTCAGGTAATTATGGCATGGCTTTATTTAAAATAGACTTTCTTTTACTAATATTCTAGTTGCCTCTAACTAATAGACTTCGGTTTTGGGAACTTTGTACCTTTTTCTTTTCATCCGGTTCCTAGTCCTATTCTGACAACCTGATCTCTTTGCCCGCTCATGCTATATTTATTTCAATGGATGAAAGTTATTTCCAAATTGAGTGAACGGAAGAATAAATAAGTAGATTAACATGGATATTTGTTCGATCTGAAAACGATGTTATTCGTAATTATGTACAGTATGATGTTTATAATGGCCTAAATATTTGCAGTAAAGCTTTTTTAGCTGAGATTACATAGTTAAGAAGGAACTAGAAGCACAACTAATTTTTCCCTATGAGACACTGCATAGAATCAGCACTAAACCCTGTGCTTTTCTTTCATCAATTTCTTTTTGATGTTGTTGGGATTGTTATATATATGTTGTTGAAGCAGTGTTAATTCTAAAGCTTTAAAACAGTTATAATCAAGTTTTCCCACAAAAACTTTTCTTTTGCCATACAATCTCAATCATACTGCCGTTGTGTTTGTGAATGCTTTGCAGCCAGCTGAATGGGGAGAAATGAGTATGTGTGAAGCTGAGAGAAGACTTCTGGCTAATGCATTGCTTGATATTTCCAATGAATGGTTTGTCCTCCTGTCTGAGTCATGCATTCCTCTTCACAACTTCAGCATCATTTATTATTACATATCAAGATCTCGACACAGTTTCATGGGTTCATATGATGATCCTGGACCCTTTGGAAGAGGACGATATGACGGAAACATGGAACCTGAGGTCAGCCTTTCTCAGTGGCGTAAAGGTTCACAATGGTTTGAAATTAATCGGTTTCTTGCAGTTAAAATAGTTGAAGACATCATCTACTATCCAAAGTTCAGAGATTTCTGCAAACCAGGTTGTTATGTGGATGAACACTACTTCCCGACAATGCTGACCACACATGCTCCACATCTTTTGGCAAACCGAACCCTTACTTGGACAGACTGGTCAAGAGGCGGTGCTCATCCTGCTACATTTGGGATGTCTGACTTAAATGAGGAATTCTTCACGAGGATAATCTCCGGTGAGCAGTGCCTTTACAATAACCAGCTGACTTCGTTCTGTTACCTTTTTGCCAGAAAGTTTGCTCCAAGTGCTGTGGATGCTCTGCTAGGATTATCATCCATCGTTTTCGGGTTTTGACAAAGACTTGGCCACTGAGATAGAAACTTGGGGAAGTTCTGTTACTGCTAACCCGGCCTCCATTAGAGGCGATCGATCACATTTTTTTACCTTATTTTTACTAGTTTTTCTTGTCAAACTTCATGCTCGAATATTATTATTATTTTTTATGTCTAGGAATTAGGTTCTAAGTTACAATATTCTATGTTGCCTGTTGTCAATCAATCAAATGTAATGCCAAAGTAACATACATTTAATATTATATTGCAATCTCCATTTTGATGAGATGTCTTATTTGCCTCTCTCTCCAAGATTTTAACTCTGGTTTTCTTTCCATTGTTGTTTCACTTCTGCCCGGTAATGGTTGTTTCAAGTAAAGGGAAAATATAACAATGCATCAATGTACAAGTAGGACTGGGATGAAAAAGAATATGTACAAGCATTCCAATTTGCCTCAAGTAAAGGGAAAATAAAATACTGCATTCTTGTTGTAGCATTACATAACCCATGGTATTTCAGGTAGCAATGTTATTGGCAAAACATTAAGGACTTAAAAAAGTTATTTTGACTGAATCCACTGCCGAATGAAAATGTTCTCCCTTGCCCAACCGGAAAACAGTTATGTGAAAAAACAATCCTCCTTGAAGCAAAGTAGTAATTCTGATGATTTAGTTTTTGGCAAGGATATGTTATCCTAAAATAATAAAGCACATTCACAGCTAGTGAATATAAGACTGTAAACCTGATACCCTCTTGAGGAAATCCAGTGGCTTTTAAGCCAGTAATTATTTCACAGTTCGTCATGATGCTTTTCCATTGGTGAAGGGATTTTTGGTTGGAAGACAAGAAGATACCTTAAAGCAAGTGATGCATGAAGTGCTGCCCCATAAGGAAGTGCATCTTCATTGACTGTGAAGTATGGCGAGTGCAAAGATTCAAGCTTCCCAAGTGTCTCATTATGCATGCCAAGAAAGAAGAAGTATCCAGGTATTGCCTCTTGGTAAAATGAAAAATCTTCAGATCCCATAATTGGTTGCATATTGCCAACTTTGTGAATTCCAAGCATATCTCCAGCAGCAGCTTGGAAGAACTCATGCAAATTTTTATCGTTTATGGTTGCAGGGAAAAAGGACGATTGGAAATTAACAGTTGCTTTGCATCTCTGCACAGCAGCTTGTCCTGTGACAACCTGTTAGTAATGTGCATTAGTTCTCAGGGAAGATAAAAAGGGGACAATTTTGGGGAAAAAAAAACCTTCAGCAGTTGGCAATTCATTTTTTATTACCCATAAAGTAGTTCAGGAAGAAAGGCGTTAAAGTAGTCATTATGGATGTTTGAAGTAAAGCAAGTTATAAGGTTAGAAATCATTAACCACAATTGTTATAGTGTAAATAAATATTCAAATTATCATTTGCATTAATTTATTTAACTGCCATACCTCCTCAATACGTTGCTTTAGTTGCATGAAGCTTTCCTTTGAAAAGGCTCGGAAAGTTCCACCAATTGTTACAGAATCTGGAATGACATTGAATGCACCACCTCCTTGAAATTTTGCAACTGTCACTACCTGTGAGTGAATGCCTAATGTTTTAGTACAGTGGACTCATAGTATGCTAAGGCATGCTCCATCAAATTAACTTGAATGTCTTATATCCTCCATGTAAGTAAGGTCAAAGCAAAAGTATTAAACTGAAGTCAAATCACAAAATCAGTATTATGGCTCTTTTTCCTTTTCAAGAGCACAGCACATACAATCCCCCCAACTCTTCACGTGAGGCTTCAATAAATTGTGATCATGTAATGGCAACTTTGCAAGGTCCCTAATACATCAATTACTTCATGCCTGCTGTGTACTGCCCCTTTGATATGAGAACGATGTTCTTCAAATTATAAGCAACATTGTCTACTCTCGACACAATATGCATTATTTGATAACACAAGGAGAGCCAAAACCACCAAGGTATCGAACCAAAATCAAGAATCAATCATTAAGCAATTAAAAAGGTAATGTAGACTGCAAAAAGGAAGAAGATATGATTGTATCTAGTCATCGGTGCATGTGCTCATTCGAATAAAAATCTTAAGAGAAGTCAAAGAATTTCTCAAAACAAACATGGAAAATGCCCTGAGAAAAACATAACAGGTGATGAAATTTACCTGTGAATCAAGTGGATCCGCTTCACGAGAAACAAGATGTTGTAAACTAACAATCACATTAGAAGCTGCCAATATTGGATCTATTGAGTGCTGAGGAATGGCAGCATGGCCTCCTTTTCCACTTATCACTGCTTCAAAGAAGCCACTCGCAGCTAACAGAGGACCATGTCTTGAACCTACTTCACCTATGGGCAATTGAGGTGCAACATGTAACCCAAAGATGGCATTAACATTCTCTAATGCTCCTGCTTCAAGTATTTTTTCTGCCCCACCATCTCCTTCTTCAGCTGGTTGGAAAACAAGCACAACTGTACCCTAGTGAAACGAAATAAAAAACAAAAATGAATCAAAACTAGGCATCCACAAGAGATAAGAGAAAGGAAAAGGCTAGAATTTATGAAGAGCAAATTGTATTCTTTGAATTAAATGTCATTATTTCTCAGTCAAAAAGGCTAAAAATCATTTTCAAATCATTGCTTCAGAAGACGAAGCTGGAAATTAATCTTAGAAGTCTTAGCACTTCTATTTACTCGCATTATAGCTGGTGAAAGTTCTAACTGAAGAACTATGCTACTTCTCTGTTACAATGCTTCAAATCACTCATTTCACCACCCGATCAATAGCAAATAGTATACATTTTTTTAACATTATAGTGAAGATTAACTCAAGCCAATCCACTATAATATACTCTAGTAGTAAAATCCAGTAAGAACTACTTTCTCGAACAAGATAAACTGGATCAGTCATTTTTGTCTAACACAATTACCATTGTTTCGACTTCTCATTCATAGGACAACAAGCAATGACATTGTTTTGTAAACAACAACCATCATCTAATTCCCCTTAAAGTAGGAAAAGACAAATATATGAACACATGGACAAGTTCTCAAGCAAAATGGAGCTCGTGAAACCTATGTTATAACAACCATATCATAATCAAAGATAGAAGATTAGTCCAGAAAGGAGTAGAAGTTAGATAAAAGGAAAGACCTTTAACTCCTCTTGGTGCTCTTGAAGAATCTTTGCAGCACCAAGAAGCATGGTGACATGGGCATCGTGCCCACAAGCATGCATTTTCCCAGGAATTTTGCTCTTGTGCTTCCACTCCACCATTTCCTGTAAAATACAATAACCCGGCAATTCAGTTCTCAGCAAAGTTCATGTTTCAACCCTAGGGGAAAAAGATCAAAACAAAATAACGATAAAATTAAGAGCGAAACCAAAATCCCAAGAAATGGAGAAAGGAAAATCCGTTTTTCACAAGAATTCATTCCATTTTACAGCAACTGCCAATTTGTCAAATTATACCAAACAGCATAGGGGAGCATAATAGAAATCCAAATTACAATCACCATACAATCTAACAATAAACCGAAAATAACCAAAGAAAAAAATCTACAATGAAATAAATCATGCGAAAATTTCCAAACCTGCATTGGAAGAGCATCCATATCTGCTCTTATGGCAACAAAAGGAGGTTCACCGGTCCCAATAAAACCAACAACACCAGTAACTGCAACTGGGTATTTATACTTAATACCCAAATTATCCAATTCTGCTCTAATAAGCTTACTAGTCTCAAACTCCTCGTAACCCAGTTCTGGATTCTCATGTATTTTCCTCCTAATACCAACCATCCAATCAACAAGCTCTTGTTTTTTGGCATAATCAAGCAACTTTTTAGAAATACTTGACAACCCATTTGAGCTTGAAGAGCCATAAGATAATCTAACAAGAGATGATGGATTAAGCAGATGAAGAACAAAAACTAGAACAACCCAACTCGAGAAACTCATACTTATACCAAAAAAGTGACACTTATCTTAAAAAATTGCAGATCTTCCAAGAATTCGAACTTCCGTCCGTTCAAGTTCTTGCTTTGGTTAGGTTTTCCAGTATTTTAAGGAGAATAAAATACTGCAAACTTGTCCAACAAGATGATGCTTGTTTTAGCAGCTTCTGACTAGACTCCCCCAAATCTCATTTTCACATGTTTTAAATTTAGAAAAATAGTTTTTCACATGCTGATATGAAATTGATGTCCTCGTTTGATTACGAAAATTCAAAGATTATCATGCAATAATAATAATAATAATAATCTTAATAGCTTAGGTTCTTTTCAAATCAATTTTTAATAAATTTGATCAAGATTTGTGATTTTTTTTTATTATTAATGTAAATAATAATTATTATTTTTATTTTTTTAATTTATATTATAAAATTTTAAATTAATTTATATTTTTTATTAAAATTTAACTTAGAAATAATAAAAATAATAATAATAAATTTATATTTTGGGAAACAACTGACCGTTATACGCGAGCTGTGTTTCCGTTTTGCACGGCATTGGGGACTGTTTACATTGAAAAGGTAAACTAGGGTTTCCGCCAGTGGGTCTGCTCGGGGCACGACTTTCCAGCCAAGTAAAAGAGAGCATAATCATATCACAAAAGCACCACAACTTTTCAATTTCTGATCATATTTCTTTCATTAATTTGTTTCCGCCAGTGAAGTGAATATGGCTGAAGCTCTTGTTTCTGTTGTCATTGAACAACTGGTCTCAATCCTTCTTCAACAAACTGAAGAAGGGACGAGACTAATCGGGATTGCAGATGAACAAGTCCGAAACCTCCGAAGCAATTTCCTTGCCATTCAAGCTGTGGTTGAAGATGCAGAGAGCAAACAAATGAAGGACAAAGCCGTCAGAGATTGGCTAGAGAAGCTCAAACATGTTTCCTACGACATTGACGATGTGTTGGATGAGTGGAACACCGCCATTCAGAAAATTGAAAATGCTAATTCTAAGTTTTTAACAAAGGTATGCTTCTCCATCCCATTCCCTGGATTTTGTTGCATGCGACTTGTTGTGCGTCGTGACATTGCGGTCAAGATAAAAAATCTGAACGCAAGATTAGAAGTTATTGCTATGGAAAAAGATAGGTTCAGTTTTAATATGACCAAGGGCATCAAAGAACCAGAACGACTGATCACCACTTCTGATATTGATGTATCGGAGATTCGTGGAAGAGACGAGGATAAGGATACGCTTTTAAATTTGCTGCTGAGTGACAGCAGTCAGGGACCAGCCATCCCTATTATTTCAATAGTAGGGATGGGTGGTATTGGGAAAACAACACTTTGTAGATTAGCTTACAACGAGGATAAGGTGAATGCCCATTTTGATGAGAAAATATGGGTGTGCACATCCGATCCCTTCCATCTAATCAGGATTGCCAAAGCGATCCTTGAATCTCTTAGCAATGAGGCACCAAACTTAAATGAGTTAGAATCTGTAATGCGAAAGATACGTCAATCTATTCAAGGGAAAAAGTTTCTCCTTGTTCTAGATGATGTATGGACTGAAGATCCCAAAGACTGGGAGCCATTAAAACACTCTCTAATGCATGGTAGTCCAGGAAGTAGGATTTTGGTGACCACACGAAAAGAGAATGTTGCCAATGTCATAAGAACTACCCACATAATCCGTATGGGGACCTTGCCTGAGGACGAATGTTGGTCTTTGTTTAGTCAACTTGCATTCTCTGGAAGAACCGTGGAAGGGTGGGAAGAACTTCAAGACATCGGTGAAAAACTTGTACAGAGATGCAAAGGCCTACCCCTCGCTGTGAAGACCTTAGGAAGTCTTTTGCGCTTCAAAAGAGAAATTAAAGAGTGGCAAAGTGTTTTAGACAGTGAGATATGGGAAGTAGAAGAGTTAGAAAGAGGGCTATTTCCACCTCTATTATTAAGCTATTATGATTTGCCTTCAATATTAAGAAAGTGTTTCTCGTATTGTGCTGTCTTCCCAAAGGATTACCATATAGACAGAGAGGAATTAATCAGATTATGGATGGCTCAAGATTATCTCAAGGCAGAACCAAGTCAAGATGAGGAATTACTTGGTGAAAAGTACTTCAAAATCTTAGCAATGAGATCTTTCTTTCAAGATTTCACAAATAATCTTGAGGATGGTAGCATAATTGGTTGTAAGATGCATGATATAGTGCATGACTTTGCTCAATTTCTGACAAAAAATGAATGTTTTGCATTTGAGGTTGATGATTCCAAAATATCATTTTCAGAATTTTACAAAACAGGCAGGCATTCAATGATAATTGCTAAAAACCAAGCATCATTTCCCATCTCTGTTTGCGCTGTCAAAAACTTGCGTACCCTTATCGTTGACGATTGTGGCAGTTTAAGAGATGATAAGAATTTATCAAATATATCCAATAGGTTGACATGCCTCAGGACATTACATTTGAAAAGCAGTTCAAATGAACAAATTCCCAGAGGAGTACAAAATTTGATACATTTGAGGTACCTTAACTTGTTTGGAAATGAAAATATAAAACATCTGCCGGAGACACTGTGTGAGTTATATAATCTAAAAATTGTAGCTGTTTGCTACTGCAAGAGTCTCCTCAAATTACCTCAAGGAATAGGGAAGTTAATCAATTTGAGGTATTTATATTGTTACGGGAGTTCAATTAGTTACATGCCAAAAGGAGTCGAGAGATTAACTTGTCTTGAGAGATTACATGATTTTGTTGTAAGTGAAAGTGATGATGGCAGAAAGGCATGTAAGCTTGGATGTTTGAAGAATTTCTACCGCCTTAAATCACTTGGTATAAAAGGATTGGGAAATTTGGCAGACCTGGGTGAGCTTCAGACAGCACAACTTAGCAACAAAAGGAACCTTGTCGAGTTAGATCTAATGTTCAAGGGGACGATGAATGTGGCCCATGAAGTCGTGGTTGAAGCCGTGCAACCACCACCAAATTTGGAGAGACTAGTAATAACTAATTACGGTGGCAAGACTATTCTCCCCAGCTGGTTAATGCCATCAACGAAACTGAAGCATTTATCTCTTCAGCATTGCTCAAATTGTGAGCATTTGCCTCCTTTGGGAAAATTGCCATATCTTGAATCACTCTATATAAAATTTGGGCAAGGTATAAGAAGAGTGGGTGATGAATTGTTGGGAATGGAAAGTGATTTTGCCACATCATCACCATCGTCATCATCTTCTCCATCAATTATTGCCTTTCCCAAATTGAAATCGTTGATGTTTTTCAATATGGAAAAATGGGAAGAGTGGGAATATGGGATTACAGAGAGAGGATCAGAACAATTTAATCAGGCGACAATGATGCCATGTCTTTGTATCTTGAGACTTTATTATTGCCCCAAATTAAAGTCAATGCCAAGCCACCTTCTTCCTATGACAAAGTCAAACAATTTTGAATGTTATGGATGCCCTCTTCTCGAAAAATATTTGGACCATGAAAAACTTGGCAAAAGACAAGGCAGATAGATCATTCGCGCTGCAGCAAACAGTCATGCAGAATGGATACTTTGTAAAGGAAATGCTATTATCAGGCTCAGGTGCCACAGAAAGCCAAAACGATCTGTTCATCTGCCATGGTTTTCTACAGCTGGCAAATATTGGCTTATACTGATCCATCAGAAAGGGACAAGGTAAACGTGTATAATGCATTTGCTATATATCTTGTAATGAATTTTCCAAATGTTCTCTTATTCCAGTGCAGCTTATATTTAGTATTGCATAAAAATTTTGACATGTTCAGTGGTTAATTTAATGTTACAGGGGTAGATATTTGATTGATCAGCAGATTTAGTTAATGTTCTGCAGCATGCAAGGGAGAGAATAGCAAGAGGTGACAGCTAGTGAACTTGTTAGCTTTCTTCAATGAGGCATTTAGTTCAAATTACTATTTGTCATTACAAACAAGGAGGACATTGTCCATGCTACTGATAAAAGATTCAGTATATCACATTAAGTTCACATATCTCACACTTTTTCATCCAATTTCAGTGTTCATCCAACTTTGTCTCTCAAGACCAACTGCTATAAAGAGAACTTTTCAGGCATTTTGAGTAACCAAACTTTTGTGCGAAGCAAAAGAAGAATTCCTCATCATCAGATTGTCCTTAATTTGGAATCGGATGCTGTTTCAGCATAAACCCCTTCTTCTCTATATTAGCTTCACTTTCTGGCCATTTCTCCATATCAAATCTCTGCTTCTTCAGCACACCTCGCTGTTTCTAGCATTATCCTATCGTATGTGACATCCAAAGCTCAACAAGTTCTTGCATTTTATTACTTTGTTTAATCTTCTCCTAATTGTTAATAGTGTTGCAGGAAGGTGGAAAAATCTCTGTTCATCTGGTGGTCATGGTTTTCTTGAGCAATGTTTTTTAATGCTGCAAATGGATTAGATTTCCAAAGAGAAGGACCGTTTGATTCTCAAAGAGCTACAGATACAACTGAATCAAAGTAATATTGTTTCTTTTCTTCTCCTTTTCAGTTAGCTCTGCTATACGTAGTCTAAGAATTTAAAACAAAAAGAAAAAAGTACAGTGACTATTTCAATATTACAAGGTTTTCTTTTCTAGATGATAAAATAATAGTACAACATGTTGTCCTTGTCAAGGTTTTGCATCTTTCAATCAATGACTTATACGTTTGGGGCTCAGGAAGAAGAAGTGCATGGACCAACTGTGATTTCTGAAGGCATAATTCAAACTGCTTGTATGAAGGTAACGCTCTGTTTCAGAAATTTGATTCATCTCAAGAATTCAGGCTTTTAGAATGCATCCTTTGCCAATAAATGAGTTCACGTGAATGTGTGTATAAATATTAACTCAGTGGAAGTAGTATGTCAACTGTGTTGCCTTTTTCAGTGTTCAACCAACATTGTTTCAAGGACCAACTGGCACAAAGAGAACTTTTCAGGAAATTTGAGTCACCAAACATTCATCCCTGCTTAATTACTGGTGAATTTTCCTAGTAATCACTTGACCCTATGGTATATGTGCAAACTCTACTACTTTTTCCATTTTAATATTTGGTTTAGTTACTTATCTTCTAATTTTTGGCTTCAAATTTCCCATTAACATGTTTTCATCTTCCAAATTTTTGAATGAATCAGGATTCGGGCTACAAACCCCGAACTGAAAATTTTCTTTCTAGTTGTTTTAAGTAAACTCAAAGCTATTTTAGTAAATTTTGATCATGGGTTGTAGGAAGATGGTAATTGAAAAATTGAGGTGATCAAAAACACTGTTGCATTGACTCGATTTGTGGTGCTGTATGATTTGTAATCCAATCGCAGCAGAAAATGCAGGGAGGTGTTGGAGGAAATCCAGAGCTGAGCGGAGGTTTGGGCTGTTCTTGCTCTAATTTCCTTCCCCTTTAATGCAGCTTTGGATCCTCAAAAAAGTCGGCTTGTTAACCTTTGCTGTAGATTGTGTGACTTGTTATCTCAGGTTAAGCTGCCATAGCTATATCCAGAGGAGAGAATATCACAAGTTAATGTTAGAGGGGAAGATGTCTAAATTATGAGCAAATTTTGTGTTATATGGCATACAGAGGAGAGGGTAGCGGGATAGTGCCAACTAGTGAAAGTTTTTGAAACATTTTCTTTGGCTTTTATACTTTTACCTTCCTTTTCTGAATTTCTTTACTTAGACATAGTGTTTTAACACCATACCCTTATGTGGTTGCCTTTGTTTTATCTCTCTTTTGAAGAATCAATTCTTTAACCTCGTTGCTATTGCATTCATTTCACCTTGGGTTCAGGATGAGATTCCAAAGTTTGTTTGCCTTTCATATTTACTTCAGAACGTGCCTGTTGGATCATATATGCTAGAATCCCAGTGACGTGAAGGTACCACTCTGTTTCAGGAATTTGATTTATCTCATGAATTCATGGTTTAGAATGCAACATCTGTCAATAATGAACATTAAGTTCACATATCTCATACCATTTCATCCATTCTCAGAGTTCATCCAACTTTATCTCCCCAGACCTACTGGCATAAGGAGAACGTTTAAGGAATCTTGAGTCACCAAACTTGTCAGTAGCAAAAGCAGAATTCCTCGTACCCAGATAGTGCTGAATTTGGAGTCAGATGATGCATCAGCTTAACACCGTCTTAATTCCCCATATTAGTGTCACTTTCTAAGAATTTCTCCATACCAAATCATTGTTTTCTCAGCGATCTCCTCTTCTTTTTCTCGTATTATCCTATGGTATGCAATATCAAAAGCTCAACAAGTTTTGCCTTTGATTATTTTATTAATATTCTTCTAATTGTTAAAGGCGTTGCAGGAAAGTGGAAAAGATCGTGCTAGCAGGAAAAATAAGAGTATAGTAGTGCAACTTAGGGAGGAAACGGAGGAACCATTTGGGATGATGGGATCTACCATGGGGTGAGAGAGATAACACTGGTTTCCGATCTTGTATTTACTCGATATGCGTGGTGTACCATAAAAACCGTAAGCCTTTCACGGTAGATAAACACAAAGGCTTTGGAGGAAACAGGACAGCTGAGGTTCGCTCCTGTAAGAATATATCTACTGCGTAATTCATTTAGAAACTTTGAATTGAATGGTTATGGCTCGCCAATGGAAGCCTTTGCATTGCTGTTAAAATTCATTTATAAAATTCTTGGTGATTAATAAAGAGATCTGGAGCTGTTCTTGGACATGGATGTAGGTCCTCCTTAGTCACTGAGCCACGTAATTCTTGTGTGTTGTTCATCTGCTTGATTGTCTGTGTTTCTGAGATTGTTTTTCTTTTGTGCTCTGTGCTTCTGGTTTTCTAACTTAACTCGTGGGTTTAGATTAGGTTTAAAGCATCTGAGATCCAGCAGAAGCAATCGTCAAATTTTGCTCAAAAGGTTCATAAAGGACTTCTAAGCGATGCTACTAGCTCTCACAGCTTCAAAATCATCGGCCACCCAAGGATGGCAACAAAGCGTACTGAAGGTTTATTTGAAAATTGTAATTCCAACATACCACCGCCGTTCAGAAACTACCAATTAAGGAAGTTGAAAATGGTAATTCCAGCATACCCCAGGGAAATAAAAGCCACCAACAAAACGTAAGTGGATAATTTTCACCAATTCAGCAGTGAACTCAGACTTGACAACTAATATTAAAAAATGTATTTGTAGGGAAGATTATTAAAAGTTTATACGCAAACCACTCGTAAGGTTTGTCTGGGGTAAGCAATTTGCATGAAGCATCAAATGATTTTCTCGTTACAAGAAGATGGCGAGATATTCGTAAAGGCAGACAGCTATGCTTAAATAATAATATCAACACCATCATTAAACAATGGACATCCACCATGTGTTCTTGATCAGTTGCTTTCTACTTGCACCGTCCATGACATGATATATATATATCTATATATGTCTTCATCCAATAGCTATGAATTTTAGTGACCCACGAAAGTTCTTGGATGGTTCCCCTTCCCTTTGCTGGTTTTACATAATGAAAATACAGGACAAAAGCAAAAGACGAAATGAAAATATCAACTGGCACGAGTAGAAAATTGTAACATATTATCCAACTAATTACGTTGAACCTGTCAAATCATGTTCCTTTCTGCTCCTGGGACCATTTACATCTGACTTTTTCATACTTCCATTGATTTACAGCTTAATTTCCAGCAAACTTCGGTTGTTGCTACAATATAAGACACACCAAAATATTTCAATTTCTGATCATATTTCTTTCATCAATTTGTTTCCACCTGTGAATCGAATATGGCTGAAGCTCTTGTTTCTGTTGTCATTGAACAACTGATCTCAATCCTTCGTCAACAAACTGAAGAAGGAATGAGACTAATTGTGAGTGCAGATGAAGAAGTCCAAAACCTCAAAAGCAATTTCCTTGCCATTCAAGCTGTGGTTGAAGATGCAGAGAGCAAACAAGTGAAGGACAAAGCCGTCAGAGATTGGCTGGAGAAGCTCAAACATGTGTCCTACGACATTGACGACCTGTTGGATGAGTGGAACACTGCCATTCAGAAGCTGCGAAATCAGGAAGTTGAAAATGCGAATTCCAAGTTTCTGACAAAGGTATGCTCCCCCATCCCATGCTATGGATTTGGCTGCAAGCGAGTTGTTGTGCGTGCTGACATTGCTGTGAAGATAAAAAATCTGAACAGAAGATTAGATGTCATTGCTACGGAAAAAGATAGGTTCAATTTTAATATGACAAAGGGCATCACAGAACTAGAAAGACCGATCACTACCTCCGATATTGATGTATCAGAGGTTCGTGGAAGAGACGAGGACAAGGATACGCTTTTAAATTTGCTGATGTGTGACAATAGTGAGGCACCAAGCATCCCTATTATTTCTATAGTAGGGATGGGTGGTATCGGGAAAACAACTCTTTCACGATTAGCTTACAACGATGACAGGGTGAATGCCCATTTTGATGAAAAAATATGGGTGTGCGTATCTGATCCCTTCGATCAGATAAGGATTGCAAAAGAAATCCTTGAATCTATTAGGAACGAGGCACCAAATTTAAATGCATTAGAAACTGTGATGCGAAACATACGTCAATCTATTCAAGAAAAGAAGTTTCTCCTTGTGCTAGACGACGTATGGACTGAAGATCCCAAAAACTGGGAGCCATTAAAACACTCTCTTATGCGTGGTTGTCCAGGAAGTAGGATTTTGGTCACCACGCGTAAAGAGAATGTTGCCAATGTCATAGGTACTACCCACATAATCCGTATAGGGACCTTGCCCGAGAATGATTGCTGGTCATTGTTTAGTCAACTTGCATTCTCTGGAAGGACACCGGAAGAGTGTGATGAACTAGAAGGTATCGGTGAAAAACTTGTACGGAGATGCAAAGGCCTACCCCTTGCTGTAAAGACCTTAGGAAGTCTTCTGCACTTTAAAAGAGAAGTTAAAGAGTGGCAAAGTGTCTTAGATAGTGAGATATGGGAAGTAGAAGAGTTAGAAAAAGGGCTTTTCCCACCTCTATTATTAAGCTATTATGATTTGCCTTCCATATTGAAAAAATGCTTCTCATATTGTGCTGTCTTCCCAAAGGATTACCATATAGACAGAGAGGAATTAATCAGATTATGGATGGCTCAAGATTATCTCAAGGCAGAGCCAAGTCGAGATGAGGAATTAGTTGGTGAAAAGTACTTTAATATCTTGGCAATGCGATCTTTCTTTCAAGATTTTGAGAAAAAGGATGTGGGAGGTAGCATAATTAGATGTAAGATGCATGATATAGTGCATGACTTCGCTCAATTTCTGACAAAAAATGAATGTTTTGCTCTTAAGGTTAATAGTCCTGAAAGATCTCTATCAGAATTTTACCAGAATGGCCGTCATTCAATGATAATTGCTGAAACAGATGCCTCATTTCCTCTCTCTGTTTACATCATCAAAAGCTTGCGCACCCTTATTGTTGAACGTGGTTTCTATTTCACAGATGATATCAACTTATCAAATGTATTTGATCAGTTGACATGCCTCAGGGCATTGAATTTTGAAGACAGTTCAATTGTACTAATTGCTGAAGGAATAGAAAATTTGATACATTTGAGGTATCTTAAATTGAGTGGAAATAAAAATATAAAAAAGTTGCCGGAGGCATTGTGTGAGTTGTATAATCTAAAAATTCTAGACATTGGCTATTGCAAGAGTCTCCAGAAATTACCTGAGGGAATAGGGAAGTTAATCAATTTGAGGCATCTATATTGTCACGGGAGTTCAATTAGTTACATGCCAAAAGGAGTCCAGAGATTAACTTGTCTTGAGAAACTACATTATTTTTTTGTAAGTGATGATGACAGAAAAGCATGTAAGCTTGGATGTTTGAAGAAGTTCAACCACCTCAAATCACTTGGTATAAAAGGATTGGGAAATTTGGCAGACCTTGGTGAGCTGAAGAGAGCACAACTTGACAGTAAAAGAAGCCTCATCGGTTTGGGTCTAAACTTCGAGGGGAAGATGAATGTGGACCATGAAGTCATTGCTGAAGCCGTGCAACCACCTCCCAATTTGGAGAGATTAGAAATAGAATGTTACAGAGGCAAGACGCTTCTCCCCAACTGGTTAATGTCATTAACGAAGCTGAAGCATTTGCATCTTGACCATTGCTTAAACTGTGAGCATTTGCCTCCTTTGGGAAAATTGCCATCCCTTGAATCACTCTCTATACAGAGTTTGGAAAGTATAAGAAGAGTGGGTAATGAATTCTTGGGAATAGAAAGTGATATCGCCACATCATCACCATCATCATCATCTTCTTCCTCTTCATCATTCATTGCCTTTCCCAAATTGAAATCGTTGTTGTTTTACAATATGGAAAAATGGGAAGAGTGGGAATACGGGATTACAGAGAGAGGATCAGAACAACATAATCGTGTCACAATCATGCCATGTCTTTGTATCTTGAAACTTTATAATTGCCCCAAATTAAAGTCAATGCCAAGCCACCTTCTTCCTATGACAAAATCAAGAACCTTTGGAATTATTGATTGCCATCTTCTCCAAGGATATTTGGGCATGGCATGAAAAACATGGAGAAGACAGGGAAGATAGATCTTCAACTACCTCAGACACTTTTCCATTCAAGACCTCACCAACTGGCTGCCATCAACTCACAGCCACAGGTAAAAATTTCCAATTTTCTTTTCCTTTAATTTTAGTTAGCTGCATATAAGTTACTTGTAGTCTGAGAATTTCTTAAAATTATTGATCTGATTTAACACTGTGATTTTACAATAACCGGCAGCTTGTTTAATCAGCCTCAAACATTTTTCTTTTCTTATGACCTTCATCAAACAGCCATGTACGCCAGATACTTTGCGATGCAAATTTGCTACTATCAGGATCAGTTGCCTTAAAATCGACAAAAGATCTGTTCATCCGGCCTCCATGGTTTTCTGGTGCTGATGCGTTAATAGAAATGGACTAGGTAAATTGTGACAAGGTATTTTCTGTAAATCTATCAAATTTTTTTGTCTGTTTTGAATCATTATTTATTAATTATCATGATTTAATGCTACAGGGATCTGTCGCTAGACTTTTTCAGTGAAAAGCATCATGATATAATCATACTTTATTTACTCAAATTTCAAAATTTTCAGAATTATTATTGTGTGAGATTTTAGAATCCTTATCAAATTGAGAAAAGCATTATGCATTTGTCCCAAAGTTATTTTTTGAAAAAGTCTGACAAGAATTATTGAATTTCTTTTTCCAAATACAAATAAATTGGGTAGTTACTATTTCAATATTGTAAGGTTTTCTTTTATAGTTGATAAAATCATATAACAAAATATTACCATTGTCCAAGTTTGTGCATTCTTCAGTCAGCAAGTTTTACGTTCGGGGTGCAAGAAGAAGAAATGCATGACAGCCAACTGTGAGTTTGAAGATATAATTTAAACTGCTAGTGTGGAGGTACTGCCCTGTTTCAGGAATTCAATTTATCTCAAGAATTCATGGGTTTAGAACAAATGTTTGTTTTTGAAAGGCAAAACACTCCAGCAAACATTCATACATGCAAGATATCTTGTGAAGTAAATGCTACTATCAGTCGCCATTGAAAGGCGAAAAGCTCTGTTCATCCACAATGGTTTTCTTGAGCAAATGTTGTCCTGTACCAATGCAATAAAAATGGACTAGGTAAATGGTCATAAGGCATCTCCTATAACTGTGGTATCTGCATGTTTCAGATTGTCATTGTTAATTATCACAATTTATGTCACCAGGGTAGGTGCTTGCTTTATCAACAAATTCAGTTTTCTGTTGCAAGCAAGAAAGAGAACAGCAAGATGTGACCATCAGGTGAAACTTTTTGAAACAAGTTCTCTTTAGCTTTGACAATGTTTGTTTTCTTAAGAATATCTGTACTTGAAATGTCATTGCTTTAGCCCAGAAACTAGGAATGCATAATTTGTTTGCTTTTTTCAATAAGCTTTTAATTCTTGATGCATCATCAGTTCTATGTATATTCTCTAACCATTTTTCATCCTCTTAATCTCATTTGCTAAAGGGCATGAATGGAGCATGTCAGTCTTAGATTTTTTGTAAATAGAAAATGGAAAAATGCAGGGTCTTATACTTGTCTTGACAAAAAACATGTATCTCATTGCAAGGTTTTCCTATATATATATTATACAATAATATTTTCAACATATTTTCCTTATCCTTTGTGACAGAAGTAAAGGATCCTATGTACATTGTTCAATCAACAAAGTATGCCAGCCAGATCAAATGCTGAAATCAGAGTGGCATGAGAGAACAAAGTATGCCAGCCAGATCAAATGCTGAAATCGGAGTGGCATGAGAGAGCCACTCCATTGTCAGTACTTTGATTTACCTCAATCTTGCTTCTTCAGGATTTTCCTACCCAAGTTTTAGTATTCCCTATGGTATGATATATGAAAACAATAGAACATTTCCATTTTGTTGTTTGGATTAATTTTCTTTTAATGTTTCCTTCCATTTGCTTCAAGCAGGAGCTACTGTTATGCACGCAATATATTTTGCGAAAGAAATGCTACTATCTGGCACGACTAGAAGGCAAGAAAACTCTATTATTCTATGATGGTTTTCTGAGGAATTGCAGTCTAGTGTTAATCCATTAGAAATGGACTAGGTAAATGGCCATTAAGCATATTTTATAAATCATGCATTTGATTATTTACATGTTCTAATCATTCTTGCTAATTATCACAAGTTAATGTTACAGGGGAAGATATCCAAATTATGAGAAAATTTTATGTTATGTGGCATACAAATGAGAGGATGGCGAGACAGTGACCCACTGGTGAAAGTTTTTGAAAAATTTTCTTTAGCTTTTTTCCTTTTGCCTTCCTTTCTGAATTTCTTACACATAATGTTTTAATGTTCTAACATCATACTCTTATGTGGTTGTCTTCATTTTATCTCTCTTTTGAGGAATCAATTTTTTAACCTCCTTGCTATTTTATTCATTTCTCCTTGGGCTCAGGATGAGATTCCAATAAGCATATTTGTCTCTCATATTTATGTGAAGAAATGGTTCAGGATGAGCGTGCCTGTCAGATCATACATGCTAGATTCCCAATGATGCGAAGGTACCACCCTGTTTTAGGAATTTGACTTTTCTGCAGAAATCGTGGTTTAGAATGCAACATTTGTTAATAATGGACATTAAGTTCGCATAAACTGTTTCGTCCAATTTCAGTATTCATTCAACTTTGTCTTCGAAGACCAACTGGCCTAGAGAAAACGTTTAAGGAATCTTGAGTCACCAACTTGTGTATGAAGCAAAAGCAGAATTCCTTATTCCCAGATAGTTCTGAATTCGGAATCAGATGCTGCTTCAGCTTAAAATTGTTGTTTTCTCAGCAATCTCCTCTCCTTTTTCTAGCATTATCCTATGGTATGCAATATCCAAAGCTCAAAAAGTTTTGCATTTTATTATTCTATTTAATCTTCTTCTAATTGTTAAAAACATTTCTGCAAGGTGGAAAAGATCATGCCAGTGGGAAAAATGAGAGTATAGAAGTGGAACCTGGCAAGGAAATGGGGGAACCAGTTGGCATGATTGGATTAACCATGGCGTGAGAGAGATCACACTTGTAATGACCGTTGTATTGACTCGATTTGTGTGGCCTACGATAAAAATAGCAAGCCTTTCGCGGCAGATAAAAACGGAGGTTTTGGAGGAACCAGACAGCTGGAACTTGCTTCATTAATGCTCTTTTTGTTCCCCCAGTAGCTTTGATCCTTGAAAGGGCTTGTCCAACTTTGCTGTAAATTTTCACTTGTTTCATATAAAGCTGGAGTACCGAGATGAGTTCTTGATCAGTCCAAGGCGCTGTTTTTGGCTGGTGATTTGCCGCAGCAATCCAATGATCAGATCACTTGCATTTAAGAAGAACAAAAGTACTTTTGGCCCTATGGAGTTGAAGATGGAACACAGTTTATTTTCTCAATGGATGGAGGTCTAGTTGTTGGTTTTAAGGGAAGAAGTGGTTGGCCTGTTGCTGCAATTGGTTCCTTTTGTCTAAGAAATGTAGAGATAAGTACTAATATGCATGATATTGTGCATGACCTTGCTCAATTTCTGACGAAAAATGAATGTTTTGCACTTCAGGTTGATGATTCTGAAAAATCTGTTTCTGATTTTTACGAGAAAGGTCGTCATTCAATGATACTTGCGGAAACAGATGCCTCATTTCCTGTCTCTGTTTGCGCTGTAAAAAACTTGCGCACCCTTATCTCTCATCATTACAGTTATAGAGCGGATATGAATTTATCAAATATATTTGATCAGTTGACATGCCTCAGGACATTATGTTTGCAACAAGATTCAATTGAACAAATTCCCAGAAGGATAGAAAATTTAATACATCTGAGGTACCTTAGCTTTCTTGGAAACGGAAAAATAAAACAATTGCCGGAGACATTGTGTGAGTTGCATAATCTCAAAATTCTGGAAGTTTGCTTTTGTTCAGGTATCAAGGAATTGGAAAGTTAATCAATTTGAGGTATCTATTGTTCAGATTAGTTACATGCCAGAAGGAGTGGGGAGATTAACATGTCTAGTGAGATTACATGATTTTGTTGTAAGTGAAAGTGATCACGGCAGAAAAGCATGTAAGCTTGGATGTTTGAAGAATTTCAACCACCTTAAATCACTTGGTATAAAAGGATTGGGAAATTTGACAGACTTGGGTGATCTTGAGAGAGCGCAACTTGACTGTAAAAGAAACCTCATCGATGAATGTAGACCATGAAGTCGTTGTGGAAGCCGTGCAAACCACCTCCAAATTTAGAGATATTATTAATAGCAGATTACAGAGGCAAGACACTTCTCCCCAACTGGTTAACGTCACTAACAAAGCTGAAGCTTTTACGCCTTGACAGCTGCGTAAACTGTGAGCATTTGCCTCCTTTGGGAAAATTGCCATCCCTTCAATCAGTCTTTATAGCGGGTTTGAAAAGAAAAAGAAGAGTGGGTAATGAATTTTTGGGAATAGAATGTGTTATTGCCACATCATCGCCATCATCATCATATTCTCCATCTGTTATTTCCTTTCCCAAACTGAAATTGTTAGAGTTTGAGTTTATGGCAGAATGGGAAGAGTGGGAATATGGGCTTACAGAGAGAGAATCAGGACAGCATAATCATGTCACAATCATGCCATGTCTTCGTAACTTGAGACTTTCTTATTGCCCCAAATTAAAGTCAATGCCAAGCCACCTTATTCCTGTGACAAGATCAAACAATTTTGAATGTTTTGGATGCCCTCTTCTCAAAGAATATTTGGACCATGAAAACTTGGTGAAACACAAGGCAGATTGATCATCATCGTCTACATCAGACATTGTCCGTTCATGACCTATCAACTTAGATTCTCAAAACTCTACAACTGCCTGCCATCAACTCAAAATCACAGGTAGTAATTTCTAAATTTCATTTGCTTTTTAGTTGGCTGCATATATGTTACTTACTTGTAGTCAAAGAATTTCTAAAAACTGATGACCAAATTTTATGTTAATTCAAAATTTACGGCAAGAAACATCTTGTTTAATCAGCAACTAATGTTCTTCTTTATCTTTCGTTCACGCTGCAGCAAACAGTCTTGCAGACCATATACTTAATGAAGGAAATGCTATTATCAGGTTCAGGTGCCACTGAAAGCTAAAAATGCTGTGCTCATCTTCCATGGTTTTCTGCAGCTAGCAAATATTAGCTTATACTGATTCATTAGAAAGGGGGGCAAGGTAAACGGGGCGATATAGCATCTCCTACATATCTTGTATTGAATTTTCAGAATGCTTCAATGTTTTCATTTGTTGAATGAAACACGAATTTTCTTGCAGTGCTGTATATGTTGAGCTCTTCTTATTGGTTTTATATATATGAAACTCTTTTAAGTAATTGTGTCCTGTGCCATATATAGGATGTTGGCAAGTATATATAGTCATAAACTGCAAAAGAGAAGGACCATTTGATTCTCAAACAGCTACAAATATCATCAAGTCACAAGTAATATTATTATCTTCTTCCTCATGAGATTTGATATTGTGTTATTTTTGCAATAAGAAATAATTTATTTTCTTTTCTTTCAAGCTGCAGTAAACAGTCATGCACATGAAATATTTTGTGAAAGAAATGCCATTAGGCATTATTCAAAGGCAAAAAATCTCCGTTCATCTGGCAAGGTTTGCTTTGCAAATGGTGTCTTACGCCAATGCATTTTAGACAAATGGCTATATGACATGATGCAGCTTATATTTAATATTGCATAAAAATTTTGACATGTTTCAGTGGTTATTTTTAACCATCGCCCTTTAATGTTACAGGAGTAGATATTTGATTCATCGGCAGATTTTGTTAATGTTCTGTAGCATGCAAGCGAGAGAATAGCAAGAGGCAATCAGCTAGTGAACTTGTTAGCTTTCTTCAACTAGGCATTTAATTCAAATTACTATGTATCATTACAATCAAGTAAGGACATAGTCTATGCTACTGATAAAAGATAGTCTATGCTACTGGTAAAAATACAGTATATCAAATCTGTTATTTCACTTCATATTTTATTTTTATGTAATTTTGGAAGGATTGTGCGTTCTTTAAGAAGAAGTTCGGAACGCTGTTATGATAGCCAGCCAGATCCCACAATTGTATGAAGGTAGCACTATGGTTCAGGAATTTGGGCAGTAAGGCAACATATTAGTCTTTAATTTTCTGCATTAAGATCAGGAACTTTTCATTTCATTTATGTTTTCCAGGATGAGATTCCAAGCTTACATTCCCTGGCAAGAAGAAGTTCAGAATGTGCTTGTGACGATAGCCTGCCAGCCAGATCATATATGCTATATTCTCAATGGTACTCCTTATCAAGAATATGATTTGTCTCAATGATTCATGGTTTAATATGTATCGTTTGTTAATATAGAACATAATTTCACGCACATAATTGCCATTGTTTTGTCTATATGGTGTAGAGATTAGCATCTTTGAGTGTTTCCAGTATTGATGCCTCCATCTTAACTAGCAAGAATACAAGAAACAAGAAATCAAAGACCAGAAACCAACAAGAACTGTGGAGTTTTCAAAAGACAAGCTATATCTTCTTTTTGGTGAATTGAATCTTTCTGTCATCATAGATCTGTTCTACAGCTTCTGATTATATAGTTTTCAACATCAGTCGAAATGCAGAGTTTTGATAACTGACTTTACAAACTGTGATTTCTGAAGGTATATTTAAACTGTTGGTATCTGTTTTAGGAATTTATTCAGCTCAAGAGTGAATGGTTTTAAAAAAAATGTTTGTTTTTGAAAGGCGAAAAGCTCCAGCAAACATTCATGCACTTGAGATATCTTGTGAAGGAAACACTACTATCAGTTTCCATTGAAAAGCAAAAAGCTCTGTTCATCCACGGTGGTTTTCTTCAGAAAATGTTGTCACTGAAGCATTAATAAATGAACTAGGTAAATGGTCAAATGTTACATCAATTTCTTTTTGCATGTTTCAGATTGTGATTTCTAATTATCACAATTTATTGTAACTGGCGCAGGTGCTTGCCTTATCAATATATTCAGTTTTCTGTTGCAAACTTTTTGAAACTCATCTCTTTAGCTTTAACAATATTTCTTTTTCTTTGGCAAGATGTGTACTTGAAAAGTCATTGTTTTAACCCAGAAACTTGGAATGCATAATTTGTTTGCTTTCTTTCAGTAGGCTTTTAATCCAAAATAATATTGATACTCAAACAAGAACCACTGTATTGTCGGAACTTTGACTTACCTCAATCGTGCTTATTCAGAATTTTCCTTCCCTTGTTTTATTATTCCCAAGGGTATGATATATGCAAACTGTAGAACCTTTCCATTTTGTTATTTGGTTTAGTTTTCTTCTGATGCTTTCTTTTGATTTATTTCAAGCTGCAACAAACTGTCATGCCCACAAGATATCTTGTGAAAGAAATTCTACCATCTGGCACAATTAGAAGGAGAGAAAGCCCTATTATGTTGATGCATAAGAAATGGTCATAAGGCATGTTTTATAAATCAGGTATCGGATTATTTACATGTTTTAATCATTCTTGCTAATTATCATAAGTTAATTTTACAGTGGAAGATATTACAATATGAGCAAATTCAGAGTTGTGTGGCATACAGAGGAGAGGACAGCGAGACTGTAACCAACTGGTTAAAGTTTTTGGAACATTTTCTTTAGCTTTTTTCCTTTTATCTTCCTTTTCTGAATTTCTTCACTTATTAGACCAACCTGCTATTTCATTTATTCCACCTTTGCTTCAGGATGAGATTCCAAGCTTATCTTTCATATATTAGTTCAGAGCGTGCCTGTTACACTAGCCTGCCAGTTCCCATATGTTAGATTCCCAGTGATGTGAAGGTACCACTTTGTTTCACGAATTTCATTTGTCTCAATAATTCATGGTTTAAAATGCAACATTTGTCAATAAGGAACATTAAGTTCACACTACTCACACCGTTTCCTGACCAACTGGCATAAGGAGAACATTTCAGGAATCTTGAGTCACCAAACTTGTGCACGAAGCAAAAGCATAATTCCTTATCACCAGATAGTGCTTAATTTGGAATCAGATGCTGTTTCAGCTTAACAACCTCTTGTTCTCTATATTAGCTTCACTTTCTCGCAACTTCTCCATGCCAAATCTCTGCTTCTTCAGCAATCTCCTCTCCGTTTTCTAGTATTAGCTATCCTATGGTATGTGATATCCAAAGCTCAACATCTTTTGAATTTTATTATTTTCTCTATCTCCTTCTAATTGTTAATAGTGTTGCAGGAGGGTGGTAAAGACCATGCCAGTGGTAAAAAGAAGAGTATAGTAGTAGGACCATGGGGAGGAAATGGAGGAACCAGTTGGGATGATGGGATCCACCATGGGGTAAGAAAAATCACACTTATTTATGACCGTTGTATTGACTCAATCTGCGTGATCTACGATAAAAACGGTAAGCCTTTCACAGCAGATAAACACGGAGGTGTCGGAGGCAACCGGACTGCTGAGGTTTGCCCCATTCTTACTCTTTTTGTCACCCCAATAGCTTTGATCCTTGAAAGAGCTTGTTCAACGTTGCTGAAAATTTTATTTGTTTCAGATACAGCTGCAATACCCACAAGAGTTCTTGATCAGTGCCAGTGGCCATTACTGTCCGGTGGTTCATGGCGGCAGCCCAGTGATCAGATCAATTACATTTAAGAGCAATAAAAGAACTTTTGGCCCCTATGGAGTTGAAGAAGGAACACCATTTACTTTCTCAATGGACGGAGGACTAGTTGTTGGTTTTAAGGGAAGAAGTGGTTGGTATCTTGATGCAATTGGTTTCCGTTTGTCTAAGAAACAATCAACAAATTTCATTCGAAAGGTTCAGAAAGGGCTTCTAAGACTTACAGGCACAGCTTCAAAATCCTCGGCCACCGAGGACAGCAACAACGCCTAAAGGTTGTATTACCAGAGAATGTGAAATGTATTGTATAAACAAATACCCAGAAATGTAAAAGCTCAGACATGAATTATACCCTCACTTCTTACCTTTAAAACATAAGTTTTGTATACTAGCATTACAAATAAGAATCCAAAACCATGTAGCTCCTCAGCTTCTTAAATTTCTGGTGTAACACCTTGTCATCAATAAGAATCAACAATTCTTTTAAACCAAACACAATAACTTCATTGGATTTTCACTATAAACCAAATGCAATGCCAATCAAGGTCAATGTAAATCTCAGTCCTCTATAATCATACATGCATTGACATCAATGTAATCCAGAAATCCAGTAAAAATAACCCAGATACTATATTTAAACTATATACATCGAAGGCATAAGCAAGAAATGTCAATCACCATAATTTTACATCAAATGAACCAAACATCGCCATAATAGTGACCACACAGAGTTCTTTGGACATTAAATTTTTTATTACACTCACAACATCTAAGTGCATCTCATAATCATATACAAAGGTATGTAAACATCAATAGCAGGCAATTCTAGGCATCCTAACTAAAAAGAACCTGAACCCAAATTACTTAATCAACACAAATATGACAGAACCCAGACATACACATTGAAAACACCTAACCAAGGCATGCCACAATCAAACTAAATATTATAGTCGGATATGGTATACAAAGACTAAAGTTTATAGTCAAATGAGGTGATCAATATGATATCACATAAACAGCATAGCATCCATAGGCTGCATCCATAAGGTGTACATAAAATCATGAAACTCAACTCAGTCAAATTTACACAGAATAAGTTCTTCCAACTTTGAACAAGATCCCAGAGAACATATACATATATATATATATATATATATATATATATATAAAACTACGCATCACACATGAATGACCAAATTTTAGTTTAACCTCTAGCCTTGAGCTCGGCAAGACGCCTTGACAAATCATCCTCGTCAACTTTCTCCTGTTGCTTCATTGGTACAGCATGTGCGGCTGGCTGTGGGAGCCCAACCGAGACCTCCAGTCCATAATCATCAGCGACCTGTTGCATCAAGCTGTTGACCTCTCCTTCTGGTGTGGACAGCGAGGTCGACCCTGCCATAGCACTCTCCATGAACTCTGCTTGAACCTCCATGTTCACAAACTGCTTCTCAAACTGGTCCATTGTCTCTGACATCTTCTGCAAGTTACCTGTAACAAATAATTATTTAGAAACACAATCCATATCTTCACCTTTAAATTAAGCCAAAGATCTCAAGCATGGATTATTAGCATTTCTACATTTTCATGGAACACTCAAAAATTAATCCATACTATTAGAGACTTATCTTCCGAAATCAAAATTACTTAAAGCTTTTCAAAACCACCTGTAATCCATACAGCATCAAGTAAATTAATGATCTTGATGTCTAAACAGAGACGATCATCTTATTTAAACAAGCAAAGAGCTCAAAATAATAATAAATATAAACAAAAACTTTAAAAAATCACCAATCCTAACGAAATAAAATAAAATAAACAGACATGTAAAATCAATAATCATATTCGTATCACGTACTAAACCACAAGAAAAAAGACCCAACTTTATGATATAAAAGATGCATTTTTTATTACCAGTAGCGAGAGATGATTCAAGAGACTTGACAATCGAAGCCATGGACTTATTAATGGTGGTCATCTTAGCCTGGGTGTCAAGCCGAGCCACAACGGCGTCAAGCCGGGAAGCGAGACGAAGATAGTTCATCTGTTCGGTACGCTTACGGATGGCATTCTCGGCGTAGATTCTGGCACCGTCCATGTTTCCCTTCTCGATGGCTTTCTTGACCTTCAATTTCTCGGTTTTCTCATCCTTCTCGCACTTTCTCGCCTGGCGTTGAAGAGATTTCGACGTGAATTTCAAGTCCATGATCTGGTTCAACAGCTTCTCCGTGTTTCCCATGGTGAATTGCTTCCGTAAATGAAAATCAGGTTTAGAGAAACAGGGGAATTGTTTGATTCTCGATCAAAGACTTGAAATTTGGATATTTCTTCGCCTTTCCTTCCCCTTTCTTTCCTTTCTCTTATTCGTAGTGTCCTTCGAGGAGAGAGAGAGAGAGAGATGAATAAATATGGGCCCAATAAAATTGGGCCTAACCGAGTCTAGTTACTGCTGGCAGCCCAGTTGCCACTCCCTCCCGCGTTAAGGAAGTCGGCAGAGTTGCTGTTTCAGAAATATACACACGTGCGTACACACACGGATATATGCTTGAAAGTGTAAGTTGAGTTCATCTACAACCTAGATAGGAGGAGGAGATTCAAGCGATTGGATAACCCAGGCAAAGCAGCCTAACTTCTCTGCAAATGTATGAAACACGCCAGGAAATTGATTAATTCTATGATCACAAGATTATTATGGCCAACAATTTTGAGAACCTTATCTGATTTAACCTGAATTTAATATCTGAACCCAGTGCAAGAGAATGAGAGGAATTTGATCACCACGTTCTTTGCTGCCCAATGTAGAATAATCTCTGCAACAATTCTCTTCTATCAACTGCATGCAAATTGAAGCAGCAGATGGAGACGGAGAAAATCATTTTCTGGGTGCGGTAATGTTGTATGCAAAGTTGTGACTGGAGAGTGGGCAAAGCCATTGTGAAGAGAAAGCAGCAGCCAAAGCGGAAGAAATCAAAATGAACCGCCAAACAATGTCTTGAGAATCCACGGGTCTGCTTTCCTACACGTCGTCCTAAATGTCCCTCCTCCGCTACAAGTTCATTATATGGGCGCCTTTCTTCTCTGTGTGTGTGCAGGTGTGTTTTGTGAAGCCTAAAAATTTGCTATTTCGAGGAAAGTTTGTAGCTGAGGTTGATCCAGAACACATTGCCCTGTTTGACTATTTGAGTTTCTCCTCTCTGTTTAGCAGAATTCATATGTTCGGTTGATTACAAGCTTTTGCTGATCCAAAAAACAGATGCACACGATTTGGCTATTTGAGCTACTTCGAACCAAAAATACGGTTTTTTTTTATTTGATCTAAAGCATCGTGACCCATTTGGCTATTGAGCTTTCATCCAAAAATTGTTTATTTTCTTACATATTTCTACTAAAAATCATCCCGTCTTTTATTTCCTCAATTCGCGTTTCAGCAGAAGTTCATTTTTTTATTTGCCAAGTCTTTGTTTGATCAAAATACAGAGACGATTTGGCATTCTGGTTAGAAAGACATACCCATTTGTCTATTTGAGCCATTTCAAATACAGAAATGGTGCCATGATTATCTAGAGTATCAGCTGCCTTTTGAGTTGGCTTATGCTCGTCTTTACAAGGTCATTGGGTCTGACATAATAAAGTAAGATTCAGAGTTTTGCTATTGCTATGGTTTTTATTTTCTGTATCTGTCTCTCTTAAGCTCGGTTCATGTTATATTCAGACATCATTGTACTTAGATGCAGGGAACAGGCTAGTATTCAGCAATTAGGCTCTAAGGGTCTAGTAATTTTTTCATTTATTTGTTTCTAGGAAATTATTTGATACTGTGATAATCATTTTTTTTTAAGGTTAGGGGTGACACCATTTATCTTTTTGTTATTCAGTATTTTACCCAGCACAGGGGAAAGATATCAGTCAAACTCATCAAAAATGAAAACAATGAAAATACAGAACATATTGCTGACAGCTTGGTGCACAAAGTATAGAACTATTAGGTAAGCTTATTCCCTATTTTACCAGTTTGTCAATGTAGAGTACCTATACCCTCCATTTAAATTTACAGATAATTTGCTTAACACTTATTTTATGTCAGAAACAAGAAGAAATGCCAAAATAGATCTCGAGCGAGAAGATCCGTTTCTCTTCCAGAGTGGAGAAAGAGTACCTCAAACCTGCATATTCCGCAAGCAGTGGCATTGCAGTTTGGAATGATCATGATGTTTGCTTGTGCCTTTCCCCTTGCATTTGCCTTTGCTGCAGTGGTATAAATTGCATTTTGTGGTTTTTTCGCCTACATTCTTAGTGCTGTTTGTGTATATTAAATCTTATTAAACCAAATTAAGGTAGTAGTTTGGCTTGCAGAACAACATCATGGAAATTAGAACAGATGCATTGAAGTTGCTTTCAATGTTGAAAAGGCTTGTTCCTCGTGCTGCTTTCACAATTGGGGCTTGGCTAACCATATTTCAGGTACCAAGGCCTTCCTGAAATACTTTGGATATGAAGTGACACTTCAATGTGTTTATCCTCAGTATTCAGCTTTTAGCATGGTTTTTGCTGATATGGGTACCTGTCACTAAATTGCAGTTGCTGATGGTGATGTCAATTTGCACCAACTCTGCACTTTCACCGACATGTAGATTTATGTGTCCACTCGAATGGGACGCAAACACCCATGGGCCTACCCAGTGCTACCATGGCCGTCAGGATTGTCAGTCATGATGTGGTCGCTCTCGGTACCTCGTCCTGCACACTGCCGAACACACCTGACCCTACTGTCACTTCGACAAGGATGTTCTGGGCATTGTCCGAAGTTTGTCCCAAGGATTGCAAAACGTGCCCAATGCCTCTGGTTCGCCCACAGGGATGTTTTGGTGACGACCAGAAGTCAATCCCCGGACTTACAAACACCCGTGACCCTCTACCATGGCCGTCAGATTGTCAGTGATGCTGTGGTCACTCTCGGAACTTAGTCCTGCACACTGCCGAACACACCTGACCCCACTGCCCGTGAACAAGAATGTTCTGGGTACTTCCCGAAGTTTGTCCGAAGCATTGGCAAACGTGCCCAATGCCTCTGGTTCGCTCACGGGGATGTTTTGGTGATTGCAAGAAGTTTATCCCCGCACTGACAAACACCCATGACCCTCTACCATGGCCGTCAGGATTGTCAGTCATGCTGTGGTCGCTCTCGGTACCTCGTCCTGCACACTGCCGAACACACCTGACCCTACTGTCACTTCGACAAGGATGTTCTGGGCATTGTCTGAAGTTTGTCCCAAGGATTGCAAAACGTGCCCAATGCCTCTGGTTCGCCCACAGGGATGTTTTGGTGACGACCAGAAGTCAATCCCCGGACTTACAAACACCCGTGACCCTCTACCATGGCCGTCAGGATTGTCAGTGATGCTGTGGTCACTCTCGAAACTTAGTCCTGCACACTGCCGAACACACCTGACCCCACTGCCCGTGAACAAGAATGTTCTGGGTACTTCCCGAAGTTTGTCCGAAGCATTGGCAAACGTGCCCAATGCCTCTGGTTCGCTCACGGGGATGTTTTGGTGATTGCAAGAAGTTTATCCCCGCACTGACAAACACCCATGACCCTCTACCATGGCCGTCAGGATTGTCAGTCATGCTGTGGTCGCTCTCGGTACCTCGTCCTGCACACTGCCGAACACACCTGACCCTACTGTCACTTCGACAAGGATGTTCTGGGCATTGTCTGAAGTTTGTCCCAAGGATTGCAAAACGTGCCCAATGCCTCTGGTTCGCCCACAGGGATGTTTTTGGTGACGACCAGAAGTCAATCCCCGGACTTACAAACACCCGTGACCCTCTACCATGGCCGTCAGGATTGTCAGTGATGCTGTGGTCACTCTCGAACTTAGTCCTGCACACTGCCGAACACACCTGACCCCACTGCCCGTGAACAAGAATGTTCTGGGTACTTCCCGAAGTTTGTCCGAAGCATTGGCAAACGTGCCCAATGCCTCTGGTTCGCTCACGGGGATGTTTTGGTGATTGCAAGAAGTTTATCCCCGCACTGACAAAAACCCATGACCCTCTACCATGGCCGTCAGGATTGTCAGTCATGCTGTGGTCGCTCTCGGTACCTCGTCCTGCACACTGCCGAACACACCTGACCCTACTGTCACTTCGACAAGGATGTTCTGGGCATTGTCTGAAGTTTGTCCCAAGGATTGCAAAACGTGCCCAATGCCTCTGGTTCGCCCACAGGGATGTTTTGGTGACGACCAGAAGTCAATCCCCGGACTTACAAACACCCGTGACCCTCTACCATGGCCGTCAGGATTGTCAGTGATGCTGTGGTCACTCTCGGAACTTAGTCCTGCACACTGCCGAACACACCCAAAACACGTACTGCACCCGCGGGGATAATCCAGTCACACCTAGAAGCTTGTCCCATGCAATGCTGAAATGTCCAATGCCTCTGGTTCGCCCACGGGATGTTTTGGTGATTGCAGAAGTTTACTCCCCGCACTGACAAACCCCATGACCCCTACCATGGCCGTCAGGATGATCAGTCATGCTGTGGTCGTCTCGGTACTGCTACTCCCTCGTCCTGCACACTGCCGAACACTACTCTGACCCTATATGTCACTTCGACAAGGATGTTCTGGGCATTGTCTGAAGTTTGTCATGATTGCAAAACGTGCCAATTCCTCTGGTTCGCCCACGGGATGTTTTTGTACGACCAGAAGTCAATCCCCGGACTTACAAACACCCGCGACCCTCTACCATGGCCGTCAGGATTGTCAGTGATGCTGTGGTCACTCTCGGAACTTAGTCCTGCACACTGCCGAACACACCTGACCCCACTGCCCGTGAACAAGAATGTTCTGGGTACTTCCCGAAGTTTGTCTGAAGCATTGGCAAACGTGCCCAATGCCTCTGGTTCGCTCACGGGGATGTTTTGGTGATTGCAAGAAGTTTTATCCCCGCACTGACAAACACCCATGACCCTCTACCATGGCCGTCAGGATTGTCAGTCATGCTGTGGTCGCTCTCGGTACCTCGTCTCTGCACACTGCCGAACACACCTGACCCTACTGTCACTCGACAAGGATGTTCTGGGCATTGTCCGAAGTTTGTCCCAAGGATTGCAAAACGTGACCCATGCCTCTGGTTCGCCCACGAGGATGTTTTGGTACACGACCAGAAGTCAATCCCGGACTTACAAACACCCGTGACCTCTGACCATGGCCGTACAGGATTGTCAGTGTTGCTGTGGCACTCTCGGAACTTAGTCCTGCACACATGCCGAACACACCTGACCCCACTGCTCGTGAACAAAATGTTTGGGTACTTCCGAAGTTCGTCCGAAGCGTTGCAAACGTGCCCACTGCCTCTGGTTCGCCATCGGGGAGATGTTTTGGTGATGGTGCATTAGAAGTTTATCCTCGCACACTGACAAACACCCATGACCCTCTAGCCGTGGCCGTCAGGATTGTCAGCCATGCTGTGGTCGCTCTCGGTACTCGTCCTGCACACTAGCGAACACACCTGCACACCTAACGATCACTTCATCCAAAGGATGTTCTTGGGCCATTGTCTGATAGTTTATGTCACCAAGGATTGCCACTAAAAACGTGCCCCAAGCCTCTGGTTACGCTCCAGAGGGAGTGATTTATAGGATAACGGAAACACGACAATCAAATCCCCGGAATAACGTTAACAAAACCCCAATGTTGGACAGCTCTACTGCATGGAACCGGTAGGAATTGTCAGTGTGACTTTGAGTTTGATGCTGTCCTTCAAAAGCAAATAATACAGTTTGAAGGTAATTACTCTGCAGGTTAACTTAGTCTGCACAATTGCGGAAACAGGCACTCCTTGACCCTGCTTCTTGCGCCTGTGAAAAAAAACAAGTAATATTCTGGAGTGGGGTTTACTTCTTTCCGAAGGAGTTTACGTCTACAGAATTAGCTGTTGGTGCTAAACTGTGTCCCAAACGCCCTCTGGTTGAATCGACTCACGGGAAGATGTAGTGGAGGGATTGCAAGAAGAAGTTTTTAATCGCCCGGCATTCATGACAACATACATCCTCGCTATTTCGACCAATTCAACTACTCACCCATGGCCGTCAGGATTAGTGTCCAGTCAGCTGTGGGCCTCAACAGGTCTTCGGTTATTATCTCAGTGAACGTATCACTCGTGTAACACTGAATTTAACCAAGAGAATTCAACACACATTGTACAAAACCACCCTCAATAGGTCTACTACATACGATACAGTGAAAAAAGGTACAAATTTTGTTGTTTTGAATGGGCATTTGTCTGAAGTATTGTGGCCCAAGGAATTGTAAAACGTGCCCCCAAGGCCTATGGTTCGCCCCGGGGCAATTGTTTTGGTGACGACCAGAAGTCAATCCCCGGACTGACAAGCACCCGTGACCCTCTACCATGGCCGTCAAAGATTGTCAGTGATGCTAATGTCACTCTCGGAACTTAGACCTGCAAACTGCCGAACAAACCTGAACCTACTGAGCCGGCATAGTTCACGATGGTGACCCCGTAGGTGCATCGAATTGTTGTTTATGTGTGACATTCCCAACAAAACTGTGGTCTGAAGCATTGAGTTAAACGAGCGCAATGCCACTAGGTGACGACTCACCGGTTGGGAGATGATTTATTGAGGAGAAATATATGAATTGCAATATGACGTTTATCCTCACCAAGCTATCTTGATTACAAATCTAATGCCAACACCAATGCCCCTCCTACCATGCCGCAAGGAGATTTACAGAACACCCAGTCGCTCTGTCGGTGTGTTTTCATTAGTCAATTGATATCACGGTACCCCATTTCCTGCACACTGCTCGAAACACAAAGACTCCTGAACCTACTCTTAGTCACACTCGCTACGCGACAAATCAGGAATTGATGTTCAAATTTAGTTGCTGGCATCAATGCTCTCGACCAGTATTTGTGTATTCCCCCCAAGAGATGTTCTGACATCATA
>BNST01003031.1:0-62861 GCA_019650275.1 Xylocarpus granatum
AAACTGAAAACCCATAAACAGTCAAATGGCATGCAAATTTTATAATTTTTTTGGAATGTGTTAGGGACAATCACAAGCCCTAATGTATTTGCTTGAGGGAGCAAATGGTACCTCTTCTCTGGCTACTTTGTCTTGCATGATAACTGTATGCAATCTTTATAAACAATGTAGAAGATAAAGAGAAGATGAGTTTGCCAAATATATAATATGATACCAATAGCTACTCACCATTTCTCAAACCAAATGCTTTTACTTGGCAAATATAACAAAATTAGAACATGAAAAATACATTCCCAATTCATTAGTTGACTTCTTAGAAAAAGTACCTAATGATCTTGCTACTATAATTTTATATGTGGTAACATCTTTCAAGTTGGTATAAGAAGTCTTGGAATCAAATCCTTGATAAGTTTTGTTCTTCTCTTATCTGAAGACAGACTAATGAGGTCAATACAATTTATGGATCAATGGGAAACCCTAAAATGAATGCATACATTTTTGTGTCCACTGAACATGTTTAGACATGTTTGATTCATCAAACAAAAGAAGAGAGTATTTTAAGCAACCAAGAAGAATCGTGCTTGCAACTCTAAAGGTGGTCATCTAACCAATGACCAAAGGACATTTCACCCAACCTTGCCAATCTTGTTCACATCAAAATTTATAGTAATAATTGGAAAAACTGTTAAAACTTCTCCAAAACAATATAAAAAGTATCTTGAATCCTCGCTCACATCAAAATTCCAGGAAAGGAAATTTGATTTTACACACACACACACACATACATACATACATACATACATTAATATAGATATATATAATATATGCACAGGTACTAATTAAAAAACCTTTGAAGTATACTCCTGTGCAAATTAATATATGCACAAATGCTTTAGAGTCTATAGGTAAGAAGGTAGTATCTTTCTTTTTAATAATATTTGGTTGAAAGATTCAACTCAAGAACCTATAAGTCAAAGTGGAGGTCTAATCATAATATAAAAATAATCATAATCAAACATATAATTAATCAATTTGTGAAGAACAAAATACAAATAAGTCATGAGTTGCTATCCACTTTGTATCCCTAACAAGCCTATGTCACAATACTAATTTCAATTCAAATCATTGCTATCTCTGCCTAAACGCCCTCTAAGCAGCACTCTTAAGAATTTGCAATTGAATTCTTACGCGGGCCAAATGGATCATATCATTAGTATGTCTATCCAATCAAATCTTAACGAGAAACCAAAATATTTTTCCAATTATCAGAAATAAACATTTTCCCACAGTATAACTTCAAAAGAAGCACAAAACTTTAATTTGATCATTGAAAAAGAATATCATGTAATCAAAAATGCCATGCCTATTGATAAGGCTACGATATCACTAGAAAAAATTATAAGAATAGAATTTTTGCCATCTTCCTTCCAGTTAATTACTTTTTTACCTCTTCCCTAATCCATGTGACAAAAAGAAGCATTTTGAAATAGAACCAAAATTTTCCTAAAAATGAGGTACTGCACAGAAAAGAAGTTGTACCTGCAGAACTTCAAAATAATTGCCCATCCAAAAGGAACATACTCTGCTGAACCTTTAGGACAGGGAAAGCAATAACATCACGAATACTGGCAGTCTGTCAAAAGCATCACCAAACTGTCAATTCTGAGCCCCAGGAAGATGAACTATTTCAGTAAGGGATAAGATAAAGACATACCGGCATTTGATTTTGCATCCCAAACATGTCTTCTTGCTCTATTAAAATATCAACAATTGGTATAGAATTGGAAAAAAGATCACCATACCATCCCCGAAGCAGGCAGCATTCCATATTCAAAAAGCAGTCACAAAGTCATCACCAAGTAGTCACTTCCATATGAGTTATCATTGTTTTCTTTCAATTATTCTTCTGCACCTAATGTTTTTGAACCAGCTGCTGCTCTCTTCTCATTTGTCGCATGCCTCACTTGGTCTTCCAAGTGCTCTCTCTGTCACCATTTAAAATCAATGCAAATATTTCTTGCTTGGCTGCAGTTTTGTTTTGTAGAGCAAAAAGGTCCATAAATTTAATCTAAACAGTAAATTCTTATTTTAAACTTCAGCTCTTGTAAATAGTAGGAAATCAAGATTTTTTATATACACACACCAATAAAAGAATTCTATTTCTAGATTTTAATAGTAAACATGGTAGTGGCCAAATTTAGCAAATACAGAGTCTGCATCAACTTACCTGGTCTAAAGGATCAGTCAATTCAGAGAATGCATTGGCAAGTTCATGGCCACACATGAAGAGTTCAAATCTCTCAGTCAAGCCTGCGTGTCTTTTGTGGGAAAAAAATGAGTTTAACATGATTCAGCAACTATTGCAACAAAATGCACAATCTTTCAGCCTCAACATATTTTTTGATTGCATGCAAGGAAAATAAATTGAAAGTAAGAAATGATGAAACCACAAAATTTTGGACAGTCTTCATACATTCAGAATATGAAATTATGGTCATAAAAACTGAATCATTCTCCTTAGAGAAAATGACAACCAGATTCAAATCTTAAGACTGTTCAAATTCTCCACATCTAACACAACAAAGTATTGCTGTAGTCTAAACTAACAAAAACACGTATAGGAGACTCTAGCAATGATAGCCATGTGAAATATGCTAAGTAGATCAGAGTGTTATCTAGTACTCAATTCACTTGAAATGGACAAATTCAATGCATAACAAGAAATTTGTAGCTTCATAAAACCTTTGTACCTTCGGTGTGGTTTTGCCAGAGGAGATACTTCGATGGCATAGTCGAAAACAAATGTGGGTTGTGGGAGCTTTGGTTCTACAGCAATTTCAAAAACCTGAGCAAATGAAATAAAAAATAAAAGCTGCCAAGGACTCACAAGAGAGACTATCAGCACTAGAAAAGAATGAAAATAATTTGGAAAATCCTTCAAATCTAGACTATTATAGTCTTGTAAAGACAAGGTTCTCCAACTGGGAGGAAAAACTGAGAAAGGCAAGCATATGCTCAAAGAAGGTGAAAGAACAAGAAATATCCATGAATAGCAAGGAAGATTCCCCACATTAAGCAGGTTGCCAACAGAAGCCTATTCAGCAACCTTGAGATCATTCCCCAACTCACAGAAATCAATCCCAGTAGCTTCTTTCACAAGATTGTGCATGGTTTCCCTCCTCCATGGCTGCTTCAAACATATTTCCACACACTAAATTGATGGATTATATCAGTCTTTGCAAACTGAAAACGCATGTACTAGTAATAGCTCAAATGATTTGAATTTCCATGACCCCTTTAAATTTTTAGTTAATAAACATGCATATGTAGAAGTAATAATTATATTCCCTCAAACAAGTGGCTTTCTACATTGCATTTACCTGGTAATCGATGGTAAGCTTCCCATGAACTGCAAGTGCACATTGAGTAACAATTTCCTCCACCACGTTCATCATGCTTTGGTAGTCTGAATATGCTTCATACGTCTAAAATCAAGCTAATATGAGTACTGATCAGAGCTTCATTAAAAGAGAGAGAAATTTGACACAGATTATGACATGTGATAATCAATTCCAATGTTATTAAATACCTCTATGGTGGTAAATTCAGGATTATGGCGAGTGGAAATGCCTTCATTTCTAATATTCGACCAATCTCATACACTTTTTCAAATCCTCCAACCTGTTATAACACAACTTAGACTCTTGTTACAAAAATGAATGTAAGTTCAAAGAAACTCACCAACATTCTCTTCAAGTGGAGCTCAGTTGCAATTCTCAGGTAAAGATCTCTTCCAAGTGAATTATGATATGTAACATGCTTCAACTCCACCAGCTGCTCGCTAGTTGGTTAATTGAATTAAAAACCAAGTTCTAGATATGAAATCTTTAGACCTTTGAATCTAAAAACTATAGAAGATCATATATGATAGAATCAATGACACAAATTAAAAATACGATGTAGGAAATATGACTTTCTACCTAGGTAGTTAATTTAACAATTTTATTATCCTTCACATTTTTTTAGAAATTTATCAAAGAAACTAATTTCAATGGTCATGAAAATATTTCACAATAGCTAAAATAATTATACACAAACAAAAAAATTTATAATTCTGATTTGTATATACTCATATTATATATATTTATCAAATAAAAATAATTTTATAATTCTATACAAACAAATAATTTATAGTCTTGTCGTGTCAAAATTAGCACATACTTTTTATGTTTATCAAACTAAAACAAATTGAATTTCAAATTCTAAAAAATGACTTTCAAAGATACCTTTTTGTTAATTCTAAACTTTAGTAGAAGTATGAAAAAATCACTAATATATAAAATTTATACACACAAGGTTATTTTAGTTATTTTGTTGGTCAACTAACAGTCAAACATCACGATATTATTGTTGACGGGTACTATTTATTAATTTTAAGAAAATTTGCATCTATTTACCAAACCTCAAGAGGGGTATGTGAAACTATCCTTTAATTAAATATTGGAAAAGAATGCAAATTCCAAAAGAAACCTCAAGATATCAACTTAGAGAACTAGAGTTTCAACTTCAACAAAACCCAAAGACTCCACTGTCTTGTGTATCTCCAATACAATCTACTTAAAGAAAGAAAGGTAATAGAAGAATGTAAAATCCAAGCATTACAACTTAAATAATTTAGGCAAAATAAAAAACATGATAGATATATATGAACCAAGATAGGTAACAAACAGTCCTTATTTCTTTCAAATCAATTCTGATCTATTATATTAAAGTGCAGCATATCATTCATACTACAAAGATTTCAAAAAGAAATAATTATCATTCAAAAGCCAAAACCTGCATTTAATAGAAAAAAAAATGAAAAGGTTGAAAGGTCCAAAAATGTTCAACTAAACATCCACACATCACACTTCTTTTTATTAAGATGGAAAACCAAATAAAAACTTATTAATAGTAAATGCGTATAGAAAAAGGTACCCAAAGAGAAGCAGTCGACAACAAACTTGTTGAATAAAAGATTATATAAGTGTAAAAGAAATAGAAATGTTAATCTAAAACTGAGGCTAATGAAAGGAGAAGTTCTCTTCTCAAGACCATCATTACCCCAAAGATAAGTAACCATGAAAATACAATTTCCAATAACAACCAAAATAAAGATTTTATTTTTTTTCTTTCAAGGTTTGCAAGGATTCAAGTGGATGTTCAAGTTTACATTATCTAGCATCACTTGCACCAATATATCTCAGTGATATTACACTAATTGTGTATCAGTTAGAAGTGGAAAAAATCAACGCACTTGATTTGTATCCCAGCAGAACAAAAGAAACCTAAAAATGCGTAGTTAATGAATATATTTTATACACTACCCATTTCTTTAATTGATATGCTAATTATGGGGAATGTTTTAGCATGTATAGTGATAATATGTCTCAGCTACAATAGGTAAATAGGATGATTAAAAAATATGTAAAAGCTTTCACAAATGGCATGTACAGAAAGATCAAGAAAATGGCAAGTTCAGAGTTCAAAATTTATGAAAGCAAAATAACATCAGAAAATCACACGGGTCACTAAGAAAAAAGCTCACCTTTGCTCTTTTATGAAATACATCAGCTACTTCAGGGTTTGCGATCATATCTACATACCTGAACATAACAAATATCAACTGCTTAGAAAAAAAAGAAAAATGAATATATATTTGAAAATGTTCATGTCAAGCATATATTTGAAAATGTTCATGTCAAGCATACGAAAGGCATATGACAAATTGCCAAGTCTGCCACATGCAGAAGTAGAAGGAAAAACGATAAAGATTCAGGCTTTTACACCTATAGGTTATCCCAGCATCGCTGATCACACCTTGGGTTAATTGCACCATAGTCCATAAATACAATAGAATTGTCTCTAAATATTTATCCTAAATTGTCTAAACTTTCATTGAATCCATTACAAACTTGTGATATTTTTATTCCTATAAGAACTTGCATTTTTAATTGCAGAATGGAAATCTACAGAATAGCCATTTCATCTCCTGACACTTCATCATAACATTCAGCAACAAAGTTTCCAGAAACCAAAAATTAGTTAAAAGCATGGAATTTGAAAATGAGTTCACCTTTGGCGGTATCTTTTATCCACATCAGTTAAACCATGATATTTGTCAGGTAGCGGAAGTAGAGCTTTTGTAAGAATCATGAAAGAATTCACAAGAATGGAAAGCTCGCCTGAAGAATGGACCAAAAGGAGTTGGATTAAGTAAATGAAGCATCACAATATGTCCTCATGAAAGCAAAAAGCAGTACTAAGTGCAGAGACAGATTTAGAAGGGTAAAGGAGCATTCCAAAACCCATCAGCCCAGACCAAGGGCAAATAAATTTTCCTTTCTCTGTTCATTTCATTGAGCCACTGGCACCTGGTATATCACCAATATCAACAACTGCTTTTAACTGCTCAAACTGATCATTCAAAAGTCTTTCCTTGTCACAGTAAAGCTATAACCATACAAAACAACAATTTTGGTGCATAATTTAAAATTTCTTGACCATAAGAGTGCATATTTAAGAATTTCAAAGATCCTGTGTCCATGAGTAGTTGAGTTCCCAAAATTTAAGAAAAGCAACGACAAGGGTATGATCATCAATATCTATATAGAAAACATGTATGAGGCCAGTAAATCTTACAGCCAAGGAAAATAAAATGAACAAACCTGGATTGTACCCGAATCATCTCTTAGTGTCAAAAAGGCAAGCTTTCCAAACTCTCTGCATGCCACAATTATCCCAGCCACAGATACATGATCACTCTCACTATTTGACTCTTCACCTCTAGCTCAATGCCTATATATCTCTTGTAGCTGATTAGTGGAATGCCTCCTATCCCACTTATAACCGCAGGGCTCCAACCCTTTACTCCTCAACTCTTCCACCTAGGGAAAAAAGAAAAACTGCCTACTTTACTACAAATTAAGATAAATATTTCCGTACACCTACTCGCCAACATTGATTTCTAAATCAAAAATAATGATGCTTAGAAATTTATAAATTCATTCCCATTTCCCGCCATTTCTCAGCGAGCACACGGTCATTAAAGCTTAGGTTAAAAACAATTGCCTTTTGAACAGAAACTTCTACCGAAATCTTTTTTTTTGCTTCAAAAGAAACAAACACAGCCTTAACGAATTCTAATTCCGCTCTCACTTTCTCCTCTTCAAACAAACAAAACTAATACAAAATTTGAACAGCAACAACTAAAACGCAATCGTGTGAAAACCTTTTTAATGCGAAGGGCGCGAATGACCTGGCGGTCGGAAGTGGAGGTGGAAAAGGACGAAGAACGGCGTTTTCTGGTGGCAGCTTTGGCGGTGGAGGTTGTAGAGGAACAGCAGCGGACAAGGGTGAAAGAGGTACATCGGCGGATGAAGTGGCGAAAGGAAGATAAGAGTGCTCCACAGCTTCAAAGCCGCCATGTTTGTTTTCCCCTTCTTCCCCACCTTTCCCTGCTTCAATTGTCCTCGGCTTACATTCTCATTTTTTTCTTTTTTTAATTTTCTTTTTATTCTTTTAGTGATATAAATACATAATTTTTATCACTTTTATTTATTCAATTCTTAGAATTATTTTTTAAAAAATTTTGTAATTAAAAGAATCATTATAAAATTCAATTTATTTTTAAAAAAATTTGGATTGTTGATAAATAGACATCTAACAAACAACCAAACCGGAGAAAAACAAAAAACCGAACTTGAGTACAAAACAAAGCTAACACAATCTCCACAGGACAACGAACCAACCAGAAACTGCCGCACGCGCAGGGACAAGACATCGAGCACAAGGAAGCCGACGACTTAGCAGAGAAATCCAGTCAAACTCTGCAGGAAAAAAGATGGTATTCAATGGCGCGTTAGTGTTAACAGTAGCACACGTATCAGCAGATGCATGGCAACAAATCTCTTCCATACCCACTACTGAGCGGATAAACGGCGAGCAGCTAATGGATCTTGTTTGTTGCTTTCCTTTGCAGCAACTGGGTCGTTTTGCTATTTGTCTTTGGACATTTCTTTGTCTTCCTTCGCCTGACTCGTTTTACTCTTACTCTTATTATGATGATGATGATTCTTCTGAAGAAGAAGATTCTGACTATCATGATCGTCGTGTTCAAGACAATGGTTCTTCTTCTTCCAGTGCTTTTGATCTTGGTGATGATTACTACTACCATTCTCATTCTGATTGATGTGAGTTGTTACTTTATTGTTCTTTTATTGCAAGTTTTGTTTTTAATGTTTGTTTGATGGGTTTGTGTTTTTGATTTTATGAGAATTGAGATGATTGGATTTTCATTTTTTGGTGTGAATTTGATGTCCATACGCTGTTTATTGAGGGATTGATTGCACATGGTTGACTTTGAGTCTTATGGTAAATTTGTTGTAATTGCCGTTGCTTTGGAACATGTATGAGAAGAATCCAAAAGTGGCTGTGGATCCAAAAGATGCATTTCTTCTTAGGTAGGATATAAGAAAAGCTTAATTTTTGCATCTTATAAATGAAGCAGCTTCTGGTATTTATTAATCAGAATTGAATTTAGTTAGTGTAAGCTGATTGAAAGACAATTAGTTCGGTGATTTTCCAAATGTCAAGCAAAGCTCCGGCAGAAATTGTGAGAGGTGTAATGGAAGTAAAATTTTAAAATGTTTATATGCAAACTCATATTAGCCTGTAAACTAATTGAAAGAAATACTTTATAAATAGGATAGAGTTTGTGCTTTATATAGAATATTAAGGAAGTTTTTATTTTTGCTAGTTTTATGAGACATGCATAACTTTTTCCCTGTGTAAACAATTCCATTTGTATCTTAATCAAATTCATGATAGAGATATGCATAACACACTAATTCATGAATTTGATTAAAAAACCCCAAACATAACATGATTATATGTGCCCAGGAAAATGAAGATTTACTAGTTTAATGATAAACAGATCACCAGACCTGCCCCTTGTGAAAAACTATGGCAACACCCTCAACCCGCTGAAACAATGGGGATGGTGAATTGATGATGCAGTATCTTTGACATTGTTAACATGCTCCTCCCATTGCTACTAGAAATTCATTAGAAATAGTGGTTTCTCTCGATTACTCCTTTTGGCAGACTTGGTTTTCTTCTTACTGAATTTGGTAGGGAGATATTTGGTCTTATGAGAAAGACTTATGGTTTTCTTCAGATTGTTAAGTTGATCTCTTGAAACTGCTTTGGGCCTTAGCCCGTTCCTGAATATCAAGTTATTCAGACACCTATTGATGGAATTCCTTTATTTTTTTGTAGGAACTTGCAGAAAAGGAAGAATATTTTTTCAGAAGGCTTTTGCCTATGTGACATAGTGTATATCTTTGCTGGATTGCTAAGCCTTGTTTTTTATTTTGTGGCTGTCACTTTCATGGGTCAATTGAGTAGGAGGTGGAAAGTTTCTTTCTGAAGTAAGATAACTTGGGGAACTCTGTTTTGTTTTAGCTTGCCTTCTATGACTTACATTGTTCTTAGGGAGCCTTAGGTCCCCAAAGCTGAGCATCTGTTTTCTAGAAGTTTGATTTTCCTTACTAAAGTTTAATCTGGAAGTCATGAAAAGTCTGCAAAGTTCACTAGAAAAAGTATATATGAATATTGTATTTGAGGTTTTTTGCTTGACTTATTCTGTTTTAACTATTATACCAAAAGTATATAAGATTGCTTTCCCTTAATTTACCCTTGCAAAGAACCTCTTTTCTTTTTGTAATAAAAGCAAAAGTTCTTTGAAGTTTCCTTCTTCAAAACCAATTTTTGTTCATTAATATGCTCTATTGAGGATGCTGTTGTCAAATTGCAGTTATTTCAGTTGAGAATAAAGTGGGGACATTGATGATCCTCAAGTTTCCAGTGCTTTCACAGTAGGACAATATTTCTGCATAGTATGAGTTGTCATTAATAGTTTTCACAATTGAAAATATGAATGTAAATTTGTTGTTACTTAGAAAAAGTAGACACTTATGAATTCCTCCATCAAGGTTTTTCCAAGGCCTCAAAAAAGGCACCTTGGATTCCTAATACAATGGAAAAGTAGAACTACTGTGTGGCAAATATAAAAAGAAAATGTGAGAAAAAGTCAGACTACCGTGAGGTTATATGTAGAAAGAAAGTTTGACATACATCTATGCATAGGTATTTATACATTTAAGCGACTTATATAATTTTTTTATTTAATTTTGCTAGATACGTGAGTTGCACAATCAAAGACTAACGTGTTAACAAGGACAAGATGGAAGAAACTCTATAATACAATATTCTTTAGAACCAAGCAACCAAATTAATTGTAAGTCTCAATAGATGTGCCTATGAGTAATTTTTTATGTTCCTTACTTTTCCTGTAGACAAAATTGATTCAAGAAGGAAGAGTTTCTGTAGCTTGCAGTCATTTAAACCAAGCATTATAATGTAGCTAATTTCATAGATGTCTAAGCGTGCAGAAATGGTGATGATGTGTGAGCATTGGATAAATCAGTTCATTGCAGCTTTAGATTGCATGAAACACAATGATCCAGGACAGTCTTGCTTTAAGTAATCGAGTTTTTTTCACTGTCAGTTTTGTTCAATCTCTAACTAAATGGAAGTGGCATATGCAGTATCAGGTTTATTGCTACAAACCCTTGCATGACCAAATTCAACTGATGCTTCATGTACACTTATGACTAAATTTTTGTGTGTGGGTCTTCTCTCCTGTCCATATCACAGGACGAATGAGAAATTGATAAGTGGAAAGGTGATTATTTTCTTAAATGTGAGTCACTGTTCTGTGAATTTCAATCACTGCATTTGCTTTGCTGGTGAATGATATTCACATGGTCAATATTGAGCTTCTAGTCTTTTGAATTGATTTGCTTTTGTCTAGTAAGATATAATCTAACTCAACGTATATCCTCATATACGTTTTGATCCTTCTGAAAGAAATTGATTTGTGGACATTTGCTAGTTCTGATTAATTCACAGCCTAAAGACCTACACTTTGATGTTGCAAGGATGTCAACACCTTATGCCATGATATGCTTGTTTAGTCATCTTAAGAAGCTGCTGAAGTGTTGGATTGATGATGTAAGTTTGCAATAGCCTTGCTTATTATATACCAATGTTTCTTTTTGAGAGCCATTGCATAGACTGCAAAAGTGCTGAAATGCCTGACCCAATACTTTCCAAAAATTTAATAAAAGATTTTATATTAGATTGATCCAAAGAAGCTGTGTATTTTTACCAGCTATCGGTGCTTGGGTTTTAGAAGAGAAAAGACAACCACAGATTTGAAACTAGGGGCAAATGTTCTCCATAGATGCTATACTATTAAATGATTCCCAAATAGTTTGGTGATTGTGAGACTGCATTGCTGATCAAGAATTATGGGAAAGCAGTCAAACTAATATCACCCTTATTTTTGTATTGACAAATTACTTGGAACTTGCAAATGGATTAAAACCAAAAGACTTTACATGATAATGTTGTTGATTCTGTTCTTACTGCAGGTCCAACATTATGTTTAGATTTAATTGTACTATTTGATTTTGTTGTTTCTGGAATCATGAAGACAATTTCCTGCATAGTGACGGGATAAATTTTGTGATTCTGTGTCAGCTTCACTTTTGGAGTTTTGTATGCATGTTGCTTGCTACTTTATTTACTTTTGTATAATGTTCTGTTTTCTCATCCTACAGAAACAAAGTAGTTCAATTAATTATCTAAACAATATAAATGTAAAATTATATGATCAATGGCCATTATAGTTATTACTTGCAATAGCTTGATTCCCACCTATGATTATAGTCAAGGGTGTTTTCCACAAATAAAGGGATTAGGATGGTAGATATTTCAAACAAGGATTATAGACTTTGAATTGCTTGCCTGTGCACGTGTGTTCTGCCTGAATTTCATTAATTACAAATTGCATTAGAAAAAATGGAGATCAATTTCAGACTCTAGCTCAGGTAAGCTACACTTCTAGGTTTTGTTATTATATGTGAGATAACTTTAATTTTAGTTGCATCTTTTTCATTTCAGATTCTAGTCAAAGTTTACAATTTTTCTTTTATTCATGATTGAATACTCTCTCTACGTTAACTCAAAGGACCATGCAACATGTTGAAGATGTTTGAAAACCAGAAGTTGTGTGTTATCTACCATTTAACATTGATGACGTTAGCAACTTAGCATCCCTTTGTGAGAAACTGGTGTCAATCTATTGGTAACTTTGAAGTTATCTCATCACACTTTGGCAGAGATATCCTACCAGAGCTTCATTAAGTCTCCTGTGTGTTCCTTGTTGTCGTTTGCACTTGCATCATGTAATCGCTGAAGTTTATCAAGTATCGAGCTGAAGATAGGCAGAAAATAAAAATCCTAAAGCAGATTGGCAGCAAGGAAATTGTGCATATTTCTGGGTCTTGGGTTGCCTTTTATTGCTGCATGGAAAACTGGAGGTATGATTCAATCCAATGCTTGGTTTACAACTGTATTGGAAATGACATTTGTCAACTTGAAGAATGACATATGTTGATTTTGCATACTTCTACTCTGGCCACAATGAATGCATATTTCTAGCTTTCCAATCACATAGAAATACTGCTGCATGTTGTGATTGAAAATATTGCCAAGATTTTGCATGATTAAAGCATATAAATGGATGACAGCCCTTTTAAACCAGAATTTACAAATTGTCAAATCACTTGCACATTGTCCTCTGATTGCTGCCGCTGAATCCATGAACTGCAAAATTTGTCAAGAGAACTAAATTTCAAGTCAAATTTAGATGCTAAATAGAATGATGCAATCCAGGTTGTCCTAGCTTTTGTGTCAACTGCTTGCTTGTGAATTCTGCTGTGAAATCCAATGAAATTTCTCATTCATGTGAAGGTAATCTGTAGTTTCATTTATTTTTTATGCAAGTGCTTTCTTCATATTATTCTCGAAAGTGCTTTTATGATCCCATAATTTTTTTATTATTTAATTTTTTTTATCCTCAATTACACAACTAGAGATAGCAACTCCTGAGTGTATATTCACCTAGTGGTCAAAAGGAAGTCTAGGGCTTTAGAATGTGTGGTTTTGAAATTCCAGAAATGACCATTGGCATCAAAGATAGGTATGATTTATCATTATTCATTAGAAAATTACTTTTGCAACTACTTGTAAGCTAAACCTCACAAACACCAATCACGGCAAGTGTTTCCACACGTGTGGGACCTTCAATTTCCCCTTTTTTCCCTAGTTTTTTATCCAATCAAAGAGGAAATTAATCCCTATCCTACGTAGCTAGCTAGCTAGCTAGCATTTCTAGACAATAGATAACATAATCGTGGTTCAATTAAAAAGCAGAAGAAAAGCATAAGGCTCCAACCCATCTTCTGCAAAAAAAAAGCGTGCGCCTGTGCGTGCAGAAAACCCTTTCGGAAAAGAAGTACGGGACTATAGCAAAACCATATGTATACAATAATTTGTTCGGTTGGGGACTACTTTTCCTTCTTGGATAGGGACGGTCTCCAAACCTTTCAACTTTTCAGTGGGTGGGGTGTGGTTGGAGAGTGGTGTTGTGTTTAAGGCTTCTCTTTCAATGTGGTACCAAGAAAAGTGAAGCCTGCCTTAAGTTATGGTCTGTCTGATCCAAATCCCATTTTAGGATAATTGCTGTGACCTCTGGAAGCACTTTTGTATTTTTACTATTTTTGTTCTCAAATACACTTGACTTTCTAAGCGTGAAAAGGTAATTCTTTTAAGAATTTATGGCTCCAATTGGTACAAATTATAAGTAGTGGCACGCTTGTAAAATTAACTAAAAAATTTATATCTTAATTAATATAAACAAATTTGGATACTGTCGCTAAATATTTGAATTAATTTAATTTTTTAGTAAATTACAAATGCATATGTGCATCTTCTATTTAAATGATTGCATTCATTTTAATTTGCATTATCTACTCATTTCAGCGTCAAAAATACACGTAAATAATAGGCTAAATCATCTTTTATATTTCTATAAATGAATAAAGAGCAGAGCATTTTACTTTACATTAAATCATATTATCACATAACTTTAACTATATTTGTACGATGTTAAATAGTTAAATCACTTACAAAACAATTTGATGTATGTCGTCCTAACATAGCTTGCGGGTATCCCACCAAAATAATACTAAATTAAGAAAGAGAGAGTGAGAGCCCACCATGCCATTCTTTCAAAAGACTATCGTAAAAGGCATAATTTTTTGTGTCACTACCCGAAAGTTTTCTTGTCCAAATGTGCCCAACTCCTGTAATGCATTCATCAACTTTTGTTTTATTATATTTTGTTTTCGTTTCTTGTTTGATAACAAATTTATTTTGTAGGGACGTGAATATTGAGTTTAAAAAAACAAAAATGGTGTACCATTCCATTTTCTTCCCAACAAAAATAAGTCACAATTTCATATTTACAAGAAGAAAATATTACTAATTAAATTTAAATAAATATAAAAACAAATAATACAATCGATAAATTGATTGAAATGTATGAACTAAATTAAAAATATTGGACAATGCATGCAAATGGAAATTTTCTTTTCATTAATAAATTATTTACTTTTATGATTTCTTGTACTTTTTTATCAAGATGAAAAGATCCTAAAAAGGGTGTATGATTAAGATAAAATTATATATTTTTATTTAATATCTATTGTTATTCTTCTTAAAATTGATAGACTTCTCCCGAGTCTCTCAAATGTTCATCCAAAGAAAAAGTTTAAAAGATCGTGATTGATTCCTAACATAGTCATGGGTCCCTTTTAACCAATATTTTTGTTGTCACAGTGAACTTTGAATTGTACAAAACTTTAGCAAGAGACAAAATATGATTTTTGTGTATATACATATATAAGAAAAATTAAATTATATTTAGATATTAATATTATTATTTATTATTATTATTAAAAAATTGGATATAAAACATATAATGTAAAACTTGTAATGAGAAAATTTATGGGTTAACTATGTTGCTCAATATAAACAAATAAGAGTAAAAAATACAAATATGCAGTGTCTCTCGTTGTTCATGGCAACTTGGCAAGCACCACACTAACACTACCAACTCATTGACCAACAAATATACCCGTGCGTCCGTGCTTGCCTGCTTATCACCGTAACACACACACACAACACTACAAAATCTAACCACCCCTTCGTATTTATTGTATTACGGATTAATTTTTTTTATAAAATATTAATATACAATATAATTAATAATAATTAATTTAAATTTATAAATTAATTTATATTTATTATATAAATTAAAATATATATAATATAATATAAATATTTTATAAAACAATTATATTTTTCTCAATGTTTATTTAAATTAATAATCAAAATTTTTATAATTACTTAAAAATTACTTACAATTGATTGCATTGGTACGCCTGGTAATATAATATATTTTTAATTTTTATTATAAAATTTATAATATAAAAAAATTTAATATATAAATATAATTTTTTATAAAAAAAATTAAATATATTTTGACAATGTATCGTAGCCAATGCACAAAAATTTAAGATTTTAATAGAGAGATGAAACACGCGACCCATAACTTAATATATCTTACAAAATGCCTCAAACATGAATGGTGGTAGTACAAATTTCTTCAAATAACTCATCTTAAACAAAATAAATAAAAATGTAGAGGCGTCAATGAAAATATCCAACTTATTTAAAAATCTAATGTTGCCATTGCCAGTTGTTCAACCCATCCCCATAGGATTCTCTTCGTCCTTATTACTGTTGGTAAATTAGGTTTAGTAGATCTGTGCCGCTCACTCACGGGTGCCCCTACGGTTTGCAGATCGCAGCACATACACGTGTACGGCCGCTGATGCATCCACACGGTTTGATGCAAAAGATAGATTGCGTCAACTTTTTCTTATTTGTCCCGACTTGTTATTGATTGGCTGCGGTTATGAAGTCGAGTTGACCGCCGCAGGTGTGCAATTTAGCGTCGTCAGATGAATTTCGATGCCTTGAGGTCATCGAGGGGAAGCAGAGTCCAATAGCCCTCTTTGACCGGGAAAACATGAATTTCTCTTCCGCATCCGAAATAACGAAAATGCCCTTATATCTATTCAAATTAAACAACTTGGATATTCTATATTTAACAAACGAGATTTAAAATCATTATATTATCTCACAATTAACACAAGAAATTCCTAAATACGTTTATAGTATTCCTTCAATTTGTATTTTAATCACTTTTACCAAAAATATAATTACCCAATTGAAAGAACTTTTAATTATTTTTTCAAAATGGAACAATAAAGGAAGATGCGCACATGCAACAAGAAATAGTAATGGAGGTTCAAACGGGTAGTTAGCAGGGACGAGTGAGGTTGAAGTTGAAGTGTTTACTCTTTTTAAGTTGCTTTTCTTGGTAAATAACACTTACGTGTGTTCTTGACCATATAATATAAACATTTTTTTTGGGTGTGACAACATTTTCATATCATTAAAATAAAAATTAAATCAATGATTTTGGAAAGTTGTGCACTTTTTATAATAGTTGAATGCATGAGCGCGGAGCATCTTTGATCTCTTTAATAATTTAGATTCTCAGTATTGTAACCCATTAGTCTTATAAATAATTGTTAATCTGCTTTTTTCTTTTTTTAAAAAAAGGATGCATTAGGAATTATAGCAGAAGAATCTTTGTCTAGAATAACATAACAATATGATCGAGGATGAGATGCCGTGTTGTATGTGACTCATCATATGATATTCTCGCACTACACATACAAATTAAATTATGATCATGAATCACTAACTCAACGATTAACACATTTAATCAAAACCTCAAATTCAAGCAATTCATATCGACAATGCCCACAAAATCTCTCAGGGATAAAATTGAGGAATGGCATATAGTGAGGAAAATCAAGTGGAAGGCAACATGGGGTCATGATTTATGCCTCGAAGACACTTGATAAAAGAGTTGGGGACAGAATAAATCAATTGGGCAAATGGGTGGTCAATGAGGAATGGAATCAAATTTTGAATAGAAGGGGGCAAGCAATCAGAAACCCAAGAGATGCATATCATATGGGGACCTCCCCAGAAAAAAAATACAGCCTTTCGAAAACGACAAACAAAGCTCATGTGAACACCATGCACTGTGAAAATATTTTTTAATTATTTTGTATTATCACTTTTATAATAAACAATATTATATTTCTGTAAATAGGTTACTGACATTGAAGTCCCCAATATATTTTTTTTACAAATATTTTATATTTGTGTCAAATATATCCTAATCTCCACTGAAACGGTGGAGAATACGCTCTACTATTGAGTTATAATGTTGTGCTGTGTTTTAAATTTGAACAAAATTAGGATAACTTGGTATTTTCGATAGTAGCTTAGAGACTAACTTAATACAAAATATAATAACTATATTCTTATTTGTAAAAGTAATAAAAGACAGGTTCTCAATGTTATTATTCTGTATGCAAAAATTTATGAATTGACCCATTTGTTTTCGAACCTTTCGCTTTCCTGTATGGAGCTTTTTCAGCCCTTTCTATGCTCTTCATGCAAAATTAAAAAAAATAAATAAAAATTATGAAAGAGGCATAATTGTGAAAAGACAACAAAGGGGAGAACTTTAGAGAGAGAAAGGGAGAGGTGGGCAGTGGCCACTCTTAATGAGAAGAAAAAGTGGGGTGGCAAAATGACAAAGAAAAGGAGAGAGAGAGAGAGAGAGAGAGTGGTGTTTTAGGCAAGTAATTGGACTTTTGTGAACGCAATGCCAGTCCCACTTCGAAGTTGATGCCTTTAAACGTCTTTCTTCTCACTTTGGTTTTTGTGGTGTTTAATAGTGCACTAAAGCTCTGAACTTTACACAGAAGTGTGTTGTTTGAGTGCGTTTTGTTCAGCTTACGCAAAGAAAATATGGGCGATGGTGTGCATTTTAATGGAGAAAAAGCAAGCAGAGGAGGAGCTTTGACGGTGGTTTGGTTATGGTGTTTTCTGATCTCAGTAGCTCCTGCTGCTAGGTTAAGCACAGAATCAAGGCAGAAACTACAAGTTCAAAAGCACTTGGACCGCTTGAACAAACCTCCGGTTGAAAGCATCAAGGTCTGGTTTTCCTTTTTTGCCTTCATTTTTAGTCTTTGCTTTATTTTCTCTCTCCTAAAGCCTCTCCTTTTCGTACTTTCTTTGTTTGGTTGGTGGGAAAGTGTAGGAAACTTAAAGGGAAATGCAGTTGCTGGTCATTTTCGTTTTGAGTATATGATTAAGTAGATAACTTCACTTCTCTAAGCTTAATATCAATCAAATATGTTATTTTTTTCTTTCTTTCGACACTAATGTTGAAAATTTTTTATGTACGAAGTTAATTTTTTCCCTCTCTTTTACGACATTCTGATATAAATTGGTATTTTTTCTCTTAAATTTCAACAAAAAATTTATCTTTTTGGTGGAAATTTATGATGTCGAAGGAACAGTTATTTTTCCTGACTATTTCTCTCTCTCTCTCTCTCTCTGTACAATGATATCCTTTTTATGAAGTTATTAAAGCTAAAGAGAAAATGAAGTCAAAATGATAAGTTTAATTTCTTTTTCTCGTATAATGTTTTGTCAGAACATAAGTGCAACTCAGTACTCTGATTTACGAACTCCGAAAACGCAGTTTCTTGAATTGTTTTAACAGAGTTCTCATATTTCAATCTTGTGAATTTCTCATGATTCAACAGAGCCCAGATGGAGATATCATTGATTGTGTTCGCATCTCTCACCAGCCAGCTTTTGATCATCCTTATCTGAAAGACCACAAAATTCAGGTAAATCTTCATATTTTCCGTGCATTTGAAGCCATTTCTGTGAAAGAAATTCTGGGTTTTTTTCTTATACAATATTTGGTTACCACTAGATGAGGCCCAATTTCCACCCTGAAGGGCTTTTTGATGACAACAAAGTTTCTGCAAACCCAAAGGAAGGAATGAATCCAATCAAACAATTGTGGCATGTGAATGGAAAATGCCCAGAAGGCACCATACCTATAAGAAGAACAAAAAAAGATGATGTTTTGAGAGCAAGCTCAGTAAAGAGATATGGTAAAAAGAAGCACAGAAGCATTCCTCAACCCAGGTCTGCAGATCCTGACTTCATCAATGAAAGTGGTCATCAGGTATAGAGGGTAAAGAAAGTGTTTTCCTTGACTGATTTTATGTTGTGCATTTTTCTAATGTTTTGCTTCTTTTTTTTTGTTTTGGTGGTGATTTAGCATGCAATAGCTTATGTTGAAGGAGATAAATTCTATGGAGCAAAAGCTACCATAAATGTTTGGGAACCAAAAATACAACAACCAAATGAATTCAGCTTGTCTCAGCTTTGGATTTTGGGAGGTTCTTTTGGTCAAGATCTCAACAGCATTGAAGCTGGATGGCAGGTACTGAGTATTGACCAATTAGTGAACTGAATTTTTTTTAATTAAAAAAATGTTTTTTTTATTTTAATTCCTGGATGTGCATGAAAACAGGTAAGCCCAGATCTGTATGGTGATAACAACACAAGACTTTTCACCTATTGGACTGTAAGCTAACATCCATAGTTTTGGCTTTTTTTCTGGTTTTTCTTGTATTTTAACATATCTTCAACTACCAATTTGATTATTTTAATTGTAACTTGTAATATCAGAGTGATGCATATCAAGCTACCGGTTGCTACAATCTTCTCTGCTCAGGATTTATTCAAATCAATAGTGAAATAGCAATGGGTGCAAGCATTTCTCCAGTTTCTGCCTTCAGAAGTTCTCAATATGATATTAGTATACTTATCTGGAAGGTATAAATTCAAGTTTTTTAATGATTTCGCATAATGTGACTTCATATGGACCCATCATGAAAATAATGGGACTGATCCTGCCAAGGTTGCATGCATGCGAGCATCTGTGAAAATTGTCCTTTTCTTGGCGAGTTTACATTTGCTTGTTGTAGTAGATATAAAATAGGGCAGAGGCTAAGGTGCATCCAACTGTGCCCTGCACTCCCCTTGATATCCTAGTCATCCTGGAATTTCCAGTTTACAAGAATATCTTAAAAACTGGAGAAAACTCTTCCCCTGTTTCTAAATAGTTGGGAATTACAAAGTAAACTTGGAGAACTGCAACGAAAGAGTAGTTTGGGGGAGAGGGGGTTGTACAGTATCTGCGCCAACCATAATATGACCCCAGGAAAGTTAGTCGAGAGGATCAGAAACATCATTGTGAGGATCATAACTTAAGATGCTAAGAATCGCTGACATTTACCCTTTGGTCACAGATTTAGGCAGTCAAGTTATAATGCTGTAAATAATTCCAGCTTATCATTTTTCACATTGTTGTGTAATATTGTAACATATTTTTAATCTCAAGCAATCTCAAAAAAATGGTATGCAGGATCCAACTGAGGGGCATTGGTGGATGCAATTCGGAAACAATTACGTGTTGGGATATTGGCCTTCTTTCTTGTTCTCTTACTTAACCGATTCTGCTTCCATGATTGAATGGGGAGGTGAAGTTGTCAACTCCGAGCCAGATGGTCAACACACATCGACTCAAATGGGAAGTGGTCGTTTTCCTGAAGAAGGATTTGGCAAATCAAGTTATTTCAGGAACATACAAGTTGTTGACGGATCAAATAATCTCAAAGCGCCCAAAGGAATTGATACTTTTACTGAACAATCCAATTGCTACGATATTCAAACAGGCAGCAATGGAGATTGGGGCCATTACTTTTACTATGGAGGCCCTGGTAACAACCCGAATTGTCCCTGAGAGGAAAACCCAATTTTACCCCTTATGTATCATTAAACCTTAAGTGTTGTCTCCTCCTCCTTCTGTATACCTCTCTTTCCCTTTTACTGTTAGGTTGGGTTAGTAGCAGTAACTTGTGAACTTAATCTCTAGTGAGAAGTTTTGACTACTTGAAAATCACGTGGCCAAAAGTTTCTCCAAGCTTAAAGAAACTGGCCTTCTGTTTTCTTCTCTCATTGTATTCTATTTGTTCTCTTTCTCCTTTCCTTTGAGCAATCTGTTAATGAATGAATGCATGATGAATGAATTTCTTCTTCATGTTGATCTATGTGTGGAATAAGAATATGATCTCTGTGGAAAAAAAGAGACTTTTTATCCACTTCTCGCAAAGACTACTTCCTTCTTCCCACCTTCTCCAGTCAATCAATTTGTCCATCTTTTTATCTGGTTTGGTCCATTCCAAAACTCTCTCGCAGCCTTTGCCGCTTAGACTCCCTGGCCTAGAGTTCCATGTGTTTTCACCCACAATTTGGATGGATTTCAGTCATTCTCAACCAGCTACCCAGAATGCGACAGGAAGACGTACAAATGTGACTGCGAAATTAGAAGAAGCTGATTGGCCTACAACTGTGATCCACAATCACTTCTAGATGAGTTGTCACTAGAAGCAGTTTGGAATAGATTTGTTCAAACATGCTACGCGAGTTAGACTGTACCTAGACAGGAGCACAATTTTTGCAAGATAAACTTTCTAACTTGCAAAAGTACATGTAGATGAGATTTAAACAGTTGATAAATAAAATCATGAACTTAGGCCTTATGATATTCCTATGTCGGCTTTAGATTGTCCATGATTTGTGGTGCTTTCGGTAAAGCTTGACTCCTCAAGCCCATATCACTTCCATTTTTGGACCATAAGAATGACTTTGGTTTGGATCCAAAAGGTCCCTTCAGCTATTCTCTCATAAATCTGGGTCTTCTTTTCTTATTTATACTTAAAATGAGTACGACATATAGTCTTGCTTGGAGGTATTGTATTTGTGCTTTGCCATTTGATTCCAAATGGATAAAGTATTGGAGAGGAAATATGACTTTTGTGATTCTTCGTCTATAAAAACCAAGGAATGTACAATATTTGTTGTGGTCATTGATATCTTTAAAATGCATTTAATTGCTACATAAACCAATCATTTGTCTCCTTAACTTTTATCATAATTTGATTATATTAATCATGCATAGAGTTTCTTTCTTTGCGCATAATAAAGCATTATATAAATACCAATTAGATATTAATTGAGAGAACATCCATAATTGAGAAGGAATTCACATTTTAAATTGAACAAAATCATCTTATTTATGACAAAATTATTTTGTACAATAGATTTTAAACTGCATCGTATAAAAAATTTTTGAATGTTAAGAAATATATATCAAATTTTAAATTTAAAATGTAAAATACTGTCAATATTACATTTAAGATGTATATTTTATTTGTAGAAATTATCCTTCATCAATGTTGGTGCATGCCAAAATCAGGTCATCCTTAGGTGAATGAGTAAATAGGGATACAAAAGAAAAGAGAGTAAAGTTGGTGGATTGAATTTTAATGCTATTCATTATTTTACCTAAATACAAATTATTATGGATTCGATGTTTTTAAATTTTATGTTAATTATTACACGATCAAGATTTCGCTAATAATTTATTTATTTATTTTTTAAAAAATAAAAATTCTCTTTTAAGATCTTTTAGCTCGAGATTCTGACAAAAATCTTACAAGACTTGTGATCCAAATATTATTTTATTTTTTTTAATTACATCAATTTGACTTAAACATCTTTATCAATTCTAAATTCAATGCAATATCAACAAAAAATTGTTTTTGGATAATTAAAAATAATTTTTTTTGAAATCGAATAAATGTATAATCACACTGCAATTTAGAAGAATATGGACAACAATAAATAATTGTACAAACTCAAAATCTAATTTGAGCAATTGCATGATCGTAAAAAAGGTATTTATTTTGGTGGTCAATGAGGATTACAAGCCAACATTTTTTTTTCAATTGGATCAAGAAATAAATAAAATACCCATCTCCATAATTCTTGACCTAATTAAATAACCTTTTGAGGCATGGAATGAAGACACAAATTCTTCACCTACTAAATCAAGAAATTAATCTCCCATGACAACAAATTGACCTCTTTAATTATTTAATTAATCAATCAACACACTCATTTTTCAAATTTAAGTTCATAAAATCCTTGAAAAATTCTTACACATGTACATTCCCAAACACCTCCACACGCGCGCGCCGCAAGAGTGCAAAACTTCTCCAATGAGAATACGAAAAGTGTTCAATTTGTGCATTTCATTGACAAGTGTCTACACGTGCCTTCAGTTGAGAGTGGGTTTAATTCCCTTTCAGACGCAGAGATAACTTTTTGTTCATTATTTTATTGTTCACTGTTTTAGTCTTTCGTCACTTTCTCTCTCTAAGGAGTACAGTTTCAAACTTTCTCTCACTTGAAAAAAAGGAGGTCATTTCTTGCTTTTGCTTCACAGTTCACACACACCAGTAGGGTTTTAATCTTTATTCTATCTTTCTCTCAGGAATTATCAAAACAAATCATAAAAATCAGAATACCCGGAACAAACCCTAACAAAAGTCCACTCATTTTCCTATCTTCTTCCTCAATCAGAGCCTAGAATAGTCGGTTTTAGAGCTGAATAATCTTGCTCCAAACCCTAAAACCCATGAAGGAATTTCCCCAATTGCCTTAGTCTAATCACTTAATTTTGCACATGCAAGTTGACCATTTATGCTGAATTCAACATAATGTTGTTGCCCATCAAGCCCACTTCACTCAAGTAGGTAAATTTCCCATTTTGTTGCTTTTTTGTTACTCTTCTCTGTCTAGGTTTTAGTTCGCTTGCTTAATTATGATTGTTTTTACTTTCGTTCAGTTTTGATGCCTTGTTATGGATTGTGGTTCAGATTATTGTATTTCATTGCGTCCACATTACTGTTCTTTATCTGGGTTTTAATTGATTTGAGCATTCTGTTTAATTCATTTTGGCTAAAATTTGAAGCTTGGATATGTTGCGAAGAATTGTGGCATTAAATTCTTTTTATTTATCTAATTATTTAATTTTTTTTGTTTAACGGATGTGGGTTGCATAGTTGAGACGAGGCCATGGAAGGGGATGGGAAGGGGATAGCATTGGCATGTGCAATTTCGGGGTCCCTTTTTGCAGTTTTAGGTTCGGCTTCGTTCTGGATTCTCTGGGCTGTGAATTGGCGGCCATGGCGGCTTTATAGGTACTCTTTGACAATTTCCAGTGCTTTTAAAACCTTATTACCACGTTTGCGCATTGTGATCAGACTATATAAATGCAGTGTTTGGTTTTATGGTATGCATGTTAAAATTCAAAGCATTTAAATTTCTGGTGTGGTTGTGATTTATTGGGTTATCTATTGGCTTCATCTTTAATTTTTACCTCCTTTTCACTTTTCAGTTGGATTTATGCTAGAAAATGGCCAAATATATTACAAGGACCTCAGCTGGGGATAGTATGTCAGTTTCTGTCTCTGTCAGCATGGATTGTTGTTATATCTCCGGTTGCTGTGCTAATCATGTGGGGAAGTTGGTTGATTGTAATACTAGGTTGGGACATAATTGGTCTGGCCATAATAATGGCTGGCACTGCTCTTCTGTTGGCCTTCTATTCAATCATGCTTTGGTGGAGAACACAATGGCAAAGTTCAAGTATGTATTACCTTGATGTTCAAATTACTGTAAAAATGAAACCCTCATTCTGTTTCTGGGAAAAGTGATAAACTATGTTATGTGTGATTAATTGCGAATTATTACTACATGTGGAGAGTTGCTTAGGTTCTTTTATCTTTTACACTAGATGTCAAAATTGGATTGTATAAGTTCTGATAATTTCTGGAACATCTGCAAGGGCCTGGTGGGAACTTATTTGTGGTGGGTGGGAACTTATTTGTAGTTCTCAGTAGAGATGAGAACAGTATGCACGAAATTCTAGGTCTACCAAATAGATTGGGAACCTAGATTTTACACTTTGTTGGCAGTTTAAGAACTGACTGTACGTAAAATAAAGTATTGCAGAATAGAATCTTCTTTCTTCGTTCTTGGTCATGGCATTACTAGTTGGTTGGCCTGCCTGGGACATTTTATATAGGTGTTATGCTCAGTTGATTGTATTTCCATGTTTACAAATTTAGATTTGAAGTGTTTAACATGAAAATAAGAAGAGGAAATATGAAAATTGACTTGGCGAAGTAAACAGGAATAGGGGATTCGGTGGAAGAGAAATAACTGGAAAAAACAAAAAAGAAGTGAGATGCTTGTGGGTCTAACAGCAATGGATTGGATTTACAATATTGTCTTTCGAGTTTTGAGGATGAAACTCTTCATGTCGTTGTATGTTCTATGGTTATTTCTTGTTCATCTGTTCTTCGTATAGTTAAGAAGTTTGCTATGTGCTATTGAGAGGAAAAAAATGAAGGGAAGACAGAGAGAGGAAGTAGGACTAAATGCCTTTATGTTTGAATGTTTCCCCTTACTTTAATAATAATTTTCTTTTTCATCTTTTCATTTTTTTATCATCTTATAACTGTTTTCCTCATTTTTGCTCAGGGGCTGTTGCTTTTCTTCTTCTTCTGGCTGTTGTGCTACTCTGTGCATATGAGCTTTCTGCTGTGTATGTTACATTTGGTACACATGCATCTGAGCGATATTCTCCTTCTGGTTTCTTTTCTGGTGTATCAGCAATTGCCTTAGCAATTAACATGCTCTTTATTTGTCGAATGGTCTTTAATGGTAAGTCTGTTGATGGTCGCAAGTCACGGGCATTAGTCTATAAGATATTATGAATTCTAGATACTGCTGTCCTTATCTGTATGTTCGTTTTATTACCTTCTTTCATAAATAATTGCAGGGAATGGCTTAGATGTAGATGAGTATGTGCGGAGGGCTTACAAGTTTGCTTATCCTGATGGTATGGAGATGGGTCCTTTAGCTACTTTACCAGAACCGCCAGATCCCAATGAGTTATATCCTCGACAATCGAGTAGGTATGCATTTTTTTGGTGATGTTCAGATAACACGACCAGTTATTTCTAGATGTTCATATTGTGATCAAGTACTGATGATTCTGAGGTGAGTGTTTTCCTTTTGTGGCGAAAATTATTGCATTTCCTGGTTTATAGCATGCTTGATTATGTATATTTTGTATCTGTATTCTACATAAAATCTCTTATTGAAGAGGATATATGTAGCAGACATTGAGTAGCTAGGAGACTAATAATTTTAAGTCATCTAAATTTGCAAAGGTCTTTCTTTCTATTTGAATTTTTTCTTGAAAAAGAAAAACCTTTCTTGTTTCCTTTGAGAAATGATAGTATAATTGGCTCGGGAGCTTATTTTCTGGCTGAAATTCAACGTATTTTTTTTCTTAATATCAGAAGAAAGTTTGAAATATTTTGATGTCTAGATGATGATCATACTGCTCATTTGAATATGTTTCATTATGCTTCTCAAGGATTTTGTTCCGTCATCTTTCATAGTTCTCTAATTACTTTGTTTTTCTAGGGCTTCGCATCTTGGACTTCTTTATGTAGGCTCGCTTGTAGTTCTTCTTGTCTATTCCCTCTTATATGGTCTAACAGCAAAGGAGGCACGCTGGCTTGGAGCAATTACATCAGCTGCTGTCATCATTCTTGGTTTGCTGTTATCCACTTTGTTTATTTTATATTGCTGTTTGAGTTGCTGTATGTAAGTAACATAGTTTTTCTCTTGTTCTAATCCATTTTGTATGTTATTCACTGTTTGTAGATTGGAACATGGGGGCATGCTTGTATGGCTTTCAGCTTCTTAAAAGTCGTGTTGCAGCTCTTTTTGTTGCAGGGACATCTCGGGTTTTTCTTATTTGCTTTGGAGTGCATTATTGGTTTGTTCTTGACTTTGGCTTCTCAAATATTAATTCTAGTGTCGTTCTGGTTCTGTCATATCTGATGTTTATTCCTGTTTGCTTTTGCTTAGGTACTTGGGGCATTGTATAAGTTATGCAGTTGTAGCCTCAGTTCTATTAGGTGCTGCAGTTTCCCGTCATTTGTTAGTTACGAACCCGTTAGCTGCTAGGAGAGCTGCCTTACAGAGTACTGTGATTCGCTTGAGAGAGGGATTCCGTAGAAAGGAGCAAAATGGTTCAACCAGCTCTTCTGAAGGTTGTGGCTCAAGTGTGAAACGCAGTAGTAGTGCAGAAGCAGGTCACCTTGGTAATATTACTGAAGGTAGTAGCCAGAGTGCAGCACAAGGCACAGTTGATGTTAGTAGCTGGCATAATGGTGTTTTTTGTCGAACTGCCAGTTCTCATGAGGGTATCAATAGTGATAAGAGTATGGATAGCGGAAGGCCAAGTTTAGCATTACGTAGCAGTTCTTGTTGTTCAGTTGTCCAAGAGACTGAAGCTGGAACTTCCTTTGCTGATAAAAATTATGATCAGAATAACTGCCTGGTGGTTTGCAACAGTAGTGGTCTTGATAGCCAGGGTTGTGAGTCTAGCACATCGACTTCTGCAAATCAACAAATATTGGACTTAAATTTAGCTCTTGCGTTTCAGGAAAGATTGAATGACCCTAGAATTACTTCTATGCTGAAGATGAGGTCAAGACAAGGTGATCGGGAATTGACTAGTTTATTGCGGGATAAAGGATTGGATCCTAATTTTGCCATGATGTTGAAGGAGAAAAGCTTGGACCCTACTATCTTGGCATTGCTGCAGAGAAGTAGTTTGGATGCAGACAGAGATCATGGTGACAATGCTGATGTCACAGTCATCGATTCAAACAGTATCGATAACATTATGCCCAATCAAATTTCTCTTTCTGAGGAGCTAAGGCTCCATGGGTTTGAAAAGTGGCTTCAAATGTCCAGATTTGTTTTGCATCATGTTGCGGGTACTCCAGAGCGAGCATGGGTGCTCTTTAGTTTTATCTTCATCCTTGAAACAATCAGTGTGGCAATTTTTCGTCCAAAGACTATTAGAATTATTAATGCTTCGCACCAACAAGTGAGTGGTGTGTCTTTTGAGGGAATTGTGTTTTGATTTATCTATTGTTGTTGTGATTGATTTTTGTAAAATTGATTTAATTGATGTTTCAGATAACTGTAGATTAATATTAGTTCAAAGGTTGTTTTGCAATGTGTTATATGTGCTTATGTGGAAATGTTGTTTTTTATTTTTGTAGTTTGAATTCGGCTTTGCAGTGCTGCTTTTATCCCCTGTTGTCTGTTCAATCATGGCTTTCCTTCGCTCACTAAAAGCAGAAGATATGGCCATGACATCAAAACCTCGCAAGGTATACTTCTCCTATTTAACTGGAACTTATTTTTTTGTAAAACCAATTGCCATGCATTATTGCAATTTCATGTGTTTGGGTTATCTTTTGGTGGTGTTGTTACATCTGTTTTTGTGCTTATATCAATTTATTGTACAATAGAGTAACTCCGACATCATTTTTGGTTGTCTTGCCTCTTTTGTGTTTTCAGTATGGATTTATTGCCTGGCTGCTAAGTACAAGTGTTGGATTGTTGCTTTCCTTCTTGAGGTATGTTTCAATGTTTTTGTAGATGTTTTATTTTAAATGTCTTGTGACACTGTCCTAGCGACCAGATACTCTATTTTTTGTGATTTTTTAAACACTTATGTTGGGGTTGAAAAATAGTGATTGATATACATCTTGTTCTATACTTGGAATTTGACTGCTGTAGTTTGATCCATATTTTTATCAAGAAACCTTAATTCTTTTCGTGTGCCTATTTCTTTAGTATCATGAATCTTTTTTGAATAGTTATTTGATTTTTTTTTGGGTTTTTAGGTTCTGTTCATGTGTACGATTTGCCTGTCATATCAACTTATTTAGCCTGTTATGCATTAATATCCATTTTTGCTCTGCAGCAAATCATCATTGCTTCTGGGACTTTCCTTGACTGTCCCACTCATGGTGGCTTGCCTTTCTTTTGTGATTCCTATTTGGATACGCAATGGCTATCAGTTTTGGGTTTCACACATACATTGTGCAGCAACTCCTGCAGGAAATGATAGACCTCCTGGGAGAAAGGAGGTTTGTTCTTTAATGCTTCCCTCCATTTCTTCTGCCTATGTAAAATCTGCTGCAAATGATCTTTTGGTTTGTATTATAGCATACACCTATCAAATCTGTAAATATGATACTTCTTATCCTCTGGACTGCTATTCTTCGACAAATGGAGTTGTTGTTACTATCTAATTACTTTCGAGGTCAATTAGTAAAATGAATGCTGCGAGTCCATCTTTGTCTCAAAAATAAAATTAAACATCAAAATAAAATGAAGAGAAAAATGAAAAAAAATTATTGCTGTAAAATGATTCTACAAATTGAAAAATAAAGCCTCTCTTTGCTCTCGAGTAGGGCACCGGGGTACTGAGTTATCAACTTGAAAGCATGTTGATACACTATGGTCTTTGGTCTGGAACTGGTTTGTCAGTATCTTACAACCTTTAGGATAGTTTGTAGATTGGTGTAGGAGAAATTTTGGTGACAAAAATAAAATTAAACATCAAAATAAAATGAAGAGAAAAATGAAAAAAAATTATTGCTGTAAAATGATTCTACAAATTGAAAAATAAAGCCTCTCTTTGCTCTCGAGTAAGGCACCGGGGTACTGAGTTATCAACTTGAAAGCATGTTGATACACTATGGTCTTTGGTCTGGAACTGGTTTGTCAGTATCTTACAACCTTTAGGATAGTTTGTAGATTGGTGTAGGAGAAATTTTGGTGATATCCAATGTATTTGAGCTCAATGTTTCTTTTCCATCTACCTAGGTCTTACTTTTGATGGACTTGGCTAAGATACATCCAATGTGTTGTAATCAAACCCACTTTAGACTTAAATGTTCCATACATGATCATGAATGTGGTGTTTTTGCTCAAACATGGCTGGTCGCTGAGTTCTTTATACAAGGGTATGTGTGTATATATGTAACTTCAGTTAAGCTCTCTTTGCTTGTTGTGGCAAGCAGAATCATAGATGACAAAATATTTATAGCAGAAGCTACTTTACAAAATTATGAGGGACCCTTATAAGGCACTACATTTTTCTGGGTGCATGAGGTTAACTTGCTTGTGACATTCCATGCAAATATAATATGTCAATAATGCTCTCCATTTATGTAAGATTTTGTGGGCTTGAATATCATCTGCTTAAATGTCTGGTATGCTAGTTTCTCTTGGGCAATTCAGAATTTCGTAAGTACAGAATTGATAGTAAATACGGTGATTGTAGTAATAAATTAGTCTTGCATCAGGAATTGATTTAGACTGAGAAGTAAACAAAAGTTTTGCTTTATGTAGTTAGAAATCCATGGATTTTCCAAGCTTTTAGGTGTACTATATGTATCCTAAGGTTTTTGATTTCAAATACTTGAATTTTCTAGTTCTCAAAAGAAAAAAAAATCAATATTCTAGTGCCTTTGTTTGTTCATGAAATTCTTTGACTCTATTCTTAGGAAGAACTAGAAGCTGGAAACTAGTGACATTTAACCTCACTCAAGCTGAATGGTATTAAATAAATAAGTTAAAAGCATTAACTCTTTAATTACTAATAAGGTGAAATAATTTGGCATCTCATCCAGTGTCTTTTAATTCTCATCCTTGTTACCATATGCTTGTAATTAACCCTTATACTAGTTTATCATCTTGTACAAATAAATCACAATGTAAAGCTTCTATTCCCATAGCCTTTGTTCCCATTTTGGAAACAACGGAAAAGGAAACTGTTGACAGTAAGAAATGTTCTTATTAGGACTCTTAAATTTCTATAATAGCACCCATAATTGTTCCTATTATGCTGGCATTGTTATGACTTGTGAGTACCCAAATTTGAAAGAAACTCTTCACTTTCGCCCTTTTTCAATCATATAATCACTAATACATGTGAGACAGTAAGTATGAGGCGTTGTTCTCTCTTTGTAACCCATCACCCTTGTGATGTTTTGTAACCTATAACATTCCCAACATGGTTAAACTTTGTAGTGGCTTGTTGCTTTGTTTTGTAACATATAACATTCCCAAAATGGTTAAACTTTGTAATGTCTTGTTGCTTTCCCCATTTGTAATGCTGCTGCTTGCCTGTTATCGATTGTTGCTTGTTTTCTTCCCACTCATTAGTTTTCATATCTTGTGATAATTTTGGGTGGTAAAGTACTTTGTTACTTTCTTTTTCCTGTTGTTTCATTTGCTAATTGTTGCATTGTATTTCTTTGCTTTTCTATTTTCTTACTTCGCTAGATGTATTCTTGATCACCAATGATATTAATCACTTAATTTTCTCTGTGTAAACTGCATTAACTTTTATATGGTTTTGTTGCCAATTTGTTTCTTTGTTTTCATTTCAGCTTTTATTATATAGCCACAGATTGGTCTAAATTTTATTGTCCAAGAGATATGTTACTATTTACCATATTAGCCCCCCAGTTTAGCATACTCAATGAACATGGAAAAATAGAGGGACTTTTGGTATTAAGAAAATGAATTTTTTTTGAAATATTAAGGTTTTGATTGTAATCCCATCTTCTTTTCTCTGTCAGGGTGTTGTTCTTGTCATCTGTATCACAGTGTTTGCTGGATCTGTATTAGCTCTGGGTGCAATAGTATCTGCAAAGCCTTTAGAAGATTTAGGATACAAGGGATGGACTGGTGAATCAAATAGCTTTACTTCCCCTTATGCGTCATCTGTATACCTTGGCTGGGTGATGGCAGCTGTGATTGCTTTAGTAGTCACTGGCGTACTACCAATTGTTTCATGGTTTGCTACATATCGGTTTTCCCTCTCATCTGCTATATGTGCTGGGATATTCGCAGGTAGTCTGTCCATATGTGGTTTATTCAGCACTTGTTGCTCTAAATTGGCATGTCTCTCTGCTTAAGAGTAATGTTTTACATGAGCTAGCTGGTTAATCATGATGATCTTTCATATTCTTTCTGCTTCTGTTTTCATAGCTGTCCTTGTGGCATTTTGTGGTGCATCCTATTTGGAAGTTGTCAAATCCAGGGAGGACCAGGTTCCTACAGAGGGTGATTTTCTTGCTGCTTTACTTCCTTTGGTGTGCATTCCAGCATTATTATCACTTTGCTCTGGATTGCTTAAATGGTGAGTGAATTTCTTGTGCATTTAAATAAAATTTTCTCAAAGGCAAGTCTGGCCATTCCTAGATGTTGAAACTTCATGGTGTGTGAATGGTTGTTTGCCTTTTTAATTTGTTATTAACATCATTTGCAGGAAAGACGATGGCTGGAAACTTTCTCGAGGTGTATATGTATTTCTTACAATCGGTCTGCTTCTTCTGCTTGGTGCAATATCAGCTGTTATAGTTGTAATTAAGCCTTGGACGGTAAGGGATGCTGATTTGGCATGCTTGATTTTTGATAGCCTTCGCCAGTAATAAATCAATATAACCTGGTTTTGTTTTTGGCAATTGTGACAGATTGGAGTAGCATTTCTCTTACTTCTTCTCCTGGTTGTACTAGCTATTGGTGTCATCCATCACTGGGCTTCAAACAATTTCTATTTGACCCGGACACAGATGTTCTTTGTTTGTTTCCTTGCTTTTCTTTTGGGTTTGGCAGCATTTCTTGTTGGATGGTTTGACGGTGAGAACAAATTCACCTACAAACCTGTATTGCTTGCCTAGTCTTTGATGTTAAACTATTTCATGCTTGCTGCTAATACATCTGATTGCCTTTGTTTTTCAGATAAACCCTTTGTTGGAGCATCTGTTGGTTATTTTTCATTTCTGTTTCTTATTGCTGGAAGAGCATTGACAGTGAGATATATGAACTGTTCTTAAACATGTCTTGAATCTTATTGTGTGTATTTAATTCTTCTTGTTTCTTAAAAACGAGTTTCTTTTCTTTAGGTTCTTCTTTCACCTCCCATTGTAGTTTATTCTCCACGAGTACTGCCTGTTTATGTATATGATGCTCATGCAGATTGTGGAAAAAACGTCAGGTTTGTTCTAATCTGGTCTTATTCATTGGTATTTGAAACTCTTCTACTTTTGGCATCTACATCACTTGTTTGTACAAATTAATGAATGCTTCATCATTGACCCGACAGTGCTGCCTTTCTGATGCTTTATGGGGTTGCACTGGCAATTGAGGGCTGGGGGGTTGTTGCTAGTTTGAAAATTTATCCACCGTTTGCTGGTGCTGCTGTGTCAGCAATTGCTCTAGTTGTAGCCTTTGGTTTTGCTGTCTCACGTCCCTGTCTGACTCTTAAGGTTTGTTTGCTGACTTATTTGACTTGCCTATGGTCAAATTGATTCCACTTCTGTAGCTTCATATGTTTACTTGTATCTGCAGATGATGGAAGATGCGGTTCATTTTCTTAGCAAGGACACTGTTGTTCAGGCAATTGCGCGGTCTGCCACGAAGGTGGGTTTAATTTTTTACATTATTCTTTTTATGAACTCAGCAAAGTATGTTACAATATCCTCTGAGCCACCATGAAATATTTTTAGAATTGTTAGATAGGGGACTGTTGTGTTTTTATGTAGTTTCAAGTTATTATTTATTTATTTTTTGTAATGCAGACAAGAAATGCATTATCTGGAACTTATTCAGCTCCACAGAGATCTGCTAGTTCAACGGCTCTTTTGGTTGGAGACCCTAGTGCTACGCGTGATAAGCAAGGGAATTTAATGCTTCCCAGAGATGATGTCATGAAATTGAGAGATCGTCTGAGACACGAGGAATTAGTTGCTGGATCATTCTTTTTTCACCATGAATCAGCCAGTGATTATGATCACAGAAGAGAAATGTGCACTCATGCACGAATTCTGGCCTTGGAAGAGGCAATTGATACCGAATGGGTGTACATGTGGGATAAATTTGGGGGTTATTTACTGCTTTTGCTCGGTTTGACTGCCAAGGCTGAACGAGTGCAAGTGAGTGAGTTTCTGCTTTCCACGCATAAAGATATACTTGTTCGCTGCATGTTCTAATGATGTCTTACGTGTAGGATGAGGTACGGCTGAGACTGTTTCTTGATAGCATAGGGTTCTCAGACCTAAGTGCCAAGAAAATTAAAAAATGGATGCCAGAGGACCGTAGGCAGTTTGAAATTATCCAAGAGAGGTAACGGCTTCAATGATTTTTTTTTCATCTCTTAACTATATGAGACTTCTAAATTATTATTATTATTATTATTTTTGTAGTTATATAAGAGAAAAAGAGATGGAAGAGGAAATCCTAATGCAAAGACGGGAAGAGGAGGGGAGAGGTAAAGAAAGAAGGAAGGCTCTCCTAGAGAAGGAAGAACGTAAATGGAAGGAGATTGAAGCTTCTCTAATTTCTTCTATTCCTAATGCTGGAAGCAGAGAAGCAGCGGCCATGGCAGCTGCAGTGCGGGCAGTAGGAGGTGATTCTGTTCTTGAGGATTCTTTTGCACGGGAGAGGGTTTCAAGCATTGCACGAAGGATACACATGGCTCAGTTAGCTCGACGAGCACTTCAGGTTTTTTAACCAAACTGTTATAACAAATATGTCAAAGACTGTCTTTGATAAAAAAAAGGTTGGTTAATAATGATAGTAGTGATAACAGCAAAAACAATTATATCACTGAAAGCGATGGTAATAATGGTGCCGATAGTAGTTTTTAGTTCTGTGCGCACTGGAAAATCTGTTTCAGAAGTAAAATGTACATGAAATCTTTGCTAGTTTATACAATTTTTTTGTACATTGTTGCATTTCCCATATGCATCTCATAAGCTTTTAGGATGAGCTCTCTGTCATTTTCTCTAAGCGTAATCATATTTCGCATAGGGAGGACGTGCATCCTTTCTATATGTAGTCCTCTATTTTAGCTTCATGAGTGGTGCTTTCCCTGTATGTTTTCCCAATATTTAATCTATCATCGTGTATTTCCTTGATCTAAAATTCAAGATTTTACAAGGAAAGGTTATGAGAATAGAATTTTGTGTACGGATTGTTTGTTAATTCATCTTTATCTTATTTAAGCTATCATTTTCTGGTTCTATTTATATCTGCTCATTTTAAGACTTGTTAGCTCATGTTATATCAATGAGGTTGGTGCTTGAGTATAAATTACTAACTCATGTGTGTTTGGCAGACAGGGATCACTGGTGCTATTTGTGTTCTCGATGATGAACCAACAACAAGTGGCAGAAACTGTGGCCAGATTGACCCAAGCATATGTAAAAGTCAAAAGGTTAGCCTTTCCGTTGCAGTGATGATCCAACCTGAGTCTGGTCCAGTTTGTTTGCTTGGCACTGAGTTTCAGAAGAAAGTGTGCTGGGAGATTCTGGTGGCTGGTTCAGAGCAAGGTATCGAGGCTGGACAAGTTGGGCTTAGATTGATTACTAAAGGCGATAGACAGACAACTGTTGCAAAGGACTGGAGTATTAGTGCAACAAGTATTGCAGATGGAAGGTCAGGTCTTTTCCTTTCTTTTGCAATATTTTATGGAATGCATGTTTTTGTTTCTCTTTTGCCTACCTTATATCTGCACTGCCTTTTGCTTTGTTTGAACAATTGATTTTAGAAAATGGTTTGAATAATGAAAAAAAAGTATATGGTTCCTTGTGTGTTTAATCAATAATCTCTATGTGTTTCCTCCACCTCTCAGTCTTACTATGGTTTTACAATTATTTTTCAGGTGGCATGTTGTCACAATGACAATTGATGCTGATTTAGGTGAGGCAACATGCTATTTGGATGGCGGTTTTGATGGCTACCAAACTGGATTAGCATTGTGTATGGGTAATACAATTTGGGAAGAAGGGACCGAGGTTTGGGTTGGCGTTAGACCACCTACTGATGTGGATTTATTTGGGAGGTCAGATAGTGAAGGAGCTGAATCTAAGATGCATATAATGGATTTTTTTCTATGGGGAAGGTGCTTAACTGAGGATGAGATTGCTACTCTTTATTCAGCTATATGCTCAGCTGAGTTCAATATGAACGAATTCCCTGAAGATAATTGGCAATGGGCAGATTCCCCACCAAGAGTAAGTTACCAGTAATAATTAATTTTGATGCATGTGTTAATTGGACACAATTCATTCCTGTTCGCTGAATGTTGCCTCATCTTTTTTCTCAGGTTGATGAATGGGATAGTGATCCTGCTGATGTAGATCTTTATGACCGGGATGACATAGATTGGGATGGGCAGTATTCTAGTGGGCGCAAGAGAAGGGCAGATCGTGATGGCATTGTGGTCAATGTAGATTCCTTTGCTAGGAGGTTCAGGAAACCTAGAATGGAAACTCAAGAAGAAATCTATCAACGTATGCTTTCAGTTGAATTAGCCGTGAAGGAAGCCCTCTCGGCCAGAGGTGAAACACATTTTACTGATCAGGAGTTTCCCCCAGATGATCAGTCATTGTATTTAGATCCCAATAATCCCCCTTCAAAGTTGCAGGTGGGTTCTCTTGACTGATTAGTACTGTTTGTGTTAATTTCTTGATCGAGTTAAACCTAATCTTGGCCTTTTAATCTAGGTTGTTGCTGAGTGGATGAGGCCTTCTGAAATTGTGAAAGAGAGCCATCTAAATTGCCGACCATGTTTGTTTTCAGGGCCTGTGAACTCTTCGGATGTCTGTCAGGTTTAGTCTCTTTTGGCAGATTGACTTACAGATATTTTATTGTTTACTGTGATGTTTGTTGATTGTAACATATTTCTTAAATAAACTTATATTTTGAATAGGGACGATTAGGCAATTGTTGGTTTTTGAGTGCCGTTGCTGTCTTGACGGAGGTTTCACGAATATCAGAAGTGATTATTACTCCAGAATACAATGAGGAAGGAATATACACTGTTCGATTTTGTATTCAGGTAATGAACTCATAATTTCTTTTTATTACTAATGGCAATGCCTGCTTCTCAGTATTCTTCGTAGTATTATATTGCCCATCCTTGAAGGGAAAATTTGCTGATTTTCTATGTTATCTTAGATATCTGATTTTGGCTTTGGTCTGGAAGATCTCCTTTTAACTATAGGACAGTGCTTTGCAGTGGAGAAAGCAAGGGAAATGGTCTGCTTTTGAGATTTTTTCTATATAACAAAATATAAACTTGGTAACTTTCACACATTTAGAAATATGATTGATAGTGACGGTCGAATCATAGTGGGGAGTGTATCAGTGCTTTAGTAAGAAAAACTGATTTAGATTCTGCATGTCAAATGTAACTTAAAAGTTTTCAACTTATTCAGTTGGCCATGTAATTGATCTGCTAGCATTCTACCATGACAAACATTAAGCACGTTAGTAATTGCATGCTCCGGTTTGTAATCTCTTCATAGGGTGAATGGGTCCCTGTTGTTGTTGATGATTGGATTCCATGCGAATCTCCGGGTAAACCGGCATTTGCTACCAGCAAAAAGGGCAACGAACTCTGGGTCTCTATACTGGAGAAGGCATATGCCAAATTGCATGGTTCTTATGAGGCACTGGAAGGAGGGCTTGTTCAGGATGCTCTTGTGGACCTTACTGGAGGTGCTGGTGAGGAGATTGACATGAGAAGTGCACAGGCGCAGATTGATCTTGCAAGTGGTAGATTATGGTCCCAATTGTTGCGCTTTAAACAAGAAGGATTTCTACTTGGTGCTGGGAGTCCATCAGGTTCTGATGTACACATTTCTTCCAGTGGCATTGTGCAAGGGCATGCTTACTCAATACTGCAGGTATGTCAGATTTCTAGTCCATAAATCTGTATCTATTGCACGGCGGCTACAGAAATTTTGGTGATGCTAAATGTTTCTTTTATCTTTCAGGTGAGAGATCTGGATGGCCACAAGCTTGTTCAAATTCGAAACCCATGGGCAAATGAAGTTGAGTGGAATGGTCCTTGGTCTGATTCGTCACCTGAGTGGACTGACAGGATGAAGCACAAGCTAAAGCATGTTCCTCAGGTACTGTGCTTTTGTACCACTGAATCCGTCATTTTTTATGCTTTGATCCTTGTTTTTTCTTTGGCGTATGAAGTTGAGTGGTTTTGTTTCATTAGACGGGAAAGATGGTATAATATGAACTGGCCATGGGACTGATCTTTAATTTTTTGGACAGTCAAAAGATGGTATTTTCTGGATGTCCTGGCAAGACTTTCAGATTCACTTCAGATCGATATATGTTTGCCGTGTCTATCCCTCAGAGATGCGCTATTCTGTGCATGGCCAATGGCATGGATACAGTGCCGGTGGCTGCCAAGATTATGCTTCATGGAATCAAAATCCACAGTTCCGGTTGAGGGCCACTGGATCAGATGCATCGTTTCCTATTCATGTCTTCATTACCTTAACTCAGGTATGCTGAACAATAACCTTTCCAGCATCTGATATTATAACCAGCGCTCTTATTTTACTGGGTTTTGATGAACATATGTGGCATTTTGTATTTTCAGGGTGTGAGTTTTTCGAGAACGGCTGCTGGTTTTAAAAATTATCAATCTAGTCATGATTCCATGATGTTCTACATTGGGATGAGGATACTCAAAACTCGAGGTCGTCGTGCTGCTCACAACATTTACCTACACGAATCTGTCGGTGGGACAGATTATGTAAATTCTAGGGAAATCTCTTGCGAAATGGTTCTAGATCCTGATCCCAAAGGTTACACAATAGTGCCGACAACTATACACCCTGGGGAAGAAGCACCCTTTGTTCTTTCGGTTTTCACCAAGGCCTCAATAATCCTGGAAAATTTATGATACAATGGTGAATTTTCAGTTTAATTTTTGCTTCTTAAGGCTTTGAGCAGGCATGCAAAGTTAAGGTGCTCGGGTTCACCATGGATTTACATGCAACATCAAGCAGGTTTTGGTGAACTGCAAATCATTGCACAGAAATACCGGGTAACTTTCTGTTTTGATGTTCCTTTATGCCCATGCTATTTTCTGGTGTAATTTCTCGGCTTCAATCTAAAGATTTCTACCAAATGTTTTAACATTCGATCTGCAAAGATGGCCTGATTTGAAGTATTCTTCAAGACAGGCTGTGCATGGCATGGTTCTTCGCTGTGAAGGTGACCTGTGGGATTAAGCAATCATGTGAATCCAATTATTGATTCCTTAAAAGCTCAGGATGCAAAATATATCATTCCTTGTGGCCAGTGATTCCCTTGTCTAGACATGAGGAACGATTAAAAAGTACTGGTTCAGAGGCTTCCTTGGCTTGATTAGTTGGAACATTTGCATCTGCCAGCGTCAAAGAGGGTTTGCGGGTGAACTGTACATTTGTAGGTATTGTGAGGAATATAGGTCTGACCGTGTAAATGTCCGGAGAAAAGAAAAAATTGCAAAGCGATAGGAAAATAAAATACTAATGCCTAATTTATGGGGAATACAGGAAAGCATTGTAGCTGGACAGAGGCTAATAGTTTTCAGCTGCAGTTTTGAAATGCTTTACAGGCTAAACAAATCAGTCATCTGTACAAATGTTCCATTTTGCTGCAATATAGCCCCATTTGATATTTGTTTTGTAATCTTCTTATATTTATGGCTATGTTCATCTTGCTTTTAGCATTCATTTTTGGTCTGTCTCCCATTTGTCAGGATAATGGGAAAGACTGATAGATGAAAAACAAGCAATTGTATTTTGGTGTCTTCTGATGGAGATATAGCAAGCTATAGCCATGGCTTCTGACAATCAATGTATATATCATTTGATGGCTGGCTGGCTAGCTAAAGCCATGCTTTTTAATGCTTCTTTCGTTAAATTTAGCTAAACTCTCTCAAAACCAAAGGGTTACTTTATCTCATTAAAGTTACGGAGCACAGGAAATTTGGTGGATGCTTGACTTATTCCGAATGCAATGAAGTCCAATGAACATGTACTAAAAAATGCACTCCCCTAATTTCAATTCTAGGCAGACATTAAATTGGATGTACGCGAGACCCACCAAAAGATTATTTGTGAGACTTTTAAGGATTTCCATTAGCCATGAGTTCATATTAAAATTTAAAGGCAGTTTGCCCATGAACTATTCCACATGCTTTAAACTTCGAAGATATTACCTTTCACGTGTCCCTTTTTTTTGGGCTTCAACGTGAACTACTTGGTCTAGTTGTTGAGTTTGTGTTTTAGAATTCAGATTGCAAACTTTATTGACTTCATAGATTAATCAGTTTATAGAAAACAAAAGGATGTAGACAGTGCAACCAAAATTGTTGCCAAAGAAAATTAGGTATCCTTTCTGGCCATACATTTGTCGGAGTCCAAGAAGAAGCACACATCAAAACCAGTTTACAATTTCCCTTTCATTTGTAGTCTAAGCAAAATACAGAGGTGGGAATTAAATTTTGGATTTGAGAGTTGATGTGAACTCCACGTGAAACCACCAAACCAAATAAAAACAATATCTTGTCGTTATTAGACAAATATTAGTAGAATATATTGAAAATTAGAACATGGTATTAACACAAATATGCTTTACGATTTATGATTGTTTAACAAAATCTTTTAGTACTGGTAGTTTGTCATTCTCATGGTTTGGCATGGGCTGTAATTAAAATAACTGACTTACTTAATGCAAACCGCTAACTGACTTGGTAATTAATTACTTCATTATTGAAAATGGAAAACCCACTTGATTGTTAGCGACTAATTCAAAGAAACTTGTCCGATTTGTTCAAAAGAAGAGCATGCCAATAATTCAATTTCTGTTGAAGCCATGTAAAGTGTATGATTAGAAAGCGCATGAAGAATTTGTAAATTGCCAATAAACTATAACGCATTCCAATCTAAATGTAATCCACCCCAAACCCATCACCTAATTTTTCAATTTCTTTCCCCCTCAAAATACAGAAACATTGTCATCTGTAAAAACATTAAAAAAATAAGGACCCAAGTGTTATTATATCTTAAATAATGAAACTATAGAAATAAAACAAAATTACACTAAAAACAGTGGTTAAGAAGGACAGCATAAGGACCCCAGAAAGCCAGCTGTATGCCAACCAGGGCCAACGTTCACTTTGACGAAGTTGCTGTCCTAAAATCTCTCTCCTCTGCTGACACTCTTTTTATATAAACCCACTACCCATAGACCATTTTCTTACCATTTCCAAGGGCAAGAGAAATTTTTCAGCAAACCCTCATTCTTTACCTCTCTTTCCAAGCAAAACCCAAATCCTTCTTTTCTGAAGAAATGGAGGCAATGAGAATGAAGTTCTTTGTTGTTTTGATGGTGGCTCTGATGGCTGTAGTTGAAAAGGTTGCAGCTGCTGATGCTCCTGCACCAGCCCCAACTTCTGATGCCGCTGTCTTTGTTCCACCTTTCTTTGCTTCTTTGATTGCTTTGGCATTTGGGTTTCTCTTTTGAACCCATCAAGCTATATATGAAGCAAGGATGACGTAGTTCTTGTTGTTCTCTCTTCGTTTCTAAATCTTTCAATTTGTTCTTTTACCTACCTCTATAGAGTATTACATATAAGGGTTTGGTGGAGGAATTGGGTTGAGATTTATCATCATTAGTATTTATTTTGGGGGATTTTTTTAGTTTTAATTTAATGTTTGTTCGGGGTGTGATTTGTTTGTATCATATGACTTTGATGCGTCTCTGTGTGTATGTTATGTCATTCTTTTTTCAGTACTAATTGTTGTATTGTACTTCGTTTCACTTTCTCTCATTTGTATCTTTGATTGATTGTAGTAAATAAATTATTCTTCGAACATGGTTGGCTTGGCTGGCTTTGTTGAATTTAAGCTGTAATCAATCTCCATTATCTAAAGAAAAGTAACCAAAAAGCCATGAACAGATGAAAAGAGGGGAGGAAAATGGTAAATGTGTGGTGCAAAAGATGTGCATGAGCTGTATTTTGGCAAATTCTGATGGAGTTTTCTGATCATTTACTATGATAATAATATCAAGCTTCCGTGGGGTCTTGAAATTTGGTGAAATTAGGAAGAGCAGTGAATTTGGGAAGCCATGTGTTGATGCGAATTTCTGGCCAATAATTTTTCTCAAGCAAAAACTGAAAGTTTTGTTTTGTGTGTGCTTTTTGATTCTTTTTTCTCTTTGAATCCAAAAAAATAAAATAAAAAATAAAAAAACAGCATTTCAATGGCCAAGATAATGTGCCCCATGCTGTGTTAGGTTATAGCCAGACATGATAGAAAGAGGATTGAAATGGGCTGTGGCTTAATGTAATCTTGTCCTAGTAGAGAATTTTCTTTGGCCCCAATTTTTGGAATGGGCTGTGGCTTAAAAGTTATTTGCTAGATTTAGGCACTCCAATAAACCCTTTTAAAATTTGAGAATTAATTGAATGTGAATTCAGATTGTTTTGTTGTGGACCAAAACAGTCCTATAGTTTTTCAGCAATATAAGATATGTAATTTATCACTTGAGGGTGTTTCAGTCATTCCACCAACTGGAGTCCGAGAAGGAAGAACCTAGTGTAGCCGGTGAAACCTTCTTTTTCATTTTTGAATAACTAATAACAACAAAAGTAGGTGAAAGCTAGCTTTTTTGGACACCTCCTCCGCTCCTGTTAAGTGGTTTTCTTTTAACCTATAAAATTAAAAGAAGGGAAGAGAAATAGAAAAGCTTTAAAGAACTGTAAACACGTACTCTAAATTGAAGGTATATTTAAGACCAATGGTGTAGGGTGAAGAAGTTACTGACGCTGTCAAGTATAAGTAGGAGAACAGTTAGAAAATAGTAAGCATCATATAAAAATTAGTATTTATATCAAATGCTTTAATTGTTTTAATTTTAAAATTAAAGTAGAGGTACTAACACTTCTAATTGAGAAACATTTTGAGAATTATTGAGGCTTGACTTTGGTTAAACCAGTTATGATGTGAACTCGTTAACAAACACATGTTTGTGGGCTCTCTGGAACAACTATTCCTGTAGTGACAACCTTGCATGCCTCACTGATTGCCTCAATCGATGAACTTCAAAAACTTCATATGCTATTCCCAGCAGATTCCAACCACCCACATGTACCACCAAGTCAAATAAGATATTTCTTCTAATTTCTTTTGTTTCCATGTCAATAAATAATGAACCCAAGAAAACACAACTCTTGGCATGCATCATCACATGCTTTGCACATGGACTCCAAATAAGGCAGAGTATGTTTAAATGACCCAAAATCAGAAGGGTGGGTTGGGATGAACTTTTGCATTAAACACTCTCAGCACTTCGAAAGATTTGGTACCCAGAATTGAATGGCGTTCATGTTACTTTGTTTTCTGAATGTCCCAAAATTTTGATTTGTTACTTTTCTTCTCTCTTCAATTACTTTTCTTCTTTCTTCTTAGTCTTTTCTTGTCAGGCTGTTTTCTTTTTTGGCCAAATTTGAAGCTTACTTGTCCCATTGTATCTGCTTAAAGATTGTTGCTAAATTCGGTTGGTGACCAATACCAGGAACTTTTAGAAGTGCTAGCGTCCATAACTTAATACAACAGACAGAACCAAGAAATTTGGTCTGTTCTACCAACTTCCGCAGCTTAAAACACGAACGGTATAAAAAAAAATGGAATACCTAACATTCCGCCTGGTCGAAGCCAAAAATAGTCCTTAGAGAATTTCAACCAGGACAAAATCCGCTTCAGCCGCACAGAGAATAAGATTCACATTACATGGAAAATTCCATCTGTCAACGAACAATTTACCCCTAACAAGAAGCCACTTCGAAGGTTTGCATTGGCATAGCATGACAAGTTGAGCCGACATCTCAACTAAAAATATGAAAAGTGTTTCTACAATAAAATTTATGACATCCTTACAAAACATAGAAAGCTAGAATGAGAAACAAAACTGGATGATACAAAGATCTATTGTACATGGTGCAGCTACTAAACACTGCGATTGCAGTTGTGGGGAAAAAAAAAGCAAGAAGAAGAAGAAGCGGTAGCTGTCGTATGAGCTTCATGTACATTTTTGTAATGGCAACCGTAACTACAACAGTTGAGTCTAACTATTTCTTCCTATATTGCTTTCATTCGAAAATTCTAGAAAGGTGGCTACTGATCAGTGAGCGACTATCACATACATAATTATGTGTTACCTATTATTGTACATTGAAGAATGAAAGCAGAACCGATATAGCATAAGCTAGCCCGAGCATTATTTTTCATTGAGGTAGCGGCAAGAAAACTGGGTGATCTGCATTATCTTAGGCTAGCGGCTTATCTGCCTGCTGAGAGAGCTCTCTGTCAGCAAAATGAAGCAACCTTCTCAGTCTTAAAACCATATCACAGTGAAAAGGCAGTGCAGTACGCCGATCCAAGTATGCAGGGCTCACTGTCAACCATGACAGGGCATGAAGTTCTGCTGCAATAGACTCGAGAATCAAATGGGTTTCAACTTCAAAATCTTTAGCTTCTGTGCTTGTGGTCCTTCCTACCTGCTTGATAATTCCTCTGACGACTTTATCTTGGGTAATGTTATTTTCTCCATAATAATCAATTAAACTTACTGAAAGCACAGAAGGCCATTCTTCTTTCAACTTGTTCCTGTAGTCTTTCCTCATAGATGGCACAGCTTTCGACACCACAAATCCGGTGGAGAGTGGGATTGCAGAGCCCTTGCTGTGAAGGAGGTGAGCAAGGGGTGGAGATTCAGCTGTAAGGCATGTGGGGAGCTGAAGAGGTGTAGGGGGAAGGAAACGCATGCTGGGTGAAGGAATTACAATGTAAGATGCAGATGTAGCACCTAGAGACTTTACAGGGGTGAACCCTTCCAAATAGCATGACACACCGTTACTACCCTGGGTTCCTCCTACACAGTGACATAATGGATATTAGAAAAGAAATAAGAACTTTATATATAAAATACTATGAGCTAAAATTGCACATAGAATAAACGACAAAATGCTTAAAAATACAAGAGCAAGTGCATTGTAAAATCACAATTTAATGGCTCTTCAACAGCCTTTTCCCCAAAAATGAGTGTAGTTGTTTCCAATATTCCAATTTCTAATCTTACATTAGAAAATGGTAACAATAGAGACCACTAGACATCAGAATGAATAACTCAGATGTTAAAATAGTTCCAACAGCTGTTAAAATGCAAATGGTTGAAATGAATACAAGAAAGAGGTAGACTGAGAGCTCACCAGGAGATGGTGAATCTGCCTGGAGGACTAGATGTAAAGAATGGTCAATTGAAATTGCTACAAAGCTGATGCTCTGTACCCACTGAAGCAACCCCCTCGAGTTGTCAACTATTGTATGTCCACCAATAAGTTGCTTTCTTGTGGTAGGTTGTCCCAGACCACCTTTCATAAAACCAGAAGTTTTTGAGTGAGGGCTATACAATGGACTAGGAGAGGATGGCAGCGCTCTCTCTTGAATCAAACTCATCTCCTGCTGCTGCAGGGATGCACCATTAGTGCTTGATGGCATCCCATCAGACCCAGATCGACGCAGTTGCAGGGTCCACTGCTTCAGTTCGGACCCACTAACTGAATAAATGGCTTTCTGCCACTCTGTTTCATCATATGAAAGGAAAAAAGAAGTCATTACATTGTCCATGCCAAAGATAAAGAAAAAAAAAGGGATGGATGCAGAGTCTCTGAATGCACAGCAGGTGGTTCCACAACAAAAAAATCTGAACTAGCTACAGACATTTCATTGCATGGTAAATTGTTGATTAGGGCAGCCAGACAGGTGAAATAACTGCTCAAGGAGAAAGTTCTATAATTTTAGAAAGAAGAATATAGTAGTTCAAGGCAATAATATTGCAGGAGTCAGATTGCTACAAACAGTCACTACAGTGATTTATTCCCAGAATTGAAAATAAAAATACAAAGGAAAATAGGATGATGACAAGAGAACACATACCCAAATATTCAAGCTCATAGAAACTTCCAATGCGTGTAATCACAAAATCTCTAGGCTTGGCAGAACCAGAATCAGGAGAACAGCATGTCTGCAGTATCTGGCAGCCTTGCTGCAAAACTTGCACAAAAAGGCATTGCAGACCCTTTGTGTCCTGTCGACTACTAATTCCTCCAAAAGGGAATATATGGCTGTCAAGCAATTCTCCCCTTGCATCAGTCCAGATGCATACCAGCCAACGCCAATCCTCTGTCCATCCGTAGCAACAATGTAGACTTGGAAGATCCTTTTGATGACCAGAAGCAAACGCATCTGGCTCAGATCTATCGAGCTGAGAGCTTGATCCAATGTCTGCAATTCCTGCATTAGTTCCACTCGGCATGAAGCCACCATTACTATCATCAGATAAGTGCCTTGATCCTTCAAAAGTTGAGTTACCAGAAAAAGTAGGTGAAACTCCATGCTCAAGAGAGCCAGGCTCAGCAAGAATAAAAAGTGGTTCAAACATTAAGTGGATTTCATTTTGAATAAGAAAATCTCCATTTCTGTTTGGATCACAATTCAATCCTCCACCTCTTGGAGTTTGCCAGGAATTATCCCATGTATTAGGCCTCATGCTAGCATCGATTTCACCCTCTCTTGTAAGGGAAGATCCAGTAATTCGAGAACCAACACAATCCTTCCACATTCCAGGAATAGATGTCATTTGAGTCAAGACCGAAGGAGACCTAGTAGATAATGACAATGAATAGACTGCATCAGTAGATGATCCTCGTGAAATTCGCCGAGCCTTGTTGTACACAGTGAATGCAGTCTCCTTGAGAATGACCAGTTCATTAAGAGCTGGACTTGTAACCCTAAAAATGGCATCGACTGTCACTATTTGCAGTACGAACTTGGGAATGCTAAAACCAGAAATTGCTAGAACATTTGATGTTGATGCTTCATCCACAGCTGCAGGGCAGCTTAATGCCTTTCCAACCTGACTATGCAACATAGATCTCCTCTCTCTATCGGATGAAATAGTAATTGATCCAAGAGAAACAGAAGATTCAATAATGGTTTGCAGAATGGCAATAGGCTCCGGGAAGGGACATACCACATAGATCACCTAAACATATTCATAGCAGACACACACACACACAAAAATGATAAAACTGATATTGCAAATATCAAGATGCAATAATGGTTAGCAGAATGGTGATGTACTCTAGGAAGGAGCACACCACATAGATCACCTCAAAACATTCATAGCAGAAAAAAATGATAAAACTGATAATGCAAATATCTTTGAGCCATAAACTAGTAATAAAGAGTAAGCAAGATGTATTAGCCATGAAATAAATATGTAAACATTTGTAACATATGATTAGGCAGGATGGAAGCTAGGAATTTAGAAACAATCAAACTGTGTTCTACTTTTAAGTAAATAACAAATGTACATTTACTAATGTACTCCATGTGAAGAAAAAGCTTGGGATCCATCAAACACAAAGCATAATCAACAACAATTAGTCATACATCCAAGAATCAGTGGAAAGCACCTGTAAAACATACCCACACACAGTTGAAACTACACTATCAAATGCAGAGTAAAACTTGCACTCACCGTACAAGGACCATTGTTTCCTTCCTTTTGGTTTGTGGATAAGCATGGACCAAGTTTCATAGTCTTGAGCGCCTTCGAAAGAGACTTAAGGTAGCTTGTCAAGTCCCAACCATTGGATAGAGATAGAAAGTAATCGCTTATTGATCCCACGAGAGATGCATTAATGCTTTCAATTTTCATCGATTGAGGACAATCCAGTAGAACAAAACCAGAAGATGGTGATTTCCCAGAGTCTATCTCCATATGGTTTCCAAAATTCTGAGGTGAATGAGTTCCCAGTTTGCATGTCTCATAAACTAAATGGAAAAGGAAATGGTAACAGTAAGGAACAAAATTACTGTAAAATTTCTTCCTTTTTTGGATCAAGAACACGTCACCAAAATTATAATTCTTAGCATGTGTTTTACTAATTTGGATTTGTCATGGCAGCCATAGAAAAGCTCACACAACCATGATTCAGAACACAGAAAAAAAAATTGAACACCTATAAATGAGACCTTTTTCCTTAAAAGCTAAATTCCTTCTCGATCAGGAAGTCAAAGAAGATTCACTCAAGTAAGAAAGAAAATTAGAATGCTTTTTTCCATCAAAAGATTAAAAATGGAAAAATAACTTTTTGGTCAAAATTCCAAAACTAGAAACCACTTCATTTCTCTGATAAAAAAAGCTATATTGTCTTAACCTTCCCACAAATAAGAGGGTTTAAGAGAGGTTTTATAACAGCAGTATAATTGTGGTTTATCCATCTACAGTAGGGCAGAAATACTGAAACCAAGCTTCTTTTGTACAAATATGGGAGCAGACAGACAACATGCCAGTTAAATCTGCTTCATCGGACCAACAGTTGCTAAAGTATTTGTAAACAAAGCAAAAATTTCACTCACTCACCAGTTCCTAGTTGTTGAAAAAAATCAGCTGCAGCTGATGTAAGGGGATCGATGTCTGGACATATAACACTGTAATTGATCTGCAACAAACACGTTACAGGAAGAGAATTTTGAATATTTATTTAAATGACATGGCCAAAAAATAGACAAAAAATGGAATATTATTGATGTTGCTGTCAAGCCCTGGTAAAAAACTTACGTGTTTGGGTAAGGCATATGGTTCAAGAGGGGCCTTTTCCCAAAACTGTAAAGAGGTTGCTGATGTCTTAAGCCAATCATCTTGGTAGCTATTAAAGAAATCATCAAAATTACACATAACTCTAAGCATGAAAACGAGTAATCAATGTAAATGGTGAAACAAAGCTTACTGATGGAGAACATCAAGTCCTTTTTATTTAAAATAGGCTTTAATTTCTTTTTAGAGTTAAGTTTGGGTTACTTATTTTAGTTGGTTTTTTTATCGTTAGGTTTGTTATTTTTAGGTAAGAATTCTATTTCTCGTTAGAACTAGACTTGTTTCCTTTAGTTTTCATTGTTCTTGTTAGAGTAGGAACTATTTTCTTATTGAAATTAGACTTCTTTTCTCTTTTGTCTAGGTTATGGCAACTATAACTAAGGCCTTATTTTCAATTCTTAGGTAGACTTTTGAGATTATTGAATAAAAATTTGATGTTTTCCCCTTATATCTTCTAGATTTTCTCCCTTTCTATTTTTCCTATTTGGTGCAGCATCTTACATTAGTTACCTCAATATACAATAACAGCAATCATTATGCTACCAGATGCAATTAAAAAACACATAGTAATCCTAAAATAACCTAATAAATAAGATACTTTTTATATTCTCGCCAATTTGCATCACACTTTCGAATATTATGTTCTTTAGTACATCATGTAAAGTTGAAAGCACCACTACCAAATTAATGGCTGTTTAAGAATTTTAATATACTGCATCAACCCTTTTCCAACTTAAATTCCAGAAACAGACAATGGGATGGCCTGAAATATTTCCTCTTAAGCCTAGTGAACCCCAGTTGTACACAGGTTCAACGATAATTCCCCGACCAGTAGTTGTATTGAGTATACCTGGGTGCCTTAATACATTGTTGTTCACAAATGCCACTTTTGAAATAGCCAAAGGATGAATTTCAGAAAATAAAGTGAATGTGTTGAGAAATGAGATCTTAGTACATCCAAATAGCCATATAACCAACTTGCCCTCCCCCTTCGGGAAATACATATACAGAGAAAGAAGATGTCATTACATTAGTCCATCCATGGTTAGTGTCAACATACAAATGTCTCTTCCTTACAACTTACCAACATTTGATATCGGAAATAGCTAAGAAATGTAATAGAAATATGTTAACTATGGTTGATTCTCTGATATCATGAATAACAAGGATCAATCTACCAAAATGGAAGAAACTATGAGAATTATAGTACTTGCAATATTTTGTCTTGAACAGGATGCATTGACCTCTCTGATAGATACAAATTAATATGATTTGAATTAAACTTAAGTTGTTTGTTCATCAATTATGCATGCTTGTCAACAAACAACTCCGCCATCTACACAAATGATGATAAAAATGAAAGAATTAACTTTCCAGATACATACCCAACAAGTATAGCAGGTGAAGGAAGGACATAAAGTGTCGGCTTTAAACGAGTGCACAATTTCTGCTCTGACTCTGAACTGCCAACATCTTGGTTCAATCTCCTTTGGCTTGTCTCATCAAGTTTAGCTCCATCCATAGCAATGGGCACTGTGCCATGGCCAAACTCTTTGGTGCTTAGAAAATTTAACAATCTAAATGGACATAAACAAGTGAAGACTTACCTTTAAGGCAAGATGATCCACCACCAGAAGATTGGGTTGGGCTCATTGCTTCTCCAACAATAATGGAACTTGAAGAATCTCTGCATTCACTAAGAGTAGACTCAGCAGATCCATCACCTACAGCTCCTGCATCACCTGATTGACCCCGGCCTTTGCACCAATCTGTAATGGACAATGGGCCATCCAGACTGCCAAACGCAGATTTTAGGGCTGTCCTAATTTCAGACTGCAGCAAACGAATTACAGAGGAAGCATGAATCTGAGCATCATCAGCATAAGAAACACCATTTGATAAAGATAAACAAAGTTATGCAATAAAACATCACTTCTATATGCATATGCCCAACCGCATGCAGGCAAACATGATGCCTGGCTGACAGTTAAACCAAAAATAAAAAAGAAAAGGTAAAGATCAAACAGCACTTAAAATCTCAAAGCCTAAACAATTGATCACTGTCACGGCTGGAAAGTTATCTGCATTGTGAAATTTTTAATCAAGTATCACTCATGTGTCACAAAAATTGCAATACACTGCATAGCAAAAAAACATAGTCATTGATTCAAGGGTACTATTCCATTTCTCAGATCTAAAAGCTTTCCTATACAAGATTCTCTCATAGTGTTAACATCTGTCTCTAAAACTAAGACCATTAAGTGACAAGCTTTTATCATATAGAGTAATTACTCTCATCATTTTATACTCGTGCTTTCTGAGAAATCAATTCATGTGTAAGGCACACACAAAAAATAAAAATAAAAAATAAAGAAAGAAAGAAATTGAAGGCACCAAATATACAGTTATTATCAAGTTTAAATTCACGTGTTGAAGCAAGTGTCAAGTATCAACATAATTCAAACTAGTGATAAAGCAGTGGAAACTTACATCAGCAGAAAGAGGAGCTACTAACTCCATGCCAGCAATGTCCAGGGAATGGCAAGAAGCCAGAGTCCCTCCACAACCTGCATGGACCATGGAAGGCCCACAAGAGAATTCTTGTCTCCAATGCTCTTGCAAAGCAAGCCAACCATAAGGACCATCACCACAATCCGCATCCAAAGCCACATCAACAAAAGAGGTAGCTTGTTGGACAAGCAATGCCATGCCATCGAGAAGCTCCTGAAGTGGTTGTCTTTGCACATAAGATAGAATACCTTCCTCATTGAATATATTATGGGGCATGGATGGGCTAACTTCAATACTTGGTGAATTAGAAGGTTTTAAGGCTTTAGTAACTCCAACAGAACGCCACACACCAACGGGCGCATGGAGGTGCCCATCAATCATTCCTGCATCAAGATCACCAGCTATCCTCACCGGGATAGATTCTTTCTTCTTGACTTCAAACCTGCCAGGTGTGCTGTCTGTCATGGCACTTGAGTCACCAGGCAGCTGATTCAAGACTGTGCTGCCAGGGAACCTACTCAAGCTAATAGGAGATGGGTTACTGGGATAAAGGAGAACATGTCGTATGCTGCACATGGAAGCTTGGAACATAATACATTCAACTTCAGTTGCGAGAACAGTCTTCTTGGACAAAAAGATATTCTCAACTCCAAATGTGCCCTCAGTCATTTTCCTTTGTACTGAGTTAAAAGCATTTGTTAAACTGAAATTAGAGAATGGCGATAGCACCAACCCGTCACTTATAACATTACTGTCTTTATTTGTTGTTGATTTCCTATCGCGTTGTTCTTTACTACTCTCCACATGAGTGTAATATTTCTTTGAGTGCAGCAACGCACTGGAATCTTGCTTTCCAGTAGAAGTTTTAGAATTAACAGGCACGCTACTCTTCTCATCAGATCCATCAAAGTAGGGAGAAGAGGGTGGAGTTGCACCATATACGTAATTGTTTGAGCTTGAATTTGAACTCTCCGCTCTATAATACTTTGGATGATATGGACTTCTGAAAATCGATGAGGACATCTCACTTGTAGGGGTTTCAACAGCTCCATATTCTGGAGCAAATGTCATCAGTGCTTCAGCTTTTACTAAATTATCAAACTCACCGGTTGCTACTGGAGTTTGGTTCACTAGACCTGATGTCAGAGTACTGTTTGTAACATCTTGATTTTTGCTACTACACTCCTCGGTGCCCACTGTTGGCAGTGGATTGAAGGTTGTCTCAAAGGATGGAAAACCTACAGGCAAAAGCATCTGATCTGAAACATCCATTACCATAACTGGACTGCTACCTACATCTCCACAATCTGGTGCAGAAAACATGAGAGACTGAGACTCAGCGGTTCCTGGGGGCTTCACAGGACAAAAGGCCAAAATGAGATTCAATCAAAGCTTCATTATGTCAACCAAGAAGGCATGAAAGTGAGTAGAGAAATAAGGCGTGACAACTAAGGAAGGCCTACTCAAACTCAAAACCTAAAGATTAGAGATGAAAGGGGAAGGAGGAGGGTTGGTGACAAAAAGAAGAGTTATCTGAGATTTGTTCAAATAGAATCTTTTGTGTGCCATTTGATTGATAATGAAAGATCGTACATCCTACATAGTGCTGAAGATGCTTATCACTCTCCAAAACATAAAAAATATGAACCCCCATGCAATTCATAAAAATTAGCATTGTGAAAATGAATCATGCAACTTAATATTAAAATTCCAACTGGACACTCTTTGTTCTCACCCAAGCACGCATGATGCATTTCAACCGCATAAAAACTTGTAAAGGAGAGACGAAGTGACCCATTGTAGGTCAATTAATGAAGGTACTTCCAAAAAACACATAATTATGGCAGCTTTAAGAGTTTTGAGTTCTGATGTTGAGGGTTTTAAACAGGAGAAATTGCACAAAAGGAAGAGGGAGGTGGTCTTTCCATCTTTGTCTTATGCTAACAAGGAGTCAGGCCGCTTGATTGCCCAAACAATCTCCAGGCAGAAACCAACCTGCTCCCACACAACAGGTCAGCTTAATAAATCTTCAGCAGTGGATGTCTGCTACAAAAATTGTTAAGAACCCGATCACATAGTCTCTTAACCCCCCCGTCCCAGAACATCTCTGTTCAGAGATAGCAGTTATTGCAACCTTGTTCTTTCATATACATACACCTCACTTCAGTAGTAGTCCACTTGAATATTAAACAATGACCAGAAAGAAGAAAAAATTAAGTAAAACATCAGCAATAATGACTCTTCTTGAAAAGTGGAGTTTCCAGAAACTATAACTCTTGGCAACAAGAAACAGTGTATATATACTAAAATCATGCACTAGTTTGGGAAAGCATTTTGGGAGAGAGAGAGAGAGAGAGAGAGAGAGAGAGAGAGAGAGAATTACCTCCCCAAAAGGCAATGCATCATTTTCAAAGAAGTCATTAAAATTTCCAAACGCTGAGAGAAGAGCTTGCATATCCATGTCCATTCCTCTGTCATCGTCATCCCAGTCCCAATGAGATCCAATCTGATCATTTCCAACTCCTGTAATGGCTGAAGTGTTTTCCACAGAACCAAAATCAGATTTATATGGATCTTGCATAGAAGCATTTGTTACCATGCCAACTTGACCAAATGACTCTGCCATCCCTGTTCGAGGACGCTTAGAACCCTGCAAAGAAGTTGCAATCAATTTATTTGGCTGAATACCACAACATAATTGCAAACAAACAACAAAAGTTCTGATATGCAATCACAACTTTCAATCAATTACCAGTGAGCAAAAGCATAAGGGAGGAAACTCAGAATAACACTTCAACCACTTTAACAATTGTCAAATTAGGATTGAAGATTAAGTTCTATTCTCATATGTAACTAGAGTGACTACAGATCTGTAAAACTAAAAGATCAAACAATAATTGATGCATATGAATGCCTGAGAATTCAGACATCATAAATAAGCACCCTTACAAAGTGCTGCTGCAACACTAACCACATGTTGGTAAGGAGTCAACCTTTACAAAATTAAACGGCATCAGAAAAATCTGCAGCAGAAACTATCACGAGGTCATTTTATTCCACGTTACTTCAAGAAACACAGGCAGACTACACGTATGCACAAGATATCCTCAATTTCAAAGCATGGAAGCATGTCTTCAGGCAAGAGTCTTTATCCATCAGCAATAAGTGAACAAATAAATGAAAAATGTACTTGTTTAATGTAGATAGATTTAGTACCAATTTGCGGCCTTCATTTTCTAGCTGATCATTAGAAGTTAAACCAGACTGTCTACATGTTAAAGAGTCTGCATCTGCTTCAAGGTCACCAGTTCCTGTGGTCATCAGGTAATCACTATCACTATCACTGGAGCTGCTACTATTACTATTGCTACTACTGTTGTAACCACGCTGAGTATGCATTCCACTGGTTTCAGTCCAAGATCCTTCCAGAGAATTCATATTACCAAAACTACAGAGAAGAATAACATTAAAGCAAAATAAATATCCAGGGACCATATACTGACTATGGTTAAAAAGAGAGAGATTGTGACAACCAAAAGATCTGGACTTTGTTATATTAGGAGGGGCTCAATTGAATATATACATATATTCCTCATCAAAGAAAAAGTGAAGCACTAATAACGTAGAAAGATTAAGCTAACCAGTGTATGAGGAAAGATGAACCAGTCATTGATGGCCCTATCCAATTTTGCAGCCAAAATCTGCACGTTTGGATCATCAGCATTAGTTTAAGCAACATAGAGCAACATTTCAAGAAGAAAACGAAATTGCATTATTAAATCCTACCATAATCACATGTTAGCCTATAAACCCTGTACCAAAACCACAGATCACTCTACTGGGTGGTTGTAGTCTAACCATCCAGGTTTACATGCATCCATTTGCACGTGCATGAAAAACATCAGAGGAAGAGGAGAAGGGATCAAAAAGAAGAGAAAAGCAAGGAATCCAAAAAAAATTAATTAGCAACAATAGCAGGGATATTAGTTTTTAACCTTACAAAATTCTCAAGTATACTTAAATACGATGAAATCAATAATCTAGTCCAATGACAAAGAAGAGTTTATGTATGTGTGCCAAAATCAATAGAATAGTCCAACCGGAACTACTGATTTGACCAGATGGCTCAGTTGCCTCCAATATCGGCCAAACACCAAAGCGCTTCTTAAATGAATTAATAAGCACAGAACTCAAATATACCTTCTCAAAGAAGATCTGGAGAATGATGTTTGTAAGACAGGGACAAGCATTGCCTCAGCTGGATAGATAAATGTCTTTTCAGATGATGATAAGTTATCTGCTGGTCCCTTTGGATCACCTCCTCCTACTGAAGGAGATTCAGAAATGTTATGCTTGGGTAAATTCCTTAAGGAGTCAGAGTATGTTTGTGATGCCTTATCACTTCCAGGTATTGGGCAACCAAGGGTAACTTCAACATAGCAATTTTGCCCATTCAGCTGGCAACCTGAACCTTGAGAAACATGATATGGTAGACCTACACATCCATTTGAAGTCCTAAACTTGCCAGCACTAGGAAAGAATAAAAAGTACAAGCATATATCAGGGACATTCCATTTGTATATGTGTCCATTGAATAAAAATATATAGAGGCGTGAAAATAAAATTTATAGATTAGAAATAGAGATATGATTCACCTTAAATACACTTGCTTCACAAGGTCATTTGGACAATATCCAGTGAGCCTACCACACATACCATGAGGAGAAACAATCACTGCAAACATTCCGAACACAACCAGAGGAGGTGAGAAAGAAGTAAAGATTGCTTAATTGACCTTAAACAATAAGAGTAACTTGATGAACATCCCATTTATTACAAGAAAAAAGGGGATTGGAGAGAGCAAGAGAAGAAAAAGGGAAGCTCAAAAGTTGAAATCTAATAAACTATAGCAAGAGATGACGGTTAAAATTCTTGTGAGTGGGAAATGAAAAAGGATCAGAATACAACTAAGTGGTAAAAATTAACATCATAACTGATAAAGCGCATACATGAATGAGAATGACATGTTCATTGCAGTGAAAGTAAGTATACGAGTTGCAAAGTCATCACAAAAAATTGTCAAAAATTCAAAGACCAATAATTGCTGTCTATTGAATTTAATCACTTTCACCAATTATAACGCAACAAAACAGATTTTTCACTAGATAAGAATCCAGAATTTACATTTTTCAGGACATCAATAAATAATGATTCTTCTCTTATTTTCAATAAAGTGCCTTTGAATTACACCAGGTAACCCTTGTTATTAGAAGAATGCTTTCAGAACTGTTCTATATACCCCTATGTAATCGGAAAACTGACCCAAGATTAACACAATCCAGACTGAATGAAAAAAAGGAAGAAAAAGGAAGCATCTTTGAATTCTTTTGTGAGAGGGGGCCAAAGAGAAGCAAAGAACAGAGCTCTATCCCGCAAAAAGTGGAATTCTACCTTTTGTAGATACAATTTCATCTAATTCAATTACTTTGCTTATTCAACAGGAATAATTTTTTCCACCACTTGTTGAATTCTTGCAGGAACCTACTAGAAATTCATTTGAACCATAATTGCAACATAAAATATATGCAAACCTGGAAGTCTGGAGCTGGAACTGCCATTAGAAGAATGCTTTAATACTCTATCCATGTCCCCACCTGAAAGTGCACGGATATGCCTAGAGATAAACAAGATATTATCAATTAGGTAAGCATACATGAAGACACTGTCAGCAAAACTAAATGAAACACTGCAAGATCAGGAACACTGAAAAAAATGAAGTGAGAGTTTTCACTAACTTTGCGGATACTATAGCATGGACAAAGATTGCCTCTTCAGTTGCAGCAAAAATGAACTCAACTGTCGGGTGTCCTCTCCTACAAAAACACCAGCTAAAAATCAACCAAAAGAAGAACTTTGACATGATATGCTGACTTCAAAGGCATCATTACATAGCTCCAGGAAAACTAGTTGAAGAAGAATGCCAAAATAATGTAACAATAAAAATCCAGAAGAACAAACAGTTCCTTTAGCTGACTGGTAGGTGACTGGGAAAAAGTCAACTCTATAACAACATATAGTTACTGTTGTAAAAGTTTCAATTTTTAGTCCCCGTGTATAGTGTCACTCACGCCCAAGTATTTCTCTTATTGCAGTTACATAAATCATGTAAACATGTTCTCTCTCATTGTCAGTTTTGGCCCTAAAAATAAAAATACAGAGACACATAGGAAGCACGGACAACCACAAACTAAGGAAAGTTTTATTCTCTTAATCAATTAAAGTACATTTGTGACAAGGAATTAAATATGTGGGTGGACTGTCATAGGCAAGCCTGATGTTTGGGACTCCAAAGTGGGACTGTACTGTTACTAGAGTCTTGGACCTGTGTCCACTTATCAACAGAGATCAATATTAAAAATTCAATGATGTATATATCAGCAATAAATTTTGAGATCTAAGACAACAACGGCCGTTTTAAAAGGAAAAGCCCATAACCATTTCCAAGATCACAAAAATCTTAATGAGATTTTAACCACTGATAAATGCTCATGGACATTCTAAATCAACCTAACAGTTGCATCCAACAAAGAACTAGGCTTTTCCAGAAACAGAGCAAGTCTAATGTTCATTTCCATAAATTACCTTCCAAGACAATTTTCAAACACAAAGTCTGTGTGCAGCAGCTAATATAACCACTGAAAATACAAGTAGGCTAAGACATGAGGCTACAAGTTCCAAATTATCTATTATCACAACCACAGCCTGGAGGAAAAAATTAATGCATGAGGTAAAGTACAAACCACAACGACGAACAAATCTTGTGCACACAAAATAAATGAACTATTGGTTACAAATTATCATTGTAATAATTTTGACAGAAACCATCACTGCACCACTCAATTCTGGTTGGACCATCGACACTGCTGCTGATCAACAAACTATTATAACAAACCTGAATGATTCTTCACCCTGAGACGGATGATACTTAGAAAATACATCTCCATATCTCAAGTAGGAATGTCCAATCAGTGCTCTGTAAATTACAATGCATAAGTGTTCAAGATATAACCGTGTTCAAATTCACTTCTCAGGGTATTGGAACTGAATTAACCAAACCTTTCTATGCAGTTCCTTAAAGCCTGAGAGAGGGCAGTTGCAACCTCTTCAGAGTCCCCAGGAGCCACCCAAAGTCCAGATGCAACAACTTCACAAAACAAAATTATGCAGCATGGTTAAAAATGCCATTGCTATTAAAATATTGCAAGCAATTCCATAGTTCAAGAAAAATGAGAGCTTGAATAAAACCACTGACTACTCTTACCAAATCAAAACAAAAAGTAAATACATTTAAAGGAAACAAAAGGATTACAATAAATACTCAAAACACATGATACCCCTTAATCTACGCACAGCAGCTTGCGCGGTTTCTGGAATGGATGATTGATGCCCAGGAAGAAAAAGCCAGAGCTTGATTTTCTCGTCTGTGCAGTAATTACATGAAAAAAGAAGATGGTTAGATACTGCACTAAAAAGTGAATGGCAGGTCCCTTTTCTTCTCAAGGTATCAAAAGACAGCGATTTGTGTCAGTTGTGCTGAGACCTTCTTTCTTCTTTTTTTCTGCCCAAGTGACATTATAGAAAAGCACATAGATAAATAACAACCAGTGATTGCATTTCTTACCAGGATTGTGAAAACCTTGAGATGGATCCCAAGGTCCAACAAAAGAATTTGTCCATGTGCTGAGAAATCCCTCCTTCTGCAACTCCAAATGAGAAGAAAGTACCAGATATGTAGCAGCATCTTTCTGCTCCACTTTTACACTGTTGCACATCAAAAGATAATAAATTTTAGGAGTTCTTTAAAACAGGTAACACAGGAGCATTCTTGTTATATCTGATTCACTTGAATTCTAACAGAAAACCAAGATGTGAATCACCCTAGGTTCCAACCTTTTATCAGCTAGGACATTCAGATTGGATTCATTTGGGAGAAACTGGAACCATGATACATGATGAAGACCTCCCTGTAGAAATGGTCAATGTTATGATATTGTGGAACTATTTATGTATTCAAAGCTGAAAGGACATCATAATACCATAAGTAGATATAGCAACAACATTGAGGAGAGATAAAAAGGAAAGCAACAAGGTACGCACAAGATCATAAAAGACAACCCATTATTGCATTCTAGTTCTAGTAGATGTCATAACACATCACATATTATACCTACATCTATATGTAATCTGGCACTCTAGCTCTTAAAACAGCTTCCATAGATTCTGGCTAACCAGAAAGTTTTTCTCTGATTTATATAGTAAAATGTCTACATGTATGCAGTCTGTTCCTGTTTTTTTTATCTTGACTAATACAGGGGCAACCATAACTTAATAAGGTTGGGATTGGTTGAGTGTATTTTTGAGGCTCTTCTGTTTTCTTTTTCTTGATAGATATTCTTATTTGTAGAGACTTTGTAGTTTTTGATCTTGGGACTTCTCATCCTTGTTTTTGTGGACTTTTAGTCCCTCTCCTCCACACATTTTATTTTATTATTATACTTCTCTTGTTTTTAATCAGCAAAAAGAAACATGCCTACATATGGACTAAAGCCTACACCTACCTAGCACTTGAAGCTTTTTCCTCCTTTGGTTTTGATCTTCAATCAATTAGCTTGCTTATACAAACAAAATAAGGCCAATCAGTACAATTTTGATTGGCTATGGACCAAGTTCATTAGATAGGTAAGGTTTTTGTTAATCCACCAATTTCAATTTAAAAGCAATGAAGTCCACCTATAATAGCAGCATCCAGTTAGAACACTAAAATTATAACCCATGAACAAGACAATATCCAATTATCTATCCAGTGCAAGCAAAAATCCCCTCCCATCTAGGAAAAAAATATACAAAAGCGATAATGAGCAAACTTTTTTTGAACACCTGAATAGTAGGCACATGCTATCCCCTCACATGCACCTGGCAATCACTGATTCAGGGTAGCCCCAGTGAATTAACAATATGAATTGAACTGGCTAAATACTTGGTGAGACACCAGGATGTGGGCTGAAGAATCACTGAACTCAACCCGGCCTTTTAAAATTAAGAAAAAAAGCGCAAACCCTCCTAAAACGACATAGGCTATGTTTTTGGAGGCTGGACATGAACTAATGGGCCTAATGTTTGAATATCCTGCACAACCAAAATCAATCACTCAATTCTGCAATGCTGTGAACTACAACCCAAAGTTTTGCAATTAACTTTGGCAAAATGACTTCACTTGGAAGCATTAAACACAATCTCCAAATACCTTCCAAAATCTTCCAACGACCCTAAGATTAAAAAATAAATTTTTGGAGGTAAATATGACGGTCAGAAATTCCTACTATTAATAGACAACCTAATAACTCTTAACATCATAATTCAGGAAAATTTATAACCTAGCTCAAAAGCCACATTCAAACACATTTGCAAACTAATAAACTAAAGTGACATAGGTTTCCAAAGACATTCTCATATTCAATCTCACAAACTTCCAACTAAACAAAAAAGGAATATTCTTCTATGCAATTAGTTTCCCATGCACATCAGCGGAGCAAACCTATGTTCACCAACTTTATCACTGCAATAAACTACCACATGTAAGAAACACCTAGTCTCCAACAACATTCGCCCACACACTATCATGAGACTAAAAGAAATCGACTGAAAAACAGGTCTTGCCACAGACAATACAATATATGTCCACGTTTTACAAGTGTGATCACTCAATGGTGCAAGGCCAATCAATACATAAATGAACATGTATATAGGCAATAAAAATAACACAAAAGATAAAAGAGGGATTAAATTTTCAACAAACAAGGTATAGGAAACATACAATTCTAAAAACATTGGTCCACATCACTTAGAACTCAGCTAAAATCTCTTCTTCAAACAAAAGCTTCTGAACTCTCCTAAACCTTGCTCAACGCATACCTGGACCTGTTAAAAAAAGCCTCAAACACTTCAATATCCAACTAAACCACAACTTCAAATTGTCATTCAATTTTCATTACAACAACAAAAAATACAGAGAAATAACAAAATAATTTGAACTCCATAAATCTCTTAATCATACAAATCAAAACCCTAATTGACCGCTAAGTATCTGAAGATTGAAAACCTGCTGGAATCATTTACAAATCGGCAAGCGAAAAGAATTAGATATGTACACATATATTCTTTGCGAAAATTTCCGACGGTTTCTTAGGAAACAAACGATGACGCAAAGAGAGGAAAAAGAGAAGCTACCTTTCAGTGAATGGCTAATAGAATGGAATTTACTCTGTTCGCAGAGTTCGCACGAGTTTCTTCAGAGAGTTCGAGTGTTATTATTATTCTGATTCCATTTAATTTAAGGAAAGAGTCGGTGAAGCCAAGGAAGGAAAGGGAACAATAAATTTTGACCCGAAAAAAATCCAAACCCAAATCCGAGATCGAGAACTATCGATTGGGAACAAAACTTCAAAAATATCATTAATACCCTTACCTTTGCTTAATCTTTACGAACAACTTAAACCATTCTACTAAAAAACAATCAATTAATGACTCAGGCCGCCGTATTAACACAAAAAATAATAATAATAATTAAGTTTTTTTTTCTTGGCTCTCTTTGTATTAGGATTATAAATTTATTTAATGCATTATTAATTTTATTTATCAAATTATAATTTACTTGAATGTAAATTTATTCGGAATAAATTGTCAATTTTACTCCACAAATTAATATTTGAACGATAAAATTTATAGAATAAATTACTAATTTTTGATATATTATAAATTTATTTAATAAATTATTATTTTTATTATACAAATAAGTAATTTTACTCAAAATTATAATTTTTATAATTCTATTGAATGAATTCTTAATTTATTTAAAAATTATTAATTTATAGAACAAAATTAGTATTTTTTTTAAATAAATGTGTAATTTAACAAATAAAACCTAATTTATAGATTAAACTCGTAATTTGGTTTTTTCTCTTTTGGGTCAAAATAAACAAACAAAATTAATACGTAGACAACTGCATTTTTGTCCAAAGACATCATTTTAGTTAAATTTATTAAGAAATTTTGATGTGGTTTTGAATTACAAATGGATCTAAATATCAAGCCGTAGTCGTTAAAAAGAATCCGCGGTATTTTCTATTTAAAGTCTAGACGACGCCGTATTAATTCATCTTCAACCTCTGCAGGGCTCTTCCCCGCTTAAACCGCAAAGAAAAGTACTGCCAAAATTTAAAAAAAATGCGGCCTCTCGAAGCCAGCAAGAGATTGTCTTGCGCTCTCTTTCCTTTCTCTGATTCTTCGCATTCGTAACCGAACTGGGTACCGTCGATCGCCAACGGCAACGGCCACACGTGTCTGCTGCTCTTCCCGTGGTCCTTACTCAGCAGCGTGGCGTCAAAGTTAACGCGTCTAATGTAATTAAATTTTTTCAGTCAGTTTTATTAAATTGATTTAAAAATTTATTTGATTTAGTTGATGATTGATTGATCTGATTATTGGCGCAGGTTAGGCCTGGAAATGTCGTTGAAAAAACGGGCAACTCTTAAGCGGTGCCGTAACTTAGAAGTGCTTTTGTGAAATGCACTTTTCGCGTGAAAGCTTTTTCTACAAAAGCACTTCAAAGCGCGTTTTTGAACATAATCTATTGCATTTACGACTTTGGGGGAGTGTTTTTGGCGCCAACGTAATGCGCTCCCCCCCCACCTTGCATACTGCCAAGCCCCCCTTTCTCTTCATCTTTCTTTGTCTTTCACTCCTTCGCCTATTTTCTCTACAGCTTTTCCGGTTGACGCTCGCCGCCGGTTTGGCCTCGCCCTCACCCACTCAGCCACATCCTGGGTTGGGCTGCTTCCCGTGCCGCCCGCCCAACCTTC
>BNST01003032.1:0-217864 GCA_019650275.1 Xylocarpus granatum
GGACCAGGGCAAGAGTATGCAGGGCGCGGAGGGCTCTGCCAGAGTCTCCTTCTTGGGTCGAGTAAACCACTTATCAGGGGGGGGGGGGGGGGGGGGTATGATCTTCTTCTTCCCAATAGTATATTTGGTTCATGCTACTATAGTTTGGTTCATACATACCACTGCCTTCTGCAATCCTGTTGCGCCAACCCTCTACTCTCAGTCTATCTCCGCTAAAGCTCTCATCCTTAAGCTGTTTGTACGTGCCGTGCTCCTCGATTCTAACTATACGAAGGCGACACTGGCATCACAGGTTACGTAGTTGCCGGAGACTCTCTGAACGTTGTACGGGACAGTATTTGACATTCTGTGGGATTTCATAGACCTCCATGGTTTTGCATAGCTGCCACTTTGATTGTCAGCAACGTCTCTTGCGTGGTTCAGGTCCAATTTTGCAATTACAGTTAATAAATAGGTGAATATGCCATTGTTTCATGCTTATGCTCATCATTTAATATATGACTTTATTAAGAATCCACCTTTCTAGACTTCGTTCCTTATATATATATTGTTTGACGGAGAAAACTCAGCCGCCTATTATTTATTAATATTCAAAACTTCACATCTGCCTTAAAAGTTGAAAATTGTTTGGTCATTTCATGTTGGCCAATAGTCTAAGCTTCATATATACTGTCTAAACCATAAATGATTTCGATACAATCTAGAAAATATATACCTCATTACAATTTGCATCAATAATATTCACTTAATCTTAATAATTTTTCTTAATTCCAAAAGAAAATCATAATGTTTCAACGTGGATCATCAATCTTTATTCATTTGAGTTTGATTATAATATTTCGATTTTAAGACTTTTCTACGTCTTTTATTAGAATGAAAAAGAGTTATTATGAATTCTTCTATGTAATTAATATCTCATGTATTTGTTCTTAGATATAAAAAGAAAAAAGATTGCCTTATATTTGTTTTCTATTTACACAAAAATGCAATTGACGACCTTGTCGATAACGATGTTTCTGTACCCAAGGGCATTGACCCAAAAGCATAATGAAAGAAAAATGATTTGTAATCGCACGTTTGTTAGCTATTAAACTCACTTACATTAATTATACAACATAATAGGTAATAGTGATATAGAATGCGCCAGTCAACTAAGAGTTGGGGGACCAATATTTGGTATATTATACGAGCTATTTCAATTAAATAAAAGGGTCAAAATAAATGGATAGGCCACGGTTAAAGAGCAAGTTTGTATGTTTTACAATTTCTTGCCCATCATATGAAGAATCACATAATTAATAATAGATTTTGTCGATCAAGATAGAAGAATCTTGGCAGGTATTTTAACTCTATGTTACCCAAAGTATTACCATTACAACATTGCCTACTAGATATGCCACGACATGCACTAGAAAATTGCATAGATAGAAGTATTTCAGTGTAAATTTTTAATTAATTTTTATTTTAACTCTATTTTTAATAGTTTTGAAACTTATAATGTTTATATTTATTTTCTAAATATATGTAGAATTACTTGTGGGCATTAGATGGAAATTCTACTAAAATGGGTGTACCAGACCAAGATATTGAACAAGAAAGCATGAGATTGCTAAAAATATTTTAGACCTATGTTCATGATATGAAATTCAATTTTATAATGCCTGGATAGGAGAGCTTTGCTTCTAACTCTAAGTAACTTTGTGATGCATTAACCAAAGCAAATGGTTTAAGAGTCCTTACAATTACAATATAAATATACAATTGTTGAAATCAAATTTCCTTTCAAATTAATTTTATATTAGTATTCACTTACTAATTTGTTAACGTTAGATATCCAAATTAGAAGAGATTACTGACACAATATAGAGGAACAAGATACCACTTATTTGAAAGGAGAGACAAAAGTGTACCTTAAAATAAAGACCAGTTATTCAATATAACATACATATGCAAGAAATTTCATAGAATGATATTTTAGTTAAACTTACAATGAGATAGTTGTACCTTGAAGTTTAGCCTTTTATCCAATAAAAAAAACAACATTGCATTATTACTACATGTTATTTGCCCTCTAAAAGTTTCAGATCAATGGACAAGTTGGAGGAATAAGTTAGCCACTGAAATGTATAATCAATGGCTTGGAAATTATGGTCACTAGATTGTAATATACTCACAAGCTACTTATGTGTGTTTGTTTTGATTATTTATTGTTTGAAAGTAATTATATAAACTACAAAGTTGTTGTTATAATTAAATTGTTTTATGACTTTGTTTTATTATTTTGTAAATTCCAGTGGTTAGTATGAATTGGTGAATTTATGGTGACTTGTTATAGTATTTTAATAAATATGTTATCAATATATTTATTTTTAAATCTTTTTCAAATACAATTTCATAATTATAACAACATTTTAACTGTCTAATTTGTTTTTTATGAAGATGAACAAAGGAGACACCATTCAGTCACCTCAATTTTATAAGCGAAAATGAAGTAGGTGAACATGGATTAAAGAGAAAAAAGAAGCATTATTGAACATACTAGATAAGATAGTTACAAATAGATGACGTGTTGATAATGATATTTTCAAACCTAGCATATTTTTGCAAATAGAAAAGGCATTGGCAAAAGTACTTCTACATCGTAGTTTAAAGGTTTTTGGGCACATTGACTCGAAAATGAGAAAAGAAAAAGAAAAATATGATGTTATATTTGATATATTGAACACTAGTGGTTTTAGATAGAACAATGTGGAAATTGCTTGTAGGTTGATAATGATAAAGTTTAGCAATCGTATGTACAGATTAGTGTTTATAACCTTTTTTCTATACATAGTTTGACTAATCGATCTATGTTTTAACTTGATGTTTATATTTTAGAGTCACGAGAAAGCAAAAACATTAGAGAAATAAGTCGTGCCCATTATATGAGAGGTTAGCCAATACATATGAAAAGATCGTGCAACTGAACATGGGATAGAAACTCCAATTGACATGGTTAATGGAATAAACTAAACAGAAATGAATATTGGTAACAATGGTATTATTGAGGTTGATAAAGGTATTCATTCTCCTTTCTCTATTTTCTAACCCTCAAGTTCTAAGTATCCTAATCAATCTAGCTTAACAATATTAGGTAGGAAATGATAAAGACCCAAAGTTAGTATATTTTAAACTATTAGTGAGGTTGAGGCATAATTTCTAAATAGTGTGTGTATATGTGTGCGTGCATGCGTGTTATATATATATATTTTTTCTCTCTTTTTTACTATTTTTCTATCTATTATATTTTAAGTATTAGTATAATTTTATTAAATTAAATATTAACATAATATAATACATAAAATATAATAAAAAATTTTATTTAATTTATTAAATAACAGTTCAATTATTTTGAAATAATACAATTTAGTACATTTTACTAACTGTACAAATAATCTACTACTACCAAGATGTTAATGATGAGAATCAATAATAATAAACTCATAAGAATTCTTTTCACATGCTAATTAGACCACTTATAGGGGTACGAGTAAAAAAGATCGAAATTATGCTTAATAGATTGATTCAAGAAATATGGGTTAAATAAAATTGGCGATCACCATTAAGGATGGAATTAAACATGATTAAATTTTAAAATAGTGTCAAAAAGCTATTAATGTAATCAAGGCATATGAAGAGAATGCGTGTTTTATGACGTTTTATTTATATTTTTGTTTTATTTTCTTTTCCTAGTCTATTTAAAAATACCACCACATAGATATATATTTTAGCTATTTTAAGATTTTATTATAAACTTTACATAAATAAGTTAAACAATATTGTAATGAGAATATTAGATTTTACTCTGATTAATATTGTAAAAATTAATTTTCTCTTTGAATCTTTGTAGAATTGTATAAACTTATCAAAATATTTTTTTTATGTCATTCAAATTTTCTTTAGTGTTTTTTGATTCGTAATTAATAAATTATTAGATCAAGAATTTTTATTGTTAGTTCTTGGTTTTTTTAACCATTAAATCGATGTTCTTTAATTTGAATTTTAATTCAAACTATCAAATTTTAGGATTCAATTTTGAGGTCTCAAGACTAATTATTAAAGTTTCAAGATTGATATTCTTAGAGTTTGCATCAGCAAAGATTATTAGAAAAAGGTAGACATAGTTCCATAAAGTCGATTCTTTATACATTAAACAATTTGACATCAAGAATGTTATTCAGAAGCATCTCATAACAATTAAAAATATTCTCAATGCTCTGGCACTGATCACATGCTGAAAAACATGTCTTGGACTCTTTGAGCAATGATGGCGTCAATACGAACTTGATTTGAAGATCATTGCTCTCATTCTGTTGGCGCCAAATGACCTCCATACTCAAAAGATGACAATGTCGAAGCACAATTTCCGCATCCTCATCTAGAATGGATTTTTTTGCACAATGCTTATATTAGAATGGTTCCTCAGAATAGTCGTGCTTCGCGTCCAAAAGAAACTTTCAACTTTTCTTATCATGTCAAATTCGGTGACAGAATAGTGCATACCAAATTTACAAATTATGGAAGCTAGCCATCCCCAATCAAGAGAAGATGTTCATCTAGAAAAGTTTTATTAATCAACAATTCAGCTCCTTAATTCTTCTCTACTTATTCTAATCTGGATAAATGATCAGCTACTAAACTCCTCTGTGCAAAAAGTGACATTTGCCCAATCTACCTCAATACCCTATGCGAAAATCTTATAAGCAAGCAGAGTCACTTTTTATACCATAAAGTGGAATTTTTTTCCTTCAAAATCAAATTGGTGTCTTTACATAACTTTAACAATTGTTCCAAGTTTTCCAAACAATTTTCAATGAAAAACCAAAGACAGAGAAGTGGCCGTCAGACAACATTAAAAAGTGGTTAGTGCCTTGCATAAACTATATAGCCTTCTTCAGAAAGCACAAGTAATAAGGACATGTGAATGTAGTCTTGTCTTCATCTTCGGGAGTTATAACAATCTGATTGTATCCAGAATACCCATCTAAAAGTAATAATATGATTATCCATCCAATCTATCAAGTATTTAATCAGTAAATGGCAAAGGATAATGATCCTTTCTAGTGGTTGTATGCAACTTTCTATAATTAATACAAACTCTTCCTTTAGTGATTATTCTTGTTGGGGATCAGCTCATTATTGTCATCTTATACTATTGTCATACCCCTTTTTTCAATACCACTTACAATTGACAAACCCATGAATTGTCAAAAATAGGATATATGACGGCAGCATCAAGCAACTTCAACTTCAACATCTAGCATCTAATAACTTCAGTATTTAGCTTTGACTGCCTTCTTCATGTTCAGATTCAATGTACGCTGACCTTTAATTGATGGCTTATATCTATCTTCCATTAAAATTTTGTGCATGCAAAAGGAAAGATTGATACCTTTTATGTCAATGGCTGCTTTGTATTTAAGTAAAACTCTTTCCCAATTCTTTAATTCATTCAATTTGGGTGGTTTCTTAAATGTGACGGTAGGACCTTCGCGACGGTGCGCGCACACACTGACTAATTAGAATTCCAAAATGCATGCACACAAACAAGAATTCAAGGATAGGCCATTTACAGATAATTTAAAAAAGGTAATATGTCATTTATTATACTCTCTAGATTATGAGTCCTCTTTTTTCTTGTTCGTGCATGGAAAAAAAGATCGTAACAGCTTACAAATCTCATTATTGACTTAAACATCAATGTGGGTTCGCTTGGCAAAATCTTTAATGCTTTTCATTGAACCTGTTTTTCTTTGTTGTAGATCATTGGATAAGAATGAGAAATTCTACTCATCAAAACATAATGTTTTCCCGTCCTTGGTCTATCCATGTTTGTTAGTATTCAAATATAATATGGGATCTTGTTCCGTTTTCAAATTTGTGGATGAAATTGTCCTCGATTCCCATTCCAAAAGGGACGGGCCCCGTCTCTGTAAGAATTTTTGCCTTCTTCAGGCTGTAATATAACATCTGTTGGTGTGAGTAAATCTTTGGTTGTGCAGCAGTTAGTTTTTTTTTGTTTATCTAATTTTTACATTTATACGACTACAATACATGTTAGAAAAATTTATAACTGTAACAAATGTAACGAGCGAGAGATTAAAATAATAACATTGATATCCTTGTTTCAAATATGGGCAATTCTAGATGAAGGAACAATTACTTTGTTCTCGTTATTCAAACAAAGGTCTTAGGTTGTTGAAATTCCACAAAGTTCTGCAAGATGATCCATATTTTTCTAAAAGTTAAGAAGAATAATACTCTTTTTAAGTGTCCTAATCACCCCTACTAGGTTTTAGAATGTATTATTATTCATCGATGAACCCAGTACTTTCCTTAACAATGGACCATAAAAGCATATTTATTCAAGTGAAAGTTCACATCAACACTAAATTCTTTTGTGTAATGAATAAAAACTACACTCAAATGAACAATTAAAGAGGTGACAATACATGACCCTTTTGATAATAGGTAAACAAATTAGGCAGCCTATCAATTATAAATAAATCAAAGTGGCTACCTTTTTTCTGCTTCCCAATCCTAATTTTTGTATCGAACAATTTGACCTTGCCATGCCATTAGGACGGCAACTAAGTCCCCCAATTTTGGCACTAATTAACTACAGAATTAATGTTTGGAGCATTTCCTTTTCACATTAGCGACCAATCTGAATCAATCTACCAATCAAGTATAGTTTGGTTTGAGTCAATTCCATTTCTTAATCAATACAAACCTCACTTCTTCAGTTCTAGCCTTTAATTTCCAATTGGTTCTTTATTTTCTTGCATTTTGAGTCCGCTAATTTTTTTTTCGTGCTTTTTTGGGTTTCTGTCTCCTTTCATTGTCTCAAATTGTTGCATAAAGTAGACAATTCCCTTGTTGATTTGTGACTTCATATTTTTGTTTTCTATTTGGGTTTGCGATTTCATGTCCTGTAAACTTTGGAAATGAACCAACCATTTCAATTCCGGGCCATGGAAAAAATCTAAGGGTTGGTCCAAGATAAAATCTTGTGTCCTTACCATTAAAGAAAGAGTATTTTTATCCAATTTTATACGTACAAATGCCTTGGTATTTTTTTATGCCACAAAGCAAAAGCAATTCCCAAAGTTGGGCATGATGTTTGATTAATTTCAAATTTAAAATAGTTTCGAAATTAATTGTATTCTGTGTTCTTTTTGGTTGCAATGTTGTTAAATATACAAAATGATATCATAAAACTAAAATTATTGTCACATTCCTATACTTTTACAAAATTAATTAAGAAGCATTTTTTTCTACGAAAATAAATTATACGAGACACGTAATAATAATAATAATAATATTATCATATTTTTTAAAAAAAATTAATATTGTATTTTTATCAAATAAAAATATCAACGTGATAATTATAATTAAATAGGTGAATATTTAGACATGTTTATTTTAATTTCATTAATTATAATTTTTTCTTCGTCTTCTTTTTAATCGTAAATAATTTTATTTGTAAATTTTGTTTAATAACTAATGATATATGTTTATCTCAATATAATAGCATAGTATTCAAGTAATTGAAAAAAATAAAAAATTATTTTTTAATTTGTTTCTTTAAAACTATTAAATTTTTTATTTTATTAATTTAAATAATTAGATTATATTAGTTATACTGTTGTAATAAAATAATATGTTTTAAAAATTAAAATTTTTAAACGTAAAAATCTAGAACATAATATGTGATAAATACACATAATTAAATTTCATTATACAGACAAGGTGTACTGTACACTTCACCCAGATCCCACTTCGAACTCGTTGGTGCTTGTGTCGATGATCATGAATATAATTCACTTCGGATACTCCCACCCCGGCAAACATAAAGATGGTATTTAATGCTGACTTGGCACATTTTACATTTCCCCAAAAGAATGTCTTGTTTCTTATTTTGTTTTCCATTTTAACTTTCTCTGTTCCCAAAACGGTAGGTAAACGACCAATCACCCCCACCACTTCCATCCCGTCTTGTTACGACCCTCACTCCTTTTTTTAGGCTTGTTAGAAATTAAAACCATTTGAGCACGTGTCCGAAACAACAGGTTACCGAACTTGCAGTCACCGAGCTGTGCGCACCTACAAGTTTCGCCATTGCTTGATGTCATCACGCTCCGGCCGCTACGCTGGGTCCCCCGTTACAATTTGACCCGATATCTAATCACTCCAAGTCACGTGTGCTTGCATATGTACAGCGACGTTATCAATTTGTGAAGGACATTCTGGTGGAGGGAAGAAGATAGTGACAGACTCCACACGGTCTGAGCCTGCAAGACGTAAACCTCAAGCGCACGTTATCCTTTAGTCAAATCCGTTCCCCAAAATTTGACCAAGGTAACACTTTGTTCTGATTAATTTTTAAAATACTAACGCCGTTACAAAAATTAAAATAAATATAAATATTTATTAACTTTCTTCTCTCTCTCTCTCTCTCTTTCTTTTACTTTATTGTATCATTGTATTATTTGTTAATTAATTATTTTAAAATTACATATTTATCCTACTAATATTATTATTTTATTATTTAATTAATGAACTCTTAAATTTACAAAATTATTTTTACCTAAACTCATAAATTGTTTTTATTTCAGTCTAAAATGAGGAATTAAATTAATGTTGAAAATCTCCATCCATCTGGTTTTGCATGCTTCATCATGAATATTTTTTCTTTTTTTTTACATATTATTTAATTGAACGAAAACGATCTTTGAGATATGGTTTCAAAGTTTTGAATGAAAATTAGCTTTGAGACGTGTTTCAAAGTTGTACTAAATTTATTATTATTATAAAAGATGAAGAAGAAGGAAGAAAAAAGACATGGACAAGGATGGCGTCGAGAGATACCAAAATGGAAGCGAAACCAAAGAAAATTGAAAAATGTTTTTGAATCCAAAGTATAAATATATTCTAAAGATCGATGCATCGGTTCGTGTAGGGTACGCTTGTTGTGCGACAGCTAAACCCTATTTCCTAGTACAGCAGATGTAACTATATAGATTAAAATATGTACTAAAACCCATTGAGCAAAAGATAAACATAGTTACGTAACTATAATTATTATCAATTAAGCAACAAGAAAAACAACTTACGTAAGTACATGGTTTAGTGAATCTTTGGCTGTAAAGAAAACAGGAGACAGGTTAAAAGGCCTGGTTTGGTTTCTACATCTCTCCTTTGTCACTGACAAGAATGTAAGCATCAAAACTTGCGAACAAACTATGCCTAAAATTCCCAAGTATCTCTTTGTAATTACCTCCCCGTCCTGAAAATTCTGTTCCTTTCTCTTTACAACAACGCCACCACAATAACAATAATAATAATAATAATAATAATATAGAAACTACAACAACAAATTAAACCGAAAATTACGTGTGCAAATGAAGAAATAAGGAACAGCAAGATAACTATTGAAAAAAAATTGTCCTGATTCTTTTTTAAAAATAAAAATTAAAAAAAAATTATAGATGGAGTCAATATCAACCTGAAGAGGGAGGATAGTGACCGGAATGTGACCACGGCGGCGGTGCCGGAAAATCCGACCCGCTAGTCTGAGTTTGATTTTGTGGCGGCCTGAAAAATCCCACTTGATGGTCACCGAAAAGCAGAGGAAATGAAGCAGAGGATGATGAAGAGCCTGAAGAAGATGGTCCGAATGAATAAGACGAAGAAGAAGATAACTGTGAAGATTGCATAGAAGCCATTTGCGTAGACTGAATCATTTGTTGCAGCAAGTTCGTAGGTTGATTCTGTAACAACTGAGAATAATCCCAGTAATCTTGAAAACCTTGAGACATGAAAAATTGCTGCATTGACGCTGGATTTGCTGGTGTTGTCTGTGGCTGCTGCTGCTGGTAACTCGTTGAAGAACTTGCTGCAACAATAGCTGTTTGTCTCGAAGGAAAAATTTGCAAGGCCTGCTGTTGCTGCTGCTGCTGCATTGAGGGCATCAGTCTGACATTTTCCGGGAAATTAAGTTTAGCTCTGTTACCTCTGAATCTTAAAGCAGCTTCATCGTAAGCTCTGGCCGCTGCTTCTGCTGTATCGAATGTGCCAAGCCAAACTCTCGCCGCTTTATGCGGGTCACGAATCTCCGCCGCCCATTTGCCCCAAGGTCTCTGTCTCACCCCTCTATATCTTCTTCTTCGCTCGCTGGTTTCTTGAAAAGACACACTGCTTTCTGTTGAAGGTGTTTCTGGAACTGCGGCGGCGGTAGTTGTGGCGGTGGTTGTTGTCGCCGCCGCAATATTGCTTGTGGGTTCTTCTGTTACTGTTAATAAAGAGGGATAGATTAAGAACAAAGGAGAAGAGAATTCGGTGTGAAATTTATTGCTTTGAAGACAAGCGATAGAAATTGTGAATAGGTTATACTGTTCATTATCAAATAAACGAAAGAAAAAATAAAATAAAATACATGCAAAAATAGATAATTTTATGTTAATTTTAATTGTATTTGGAAATAGATATTAACGGAAATTATGAAATGATTTATTTAGGAATTAATTATAGTAAGAAAAAACATGAACATAGTTCTCGATTATTAAAAATTATGCCAAAATTTGCCGTTTGTTTATGAAAATAATGAATAAAATTATGTAAATACCAAATTAGATTTATTATTATTATTATTATTATTTGATGAATGAATTTAATGGTGAAAAGCAAAAAAGAAAATTACAAACCAGTTGCACCAGATGAAGAAGATGAATCTCTGAAATCGCCAAACCCTTGATAAACCCTAGGAATAGTTTCTCCATCTCTTCCTCGCTTTTGTCCAATCCAAAAACCAGCAGAACCAGAAGGAGAATAGGCTGACGCCATAGCTGAAGAAGAAGCAGCGGCAGCATCAGCAAGTCCAAAACTTGACGGCGTTACTGCGCCGCCTAAACCAGTTGCTGCATATCCCAAATCGGCAGCTCTCTGACTGTGACTGGAGACAACTCTTGTAAGAGCTGAAACTATAGCAGACATCTCCCTCGTTTGACCGTAGCCCAATAACATAGACGAAGCTCCCGAGGCTGAAGCTGACGATTCCGCAGTTTCATTTTGCCTCTGTTGTAAGAACATAGATTGGTTGTTCACTTCCTGAAAATGGGACAACTCTGATTCTGTTATATCTCGACGGTGAGTGTAACTCTCATCTTGAACATGATCGACATCGCCGCCTCCGCCTCTGCCGCCGGAAGCAGGAAACCTGCTGCACTCACTTGACTCTCTTCTGTTCGCCACCTTGAGTATGCACATGTAACCTTGAAATAATAATTATTTCTTCAAATAAAAACCCAGATTTAATTTAATCCAGATATATGGTTTTGGTCTTTTTTCACCATGAGAAAAAATGGTTTGGATTAGGGGGTGGGATTTTATATGTTGATAGCAAATTCAAAGTTGAACAGCCGTCAGCAGAATAGTTCTCCGATCAGCTCCATTTCAGCACCTCACTACTTATCAGAAGCATTAATTATTTCAAAGAGGAAAAAAAAAGAAAAAGGTTTTTCGTGTGTGAGTTTTTGCGGTTTTTGTTTATTTATTTTTGTGCTCAGACCAGAGAATTAGAAATATGTCGGTGCCTTTTTAAGCGATAGTGTTTGAATTGAGTTCTCTTTACGGACATGAAATTCCAAATTTGGGTATTTGGGATTGTAATTAACTTAGTTATTAATTATGATCTTAAAACATAATACATATATATGTATATATACACATATTTTTTATAATTCAACTTGGGCATGTACATGAGGTGTACGAAGCATTGCAAAAGACTACAAGGTATTAGAATCAACTTGACAAGTTTGCAGTCGTTGTTCTTGCATTTTAAGCTCTACTTGGCAACTCGAATTAAACATCTCACAATTTTGAATGATTCCATTCAATCGAGTTGAACTTTGATTGAAAGTTTCCTTCTTGTTTATTCAAAAGACCGCAAAAACAAAGAGACTCTAGAATTAGTCCAAAAGGAAGGGATAAAAAATTAGATAAGTGAGCCATGCCACAACCTTTTCTCATGCTTAACTCCCCCTATCATTCATTTTGAGTATGTGTACCAGCACAAGTTTTACGTTTAAATTACGAATATCTCGTAATTACAAGTCAAATTTACGATATAATTGTGAAGTCATTCCCTTATTGTGTCAATCACAAAACGCCATGCATTTTTCCTTTTTGGTGTAACAAGTTGATTATCTTACATGGAAGTATGGTCAAAACACGTCTCTTTCTTCTAACAACATATCCATTTATTCTTTTCAGCTACACCAGAAACCTAAGCACCAGCAGTAAAAAGTAGAATCATTCAACTCAAGAACACGTGGATCTTCAACGCTAAAATCAGTTCATGGGTCATGGCCCAAATTAAATGACTTGGCCCAAGTTGATTCTTGACGACCGATTTGGTTCAACTTGATCAAAAAGGTATGGCTAAGATTAAAAGTTGGGCAAATTGGTGAATTTTTAGTTTTGGTTGGCTTTCTGATTCGGCGGAAGTTGTTTGCATACCCAGATGGGGTGGAAAGATAGAAGGATGGAGATTTTGAAGATGTTTCCGTCAACTTTTGGACTGGGGTCAACTCTTTTGATTACACGTGGCAATGAGTAGGTACAAGTAGAAGAAAGATCTAGAGTGTTTGGGGCCCATCCATTACCTAAAAATGAAGTTTAATTCAAGTAAGATTAATCAAAATATAATTTATTTAAGATGTGATGGGATTTTTTTAAATTAAAAAATTTTGTCAATGAAAATCAATTGTCATCTTCAACATTCATATAAATTTTTATCAATTATAATTAAATATTATCTTCAAATTTCGTATATATTTACGTATTTTTAATTTAACTTATTTTTAAAAATTTATACTCAAACCAAATATCTTGTTCAAGATACATATAACTGGGATCAAATTCAAATTGTTTTAACAATAACAACTCAGATGGTGACAAGGAAATTATAGATAGATGAGGAGAACTCTTGGACCCGATTCATAAAATTGAAAGAATGCACGGCCGAGATTATTTTCAGAAAGAGAATACCAACTCGCTGCTAATACTTTTCACAAGGGACAAAACACAATGAAAGTGTGACAATTTCAAAAGATTTGAAGGTAAAGAATCATAAAACAAAAAGGTAGATCTCAATAAAATATTTTAGTACCAAGGACGGACAAATTAAAGATAAGGAAAGGGACATGCATGTTTACCACAAGGCTTTTTTCTTTATCTCTATTTCTATTATTATTATTATTATCTAAATATTAAAAATAAATTTATAAAATTAATTATCTAGTAAAAGTTAATACTTTGAATGGGCTCGCCTCTCATCTGCTTTTCCAATGTGCTGTAATGACAAAGCATATGATTATCGCACGTGGTTTTTATTAAACCAACAAATTCCAAACCCAACCAAAAACATGTTGCAAGGTGTGAAGAGAACAAAACAGTTTCAAGTTTTAAGATTTTACAAAAACAAATTGTGAAAAGAAAATATATTTGATATTAGGTCTTTGTATTAAAAATATGTATATTAAACTAAATAATTACTAATTACAATAATAATAATAATTGTTAGTATAATAAAAAACGAAATAAATCACGTGTGTATTAAGTCAAATATCATCGTACATCTTAAAATAAAAATTAAAATATTATAACTTAACCCTTGTCTTTTGACTATCCAAAAGCTTAGCATTACAATCTTTTATTAATACAATATAGAAGAGAATCCTTAATCAATTTCTTTCTTGTTTACATTTTCTTAAAATTAATTAATTAATTAATTAAATGTTATATTATTAAAAATATTAAAAACATTTTGACGGCCGACTTTTAGGAGAGGAGAACAAAAGCAGTTTGTTCTTATTGGTCTTTTATCTTTTTGCCCCAAATCTTGCAAGAAAACGACCATCCACACAATTTATTACTCGCAACATATAATTAAAGATTTGAAGGAATGTCTCTGTATAAAATTGTTTTCAAAGAAGAAAATAAAAAAAAAGTCTTAAGACTCTTTTTCATTCATACAATACGAAAATTTTGGAATTACCCAATTATAATATCTCTATCAAGTACGAATTAAAACATAAAAAATATATAATATATAAAAGTAAACAATTAAAATTTGCAAAAACAGTCAATACATGCCTAATTATGGCATGCCAACATCAAACCCAAACACTTCAATAAATGTTTAATTGGTTGTTAATGTTAGCTAAAGTAAGCGGTGAGTATTAGGCATAATAAATTGTTTAATTAAAAGAAAAGAAAAGAAAAGGGGAAGGGGGAATTTTGCCGTGCGTTTTCCCTGGCCAGAAATTGTCAAATGAGGGTTAGATTCAATGTTTTGTACTTTATAGATAGATAGCCTAAAATCGTGGCAACTTGCCAACCCAACCTTTTTTTTTATTTTTAAATATTTATAATAATATTTTGAACAAGTTGATGCATGAATACAATAATATCAATTTAATATTTGGAAGTTTGGTTTAATTCCAAAATCTGGTTTAATATTAAAAAAAAATAAATTATTATTTTTTTTCTAATTTTTTAAAAAAATAAAAAATATAATAAAAGAGTTTAGAGATTGTTAATTAGGGATACAATAATAATAATAATTATTATTATATTTATTTATTTGTTTAAAGAAAAAGTTAATACGGGAAAAAAATTTCTTTTATTTTCTTTTAATCTCGCACGTGCATACTGCTTTTCTTCTTGGCGTGTAAGATAAAAAGAGAGAGAGAGAGAAAGCGTGGGCAACGGGATAATGGAAAAGAGGAAATCTTTGCTTCGAGATAGTTGTGATGGGTTGATTGATTTGACAATTGAATATTATTTTGGTTTAAACTCCATTAGAGAATTTCTTTATAAAAGTTAAATTCCATTCTTTCAAAAACGAAATGCGATCCCTCAACTTGCATTAACAAATTATCTAACCGACTTTTCTTCTAATTTCCTTTTTTTTGTTTTAAATGATAGTCCACGTTCATAAATGTTCATCATATTTCATTATAAAATATAAAAAATTATTAATATAATAATTTAATAAATTAAAAATAAATTAAAAAAAAACGAAAGAGCTTCTTCGTTCATAAAATCTTTCTTCAAATAATTTAATTATTTTTTTATTGTACAAGAAAAATTAATAAAAAATAAAATAATGATCAAAAAATAAAAATAATAGTAATAAATTATTTTAAAGTAACAATACGTTATATTATCTTATTAAAAAAATACTTTAATGTTATTAATTTTAAAAATTTTACAGTGTATTCAAGAAACATTATATTAATATGTATAAGAAAATAATTGAGAATTATTTTAGTTTATATAATTTTTTAAATTATTAGATTAATACACTTTTTAATTATTAAAATTAAATTAAATTTGTATAATTAATAAATTATAAGTAATGAATTTAATCTTAATCATTAAAAATATAATGATCTAATAATTAAAGTATTAGTATAAAAAATCATATAATTAAAATACTTTTGATCATTTTTTACATACACACGTATATAAAATTAAAATACTCTCAATCATTTTTCTCGTGCGTATACGTGCAAACACACTTTTTTTATTTCATGCGCGGGCACACCTATACATAAAAGAAATTAAGTTGTAATTAAGAATTTTTGTTCAAAAATTCTATTATTTTAATACTTAACTTCTTAGTTGATTTTATTTGTGTCAAAGCTAATAGATTTTTTTTTCTTTTAATTTGTTTATTATGTTAAATTATGTCAAATATAATAACATCTATTATGAAGAAAATATCATAAAACAAAAATTGGGAATAGAAAGTAGAAATTATGGAACATTTTTTTAAATAACAAAATAAAGATTCTTGAATGATGCCACGTTGGTAATAAAAAGGACAAAAACCAGAAAACAATCAAGTGAAAATAGCAAAGATGATTGATCATCAAGATAACTTCAAAATCATGAAAATGACTTTGTTGATAGCTTTACATCAATTAACTTGGATGTACCTTGCTAATTGTCTTCTTCTGTTCTGTACCATTATTCTATACAATAGTAAGTTTATTTAAAATTTTATTTTATTTTACTACGATATAATTCAAAAATTAATATATAAACCGAAACATTTTCGTTTGATCAACTTTATTCAAGAAATAAACCTTTTACTCAAAACGATAGTAGAGCTTCCTGTCACGAGTTTGATCAATTATTAATGTAATTGTGAAATATGCAATTGAATTTTAAATTATTTGACAAATTTTTTATGTAATTTAAAATATTTAAATGATTATAAATTTATTTAACAATATACTTTATGTATTTATATTTATTTTAAGTAATAAATGGAAAATGAATAAATATTTTAATTGCAAATTTTAATAAATTTATCTCATAATTTTTTAAAAAAATTATATATTGAGATTTAAAATCTTGTGACATAGAGTTTGGATTTTGTAGGTTTATTATTTGAAAAAAAGGAAGAACGTTTAGTATTTGTGGGATGCATTAGCCTGCGTCAAAAGTGGAACAACTTTTTTCACGCGTAACCCATAAATGGTGTAAGTCTTGTCGATGGAGAAATAATAAATATAATTGTCCATGTCATTCATACATGTAAAATGCATTCGGACCAACCCTAACCACCCTAACCCTAACAGTCAATATTATTTTTATGGAATCAAAGAGTCAGAAGGCAGAAAACCAATGTGGACACAGGGAAATAGAGAATCTAAGGATTTCTGCTAAGCCAAAAGATAGAATTATCTCTTGAAACATGTGATGAGCCATGAAAGATTAAAAAGCATGCAAAATGAACTTTCAAAGATTTCCAATAACTCAAAAGGAAGGACACATACAGGTTCTCATTTACGAGATTATCTATTTGTGAATCATTTGCAGTTTTGTCAAAGATACCAATCTAATTCCAACTCACTTGGGGCCAATAGTAGACCCAGTTTCCTGAAAACGTGCCTTGTCTAAATAGATTTTCAGAGCTTGCGGATAATGCCACCCCAAAATCAATCAATCTCCAGTTTCTGGATAACAACTCCAAATCTTCTATCCATTCAGTAAATGAGAAGTTATAGATGCAGTTAAAACGTGATTATAATTAATGTAAACATAATGATAAAGGCAACTAACTTGGTCTCAATATGAAAAGACTCCAAGATTCCATGACAACCATGCATTAAGTCAAAAAATTGAAATGTGAAAGCTTGCTTTACTTGATTACTTGTCCATACAAAGAAAAGAAAACTAGAAGAATGCACTAACATTAAGCAATATCTACGATAGGGGAAAAATTTTCGACCTAAAATTCTCACTCTCAGATTGAATGCAGTATGCTTGTCCTGCATAAACTGATATTTAACTAATCCAAAGACCTTAAAAAACCTTTCCTGTTCATCCACTTGGAAAGAGGGATTTCTACAAATGGTCCTCCTTGTACTATCTATATCACCTTTGACTTTGATAGTGGCTCCACACAGTTGAAGTTCTATCAGTAAGCATTTCCACAAAGGCCTGAATATTCCAAGGTTGGTTTACTAATTGCGGCACAAGTCAGTCCTTCTGATTCACGACATATTGCTATCACCATCAAATCACTCCCCACATTCTGCATTCATTCCATCAATAATAGTGGCAGATTTTCAATCATTAGAATACCAAAGGAACATTTTCTTACTGCTACTAAGTTAAAAGATGATAAACACAAAAAAAGCTACAACTGAATGCAATCTTGCAACTTGCTTGAACCCACGGATTTAAAAAGCGCAAGATGCTGACTAGACTCTGCAGACTGATAAAATCAACTGATTTTTCTTCTTTTATTTTCCTACAAAGTGAGACTATTCAAAGTAATTGAATAGGAGGGTGAAGCCATATATCTCAACCCCTAGATTGAAAAATCAAATGTAGAATGTTGGAATTTTTTCCACACCAACTTAAACTTTGTCAAATTCAGCTGCACCAAATCAATGTTGACTAATTATAGTTACTGTCATTTAGTAAACCTTCTGAATCTAGTTTTCCCATAATGATATTTCAAGATCTAATGCGATTATTATGCTCATGAAGCCGAATGTCAGTCAACAACAGTACAGCCGTTATAAAATAATACAAAACTTTGATCCACACCATAGTGCACAAAAAAAGTTACTATGCCAGTCTATTCTCAAGAAAATAACGCAACTATGCAGAAGAATATGTCATTCATCATTTTCACGTCAAAAGACTAAGTAAGTTTGTACCGTGGCCCAATAATTATAAATTATTTAGGGCCTATCATTGAGGATTATTGGGAACTATTCAGTGTTCATTAAAACAAAAACATATTAGCTTAAGGAAAACCCAAATCAGGGGCACAGTTAAGCAGTTGAGCTTAGACTTATTATACACATTAGACTCTATGAACAGGTGCATTCCATAATAAGAAAACCATTCAAAGTCCGATTAATTATAAGGTAGAACAACCATCAGCCAACATACCTTTTTATACGTTATATACATACTATTTCATGCAGGGTTCAAATTCTGCAACACTAAGTAAGAAGTTTGTATAAATGGCACGAATCAGTTCTTACATATTCACAGCTCATCACTGAACGAAGCAACTAAAGGTTCATACAGGGACAGAAGCGTGATGTAAATAGGCAAGACTAAAATAGTTTCAAGATGGAACAGATTCTAGAGACTTACACAAGTTCCCATTTAGGCCATGGAAAATCTCTTCATTTGCCTTGTTAAAATATGACACTCAATGACTCAACTTCCATAGGCCATGCACTCTTCTCATTTCTGCAATGAACATCCCACCTGAGCCATATTGGCTTCAAAATCATCATATGCTTGATTAGCTTTTTCCTGTATTACCACAACACAATCAGAGATTCATGTCAATAAGTTGTACAGATTTAACCATAAGAGCAAAATTGACGGGTCACAGAGTCAATCATGTTCCATTTCATGTAAATAATATTACAATGTAGGTAATAAACTCTATGGTATTAAATAGTTACAAGATATGAAGAAAATATGAAATCATCCCTGGAATTAATAGGATAACCCTAAGAATGTCACACAATTGTGTTTTATCATATTTTTATGATAAATTTTGTTATTTGGTATCAAAACTATAAATTACAAGTCAGAATGAAAGCTTATAGGAACAAAAAATATTCTAACTGAAAAAATGGAAAGATTTAAATTATGTTGTTGAAAACATAGGCATCAACTGGGAATTTAACAGCATCTGCTGCAGGACATGTTATCAGATAATACATTAGCAAAACAAAGGTATTAACATCAACATATTTAAAAACAAGAAAAGGAAGTTGTAGACATAGCAGCAAGGTAAGGCTAGAATCATTCTAGCAGAACAGTTCTCGAATCCATGAGTGAAATTGTGATTTTTATTGAAGAGAAAGCACATTTGTGAGAGTTGTAAGTCCTGAAAATTATAGCTTACAAATTTTTTTAAAATGAAAAAAGACCAATCATAAACACATATGTTTAGATTCAAACAAGGTGATCATAAATCCTATGCTGAGAAGTCTTTAAAATAAAAAGTAAACAAAGTCCTCGAGTCCCAAAGAAATTTGAAAACAGATCCTACTCATAATATCAGTCCAAATTTATGGCTTTCTTATCGTGTTCTGGATTCTTTCATCGGGTATATTCCAATCCTACATTAGTAGTATATGTTGCCTGCTTAGAACAACGACAGTGAACTAAAATATGAAACTGTTTCAACTTCACCCGTAGTTATCTGTAATAAAAGTTCAAAAGTCATAGTAGATAAATTGGTCAAATGCCAATAACTGAAGACAGAGAAACTACAGAAATGCTTATGAGCTCAATTTATACTGAAAGGAGGCATCTTTGTTTCTTTTAGGAACTAATCAAGTCCACTCAGTGCCTTAAATGAAATGGCCCACCAATAAGCAGAATAGAACACTAGATAAATCAACAGAATGCCCAGATATCAACATTACCATGCAATAGCAGCCTGAGTGGCGTCAATTGCCAAAGATGGCAGGAATACGTCCCATACAACACACATGCACATATCTATATACTGAAATTTAAACTTCAGACATTGCATAAAAGTTGATATTTTGAACCAAGCATAGAAATGAAGGGAAGCTAGCTTCCTAAGAGCAGGCTGCTCCATGTGAATATTGAGACTTGACTCTGATCTATGTAGCAAACATGAGCGGCAGCCATGTCAACCAGTGTCTTTTGCTTACTTTCCCACAGTCCTGATATTTTATGGAGCATTCCACCTTAACATTGTAAAAAGACATTGCAGAATAGCTAAAAGTATATAGCTGAATCTAACATAAGAAATTATATAAATAGCAGTTTGTCGTTCCATCAACAGATGCCCATTTTGTCATTTAAGTAAGCTTAACTGAATCTAAGAAAATGATCTTAGTTATGGTAGAGAGCAGTAGAGAAAAGAGAGCTTTGTTAACAGAACTTCACTCTTATCCGAAAGAAAAAAAACAAATCAATGCGTTAATTACCTTCATTATTATCTCATAAACATCACCAACAACAAGGGAAGCCTTCTGCCCAGACCTTTTATTACAATTGTTATACATGATTTTGGTCCTGCACTGTCAAACCACTTACTTTCCCGAACACAATCATTTACAACGAAATCAAGTTAATCGTAGAATCGATTACGTAATGCATACAGTGACTTTTTTTTATGTTCTTTTGCATATTTGAAACAGCAATCTCCCAGCCAACTGCATCACATTATCTTTGAGACAAATCCATACTAATTAATAGACAATATAACCAACCAAAAATAAAACAAAATTTTCAAATTCACATAAACCACAAAAACCAAAACTAACTAAAATCAAGCAAATCACCACTGATTAAAATGATCAATTTAAATAACTTTATTAGAAACACCAACGAGAGCGTAGTAAAGGAACATATCAAAAAAATTCAAAGATAAACAAACAATATCTTGTTGGGCATTGTTTCACAAAATCATTTTACATAAAATAACAATAAAAATGAATTACGTGCTTTCAAGATTTAAGAATGCGTCAAGTGCATCTTTCTGGAACGATTTCCGAGAACGCAAACAATCTAAAAATGAAGTTTGAAATTGCTTCTGTATAAACAAAAAGAGAAACGAAAAGAATAGTTGTTTTCTTTTTAACTTTTTCTAAACCCTGAATCGAGAACACTGAAATCATATCAAAATCACAAACAATAACTAGAAAAAAGAGAAAAATACGATCAGCCAAATTTTTAAAGGACTTCAAGTATAGACGAATCAAAACACAATCCAGGTGGTTGACAGTTATTGCAGCGGCAGTCTCAGCAGATAACTCATCAAGCTGTGTAGTGGTAACACCCTCGTAGACACCAACACGAACTTTCTGGGCCGCCAGTACCGGTCACAGTGCTCTTTACTCGGTTCGCAACTCAGCTTCTTCAACCGATCCGTGATATTGTCGGAACACACCGGCTCTTTGTGCCCATCTCTCTTGATCGCATACATGTTGTTTGTTCGTGCTGGAAACCCAAGAATTGCCCGTAAACTTTTGTCACAGCTTTAGAGATATGTGGGACTTTTCTTCGAACAGGTAATGGGGCCCATGTAGATGAACAAAAATTCCTGAGACACGGTCAGTGAAGAATACTGGAGCAGGAAAAGCCAAGCTTTTGAACTTGAACGACAGGCATTTATAACCGTAATTTTATTATTATTTTTTTCCTTTTTCTGTCTTCATTTGGGACATTCCCGCCAACGTGTAAACACGGTACTGGTGGATGGGTGCGGGCCGTCTTGCTCTTCAGATGTTTGAGCTTAGGGAGCTCCCGCCATTAGTGGCTAAAATGGGCGGCCAGGCCCAGGCCCTTGACATATTCGGGCTCAATTACAGAGGGGCCGGATCGGTCGAGCTCGAACCCGGACCGAGGACTTTTTTGAACATGAAAAAAAACTTTGTGATTGTCAGTTAGCAAAAAAGTTTGTAATTAAGTAAAAGATAATTCTTCTAAGAACGTATTAAAAAAGAAAAAAAAATTAAAATTTTATAAATTATATTAAAGTAACTACCAAAAAAAAACTGTTTTCGCACCAAACCGGTGTATTTGCACCGGTAATGGAGCAGGAAAAACAAAATGCCAGCTCCTCCACTGAGCTGGTACAGGATAATCTAATCCTCGCAGAGGATAGAGTTCGCTATACTTCCAAACATAGCCAGCCATCCCGATTCGTCGCGGCAGAAAGACTCCACAGAAGAGCAAGCTTGGGGATCAGTCAATCATCGCTGAAATCTCTTTCTTTCTTTCTCTGCGTAATTTGAATTGAAATGGCCGAAGGTAAGGAACCCACGTCGAGTTCACTGAGTCAAGGGCTTACTCCTCATGACCCGGAAGATATTCTAAAATCAGCTCCTAACTCGCCCAATTCCTCTACTCGCAAGGTAAAATCTCAATTGCACTCTTCAATTTCCGTTCTTTTGTTATTCAGGTTTACATAATCAAGATCTAGTTTAGAAATTATTATTAATTGTGAGCATCACTCCTTCACTATTAGTTTTGAGTTGAATTTTTTAGCTTGTTTGGAGTGTGTTTATGAAGAGAAGTTGCATTGAAGTCCAGTACAGATACTGTAATGATTTTTCTTGATTAAGATTTTGGTATTCTTGGATATAGTTAGAACTTATGTCAAATGATCTGAAGAATGTGGAATGTGCAAATGATGATTTGATGGAGCCATTCGGACTGTAGGAAGTTGGGATGATTTTGGGTACTTTGCAAAAGCTTCTTCTTTTAAGTCTTAGGATATAATTTCAGCTTATTTTCTTTCCCACTGCGCCCCTCCTTCAGAGTTGTTGTTTTCCTCTCAATGCCACAATTACATGCCTACACATTTCTGATTCACATTTGTAAATTAAGAGACCAAACAATATGTTTATAATAGAAATTATTGGATAATGTCTCATGCTGGGTGAAAAATAAGGAGTAAAACATTGCCCATTTGGATATACTATGCAAAAATGTTGTTTTAGTTTCATCCATGATTGACATTTTTGTTTGGTCAGGCTTGTTATGCTGTTCTACAGAGTTGGGTCTCCAAGAAGTTTATGACTGGATGGTAATAAGCTTATTAAGAGACTTTTTTGTTTTTAATTTTTGCTTGATGTTTTGTTTTATTTCTTTTATATTAAATGTTCTGTTAGTGTTATATAACTTAAATGGTGAACTTGCAGTGTGGTTCTCTTTCCAGTTGCTGTTACATTTTTAGTCACATGGTGGTTCATCGAGTTTGTTGACAGTTTCTTCAGTCCAATTTATGCAAGGCTTGGAATAGACATATTTGGTAAGACTTTGAAACACCAACTGGATGTTCATCATGTTGGAGCTATAGTTTTTACTTCTCAGCATGAAATTATGGTTGGTGAAATCAGTATATTGACATGGGTTCCCTTACACAAAGCAAAGACATTAAAATGTAACAAGTTATTGCATAGTTGTTAATGTCAGGAAAATATCTATGACAAGCATATCTTCATGTCTGACATACCAGAAAAGCACTAAACTGAATGTCCTTTTTTGCTAAAACTTGAACAGTTAGGAGTTACTTAAAATACCCATTGCTATGGCAAATGAGTGGTACCAAGAAGATACTTATTAAAATTTGGATGGTTTCTGTTTGTAACTGAGCCAATTTATAGCAAATCAGTACCTTTTATTTTAGTCCCTTGGAGGATAGTTCAGGCATTACTGTATATCAACTTTCTATATTGCTAGTATTGGGCTGTAACAGTATATCTTCCTAAGATTGAAAGGGGCACAATGTGACTGCAGCTCTCACAAAGTCAAAAGGTTTTGTACTTGCTCAAATAAATAATGATTTATTATCTGTATAATTGTAGTCTTTGCAAATGTTTCTTATTATCCAGCTTATAGTATTTCAATTTGTGGTTAAATGTTTTGCTTCCACGGCCCCATGTGCTGGTATATAGTGAGGGCTAGAATTGTTGTTGCACTTGATGCTTTTCAAGAATATTTGTTTAATGTGATCTTTTTTGTCTAAAGTTACTTTATCTTCAAAGACGTTCATGCTATGGTAGTGTCATCCATGAAATGCTATGAATAGAAAGTAGTGGTTTTTCAAATGATTAGTGGCTTCTTCATAAAATTTTACTTGAAAGGAATCAATGTTTTTGGAGAATACTGAAAATTTTTTTCCCTCTGAAGAATTTGAAGTTTAGTTAGACAGTGGCCAGATAGTGATATTGAGCAATTAGATTGGCCAGATAGTGATATTGAGCAATTAGATATAATAGGATGGGAAAATGGGAAGCACTTGTCATGCTGGGGAAAGATTTGAATTATGGTTTGATTTTCTGAGTAGAACATGTTTTTAGTTTTACAACTTGCAGTTATGCCCTGAGTATTGTTTGTATCATATCCTCAGTGAACATATGAAGTGTTTAATGTCAAAGAATGTTATATTGTCATTCTGTTAACAAAACTGTAGTCAAAACTTAAACAAATGAGGGAAAAGGCCACTTCATGACGAGTCCTGCCCACTAAATGATGTCATTCCTGTTCAGTGGGTTTCTGTCCATGGATTCCCTGGATTTAGAGGTTTCCAAGCACTCAAACTCATGAATATCATGATTGCTCATCTTTTTACCTTGGCAACCTGTGCTTGTTGCTCATGAGGTGAGGCTGTGCAACAAACCTTGCTGTGGCTTTTCTGTAGGCTATTTTGGAATCTAGCCAGAGACCATGTAGACCATTAAATCATCTTGTTGCCTCACTTTGGCTTGAAGCCCCCGTTGTTATTGAATGTGCTTAATTGGTCTTCAAGATATGTTTGACTGTGCTTTTAAAATTCCCATCTTTTCATCCGGTGTTTGTCCAAATTGTAGACCATGTTTCTTTCGACCTCCTAATGTTGGCTTTAGTTAGTTCTTGTTCTGCATTTAAATATATTTTTTGAATTTTGTATGTCCTTTAGGTCTCTGGATCTTGTATTGTCTTAATGGTTTCTCACTGACTTGTTCTTGTAATTCATCTTCTTCGATGGTGCAGGCCTTGGGTTTCTGACATCTATTCCTTTCATACTATTTGTTGGTGTATTTGCTTCATCATGGGTGGGTGCCACTGTATTCTGGCTTGGGGAATGGTTTATAAAGCGGATGCCCTTTATGAAGCATATATATTCAGCTTCTAAACAAATTAGTGCAGCTATTTCTCCAGGTACTGCTATTTCGGTTTGCAAACAGTGTTCACCTTAATTGAGTTGTTATGTGCTATCACTGTGTGTGTGTGAGTGTACTTGGGATTGTTGCATATGTATCTTAGACACTGAAAGATATTCAGGGGTTGATGATATAACTTTTTATGCACTGCTTTAGTCAGTAATCAATTCCTTCTATTTCATGCAGACCAGAATACCACTGCTTTTAAAGAGGTTGCAATAATTCGTCATCCTCGTCTTGGTGAATATGCATTTGGTTTTATAACATCATCTCTTATACTTCAGGTAGATATTCTACCAAAGCAAGTTGATTTCTTTGCTTGATAATTTCCTGCCTGAACCTTGCTAAGAGGACCTGAAAATTCCCTGCCAATGGTTGTTGATGTTTTCCATTAATTCTGCACTGACTTGTTTCTTTTTGGCCTTCTTTTTTTCAAAATTTCACAGAGAGAGAGAGAGAGATTGCTGAAATGTATAATCAATAGTGCCTGTTTGAAAATAATGGAATTGCTTTAACCCTGTGCTGACCCTTTGGTTGGATTCATTGGTGTAGAAGTAAAATTGGACCTCCTTTTTTTTCCTGATGAATAAGCAGAATCATATATTAAAATGCTCATGGAAAATACTGTTGGATTGGAGAAGAGATTTAAAAAACAGCGTATGACAATATTACAGAACAACAAAGCATGTGACAATATGATATGTTTTAAGGTCCCTGCATACATAATAAAAGTCTAACCATCATTTAGCAATGGTAATTTGGCAATATCATGAATATCACTAACATCTCATCAAATGTTTATACATCTGCACACACAAATAGAATGATATTGGCCACAGTTTTCTTCTGTCTGAGGTTCTCACTTGTGTGATTATTGGTTGGTTGATTCCAGAGGGAGAATGGAGATGAAGAGTTGTGCAGTGTTTATGTCCCAACAAACCATTTATACATTGGCGACATATTTCTGGTCAACTCTGAGGAGATCATAAGACCAAATTTGTCTGTTCGAGAAGGAATGGGTCTGTTTTTGCCCTTGACTAAAATATTCTTATATTTTGCTCTTATCTGTGAAGCTTTTGAATATAATGCTCAAAGAAAAATATTTGCTGCCTATTCTTTTGTCTGAATGGTTTCAAACTGATATTGTCTGGATTTAATTTTGTTTATCAATTGTGTGACATGAAACTCAACTTGAAATGTATAAGTTGTTTATAAATACTGGGCCCATTTGGTAACATGTTAGAAGTAAGATCTTATGCTCTAGATTGAGTGCACCATTTACACTTTTGAAACTGGAGACTTCCTCTTATACTAGTTTTGAACATATTGGACATGCTGCATCACTGTTGAGAATGTTTTGGACGTAGCAGGGCAGTAATGAATGAAAATAGCTGTTTTTCTTTATGGAATTTCATAAGAAAGAAAAATGTTACAGTAAGGTCCACGAGTATTTACTAATTCTTGCATGAATACCATGCAGGGTGTACTTGTGGGGGGTTATATTGTTGTTTAAGGCCCTTTTATAGTATGAATTGTTAAAATTCCAGAATGTTTTAGGTATTGTATTTATTGATTCTGATAGGGATGGTTAGTGAGTGTGATCATTTTTGCACGAGTACCTTGCGGAGATATATATTTGCTTGGTTACAACTTTGTAGCAGATAGTTTATATTATATCTGTCATTTCATGCTTGAAACCTTGTATTGATGTAGTTTTTTTCTGTGATCCAGAGATCATTGTATCTGTAGGGATGACGATGCCACAGGTCATTTCTCCAATGGGAAGGATCCCTCATCAGGGCAACAGAATCCCTATGAGCAGGATGATGTGAAGGCATAGAAGAAAGGTGCTTCTCCAATCTCTTCCTGGATACAATTTTTGGAGGGAATGCTTTTCATATTATTTGGATCTGCTTGTTTCTTGGAATTAAATGATTTGCGTTTCATCATGTGGATAGATAATTCATCAAGAATACATAACAATAGGGCGGTTAGATGGATTTAGTTTTAACGGGTTTATGTGATTAGGACATTATCATGCTCAAGGAAGACAGACAGTCCTATGTCTGGGAAGGATCTATGATCCTGAAACAGAGTTGTAGAAGAAATTTGCTTATAGATGACCATGTATATGATGCCCAATGTTGTATTGCTGTAATTTTACCTTGATGTGTAAAGAGAGGAAGTTTTAGAAAACTGTTTTCCATTGTCACTTGAAATGCAACATCATTCTGTTATGCTCTTTTGTTTGTCGCAGTAAATACTTCTTTTTCTGTTAGACCTTTCGAGGAAGCCTATAACCTCCAAAAAGTATTTAGTGTTACAGTAAAGTCGATTTGAGGTCAGAAACTGTGCTATGTTCTTTATTTATTCACCTCAAATAATAAACTTGTACAACTACTCCCACAAAATAAGCAACACTGCGTGCCAATAAAATAGTTAAAAACTCTACCTACTCCACCAAACAGCTTGACTCTTTTAACAAAAAAATTTTTGACTTATTCAAATAATAATACTAAAATGTAAAATACTAGACTACGTAAAAGATACGTAATAATCCCCCCCTTTTTAGATTTCAACCTTGTCATTAAGGCTGAGATCAGAAAATTGATTTTTGATAAGGTCTCGGTCTTCCTATGTTGCATGTACAGTTGACAGCCCTTGCCAATGAATTAAAACTTCATGCTTCTTCTTCTTCTTCCTCGCTGTTTAATTCAGATAGCCTGTGGAATTGCAATTACTTTTGTCTTCTATTGCATCTAAATTTGGCAATTGTTCTTCTACTGCTTCCTCGCCAATCTTTTTCTTCAAAAGTGAAACATGAATGACTAGTTCTAGACAAATCCAACTTATAAGCTAACTTGCCAATTCGTTGCAAAATTTTGAAAGGAGGACTGAAGTATCTCGCAAAGAGCTTCATATTCTTCCTCGTACAAACAGAGAGTTAGTTGTCTATATGTTTGTAATTTTAAATACGCCTGTGTTCCTAACTAAAAACTCCTTCTCTTTTCTCTTAAAATCATAAATCTGCTTCATCCGTAATTAAACTTCTTTTATTTTTCTTTGAGCATCCTTCACAAGCTCGACTTCCACAGCTTCAACTTTTGTCGTTCCTGGTACATAACTCAAGAGTGTAGGAGGAGCACGTCCATAAATGGCGATTCTCTTAATTTTTGAGGGATATGCTTTAAAAACCGTTCGTGTTATCAAATTCTTGCATATTTTGAAAAGACACATAATATTTTGCCCGTTCAATTCGGCTCCCGGGCTCCTTGAATATCCTAATTTGTCCCGGAAGTTCCGAAAATAATTTTTCTTGTACGTCCCCCCCTGTAGGCGAAAAAGGTTAATTTTTCTTTGTATAGAGATTATAGCTCCTGCTACAATGGAGTGTTATGGAGTTAAGTAATTTAATGATGTCAAAGGATTAGAATGTGTGTTGGTGAATCTGAAGATGAAATTTCTTTCAGCCAAGATACGATGGACGAGAAAAAAAATATCAAAACCCTCAGAATTTGCAATAATTCTTCCAAAGGTGATTTGGTTCAAAGTCTCTGGCACGATCAAAACATATTTCTTGAATTCATAAAATAATTTAAAGATTTTATTTGTCATTTTTCTCGCTTCAACAAGCATATTCATGCAAAGATCTAAAAGGAGTACATGCATGTCATTTTATGGAATTTTTCATGGATATTTAAATTAAAAAAGAAAAACCTTGAAAACATAGCGAGCTGGAACGTTCAATTTGTGTAAAAAGTTTGTACCACTAATATTATTAAACAATACCTTCAAAATACCCAACGAAAATCCAAATTCATCATAATTTTTCCTGATCACATACTAAAGTTCATGCATGCACACGACAGTGAGAAGAAGAATAGAAGAAACTTTCGGGCGACCTGGATGAGAGAGAGAGAGAGAGAGAGAGACAAAACAGGGATAGCACAGGGAGGGAAGGAGGAGGAGAAAGTGAATGACTGGTAACAAAGTTTAGACCTTAAATCAATTGGGAAATGCGACCTGATTAGCCTGAATTACTCGATATATACAACAATAATAATACAATGAGAGAATCCCTAACCAAGAATAAAACAAGTACATCCTCTCTCTCTCTCCATTCAAGCCGATCAAATCTGAAAATACTTGCCCAAATTGATAAAACCTAAGAAAAAATATAGCCGGACGGTGAAATAGAAATGAGTAAAAAGATGATAAAAAGAAAACTAAAGCACATCAATACCCTTAAATAAGTTAATTCAGCGACACACAAAAAACAGACAACTACGAAGACTGTTGACCTACATCAAAATGACCTTGTTTATATGAATCCTTAACCATCGTATTGTTGTGAATGATCTACATTTTACTGTGAGTTTTCCCTTATCGACTGTAACTGGGAGAAGGAGATACGGATTGTAGATCCACCAAGCAAGCTAGCATGCTTGCACACAAGCGCTTCAGTGGCATGCTCCTCACTTTCAAACAGAACGAGGGCCTGCTTCTTCCCATTCATCTCAAACAGCTTGGTGTTCACAATGGTGCCGTGTTCCTCCAGATGGCTCATAATCTCCTCTTCAGTAATGTCCTGTGGTAGAGTGGAAAGGTGTATCATCTTTGTTGGGGAGCAACAGTAACGATAGTTCTTTGCAGCATTACGGTTGAAGCGGTTAAGATTTGAGTTCATATACTCGTGTGTGTCAGCACCTTGAGTTATGTTTGGATGCTTAGAGAAGTTGACCTCCAATCGCTTCCCAAACAGTAAAGCTCCCTATATCATATTAAGACAGTAGGCATGTATAATGAAATGGCATGGTTTAGAAAGTGATGCAATGTAAGCTCATCCAGTAATTGACCGTAACTTTTAAAATATGAAGTATTTAGTAAAATCTATTGTCTTAAAAATTCAGTAGATTGACACAAGAACCATAGAACTTTTTTCCTTTCTGTTGGTGACAAAGTATTAGAATCATGGAATGCATGTTCTGTCATCAATTGAGACGGTTTAGACTCTTGCTCAACAAATCCATGGAAGATTAACATCACCAAAACAATTGACATTGCATCAAATAAAGGGGCACACACACAAAACATGTAACATTGAAACACAACAAAGTATTAGCCATCCTCACTGATTTTCTAGGAAAGAGATTTTAGAACTTAATTAAGTGTAAACAGAAACAGCCTTATATTGGTAAATATTGTTTTTAAATTCCTTGATAGGCTATTGGAACATAAGTTGTTCACATAGATTCCTGCACGTCAATTTATGATGGTGACATGAATCATTGTGATCAACCCAAAAACATCACACATGGTCAACAAGCGGTCTTATCACCTCATTGAAAATAAAATGATGACGCATAGGAATTGAATCATAACATTATTAATATATCATACCATATTAGCCCAATAAAAAACTGCAATGTAAGAAAATCACTGCATCCTTTATATTTGCCAAACTTTAATGATAAAAGAAACATAATGAGGGGAGGTTACATGAACAAACCTTAAGAAAGTGCACTGCCAATTCAGCCTGGAAGCCATCACCCATTTGAACCAGTGCATGATCCGGTTTATTGCGGAGAAGTTTAATTCTTATGATGTTTCCATAGAGGGAGAACAGGTTAAAAAGCTTGTCCTCGTCTATTCTCTGAAACACGTGATTTTGTTTTTTCAGAATGAAGACCCAAATCAACTAAAATTTTATGACTCCAACAAAAAAGGAAACAAAGTAGACCAAAGATCTTACATCTGAATTAAGATTGGAAACCAAAACCGTACACCTATCATTTGTCCCAGTTATTCCAGGAGGCAAACCTCCTCCAAAGGCAGCTGCAATTACAGCTGCATTGGCCATCTATTTTTCAGGAAAACGATAAGAAAAACTTATTAATCCTGGACAAGCATTTTAAGAAATATAAATTGATAGAATAGATTCAATAAAAAAATTGCAAACCATATTCGTGACAAATTTAGTCATTTAAAGTGGAGGAATAATCACCTTGATGAGGACCAACCGACCAATAACATACCATATTTCCCCACACTTCTAATACTATCAGATGTAAACCCAAAAAAGGGAAGGAAGAAAAAGAAATACTACAGCACAAAAATAACCCAACTATAAACTAGGAGATTTACAAGGTAAGGTACATAAGGACATCTTTGGTTGCATTACATCTCTTTTCCATTCATATTCAATTTCCAGAAAAAATAACACCACAGTTGCAATGAGAAATATGGATGTACTGGATGTCCAAAATCCTCCTTCAATATCAAAAGTTTGTGCCAGTTAAAGTTCCCTCAGACCCATTATACACATTGTATCCCCATTTACATCCTTATTTCTTGGCACAAAAAATTAAGGAAATTTGTTTTCTACTTCAAAGAGCAGCAACACAAACAAATTCAAACTATAACTGACAACAATTAGCAAAAGCAGTAAAGAAAATATAAATTATTCATATTTCAATAAATAATAAAATAATTAGTGAGGTACGCCCTTAGACTCCCACAAAGTCGCACATAAGCATATAGATGATAATGTCCACCAGCTCAAAGCGAGTTGTGTTATTTAGTATTTTATAGCATGAGCTGAGCAATACCAACCTGTGGAAATGCAACTGGAAAACAGAAAACCAAAAATAAATCAGGCAGTTAACAAATTAAAATACATACAATCAATGAGCAAAAAGTATCATTTCAATGCGCAGCCACCAAATTAAGCACCTGCCCTGGCTCCAGGAGAGTACATACCTCCTGTGTCACCATACCCAGACTGTTGCAACAAAAAAGATACAAAAATTAACATCCAAAGTAAAGGAAAACAACCAGAAGCCTTCAACTATCAATCTATAAGCACAATAGCAACAATATGAGTCAGAGAAATATACTTGTGAGGGTCTGCCCTTCTGTTCTGAAGGAAGATTTGGATTTGTGAAGTCCCTGAGCAAAAGGAAAAGATGCACATATAAGAGTCAGCAGAACCAAGAAGCTGTTGATGAAATCATAAAAGAGACTAAATCGTGAACCCAAGAGAATACTATCCCACCTTGATCGCTCATTATTGTAGTTTACTTGTAACTCATCAAGGCTGGAACACAAATGAATATCCAATTACTATAATAAAAAAATAGGGGGGAAAGAGAAATCAAACAATCACAAACTAACATGCATGCCCAGTTAGTCATGCTGACAATGTTAGACAATGACAAAATCATAATGCAGAATACAGAAAGTTATATGCCCTATTTGTCATGCTGACAATGATAGACAATGACAAAATCATAATACAGAATGTTATATAACCTACTTAGTCATGCTGACAATGACAGACAATGACAAAACCATAATACACAATACAGAGTGTTATATAACCTACTTCGAGAATTGAATGTCCAGCTGACAGCAGCCATCATAAATATTACGACCCTATAGAAAAGCTGAACGTTAATGCTCTTTTCAGAAACCATACCACCAGCGACCACAAATAAACTTCAAAATCACAGAAACTTGTGAAACAAAAGATCAAATAAAACCTGAAGAGAAGTCCTAGCTAAAACAGCACTCTGGCGTGATTGATACTGGATGAGGGCTTGAAAACCTACACAGTTTGCACAAAAGGTTGAAACAAAAAAATAACAACTATCATAACAAAACAAAACAAAAGACAGATGTATTGGAGCTACTACGGCTCTTTACTGGTTAAAGGACGTAAGAAATGTTCCAAAAAGCACCAAGATCATATTACGAAACAAAAAAAAACCACATAGGTTTCACAATTTCAAAGCTACTTGTTATAACACTGCTTGTCAGAACAAATGAATTTAAACAGTTCTATCAAAACAACAAAATTCAACTAGATAATGCTCACAATTTGAAGTGAGAGCTAACTTTCAAAGTTATAGAGAGAGAGAGAGAGAGAGAGAGAGAGAGAGAGAACTTGAAGAGGCTGACCAGCTGACTTCTGGAACGTGACAATCTTCTCCACAAATCCATGAGGAGAAAAAACTTGATGCAGCACTTCCACAGTAATAGGATAAAGCATGTGATGAATTGTAACTAAGAGAATTCGGTTCGGCTATGCATCCAGAGAGTGCCCAACAGCAGACCAGCATAGAGACAGAAGAGAGAGAAGAGAATAAATAGAGAAGTAAAGACAGAGAGAAGGGATTATACAGAGAAGTAAAGGTAAGGAAAAACACAAAAAGAAACAAGCAATAATTATGTAAAATATTAATACCTTTAAAACACAGTGAAAATGAAAAAGAAAACATGAAAAAATAGTGGGGAAAGAGTATGAAATTCTGTAAAAAGTTTTACTTTATGGGTCATCCACTTAAAGGGTCTACCACTAGTTCTGTGCCAAGCTTCTATGTGTGTAGCACAGGAAAACATGCACCTCTACAGTTACATCAAATTCCGCACTAAAATAATTTGACTCTGTTTTCTACTAAGAAGTAAAAGAAAGGAACTAAAGAGATCATATTCCCAAGGTCCCAGTCATGACGAGTAAACAAACAGTGTCTTTCTGGCAACAGATCTCATCCCAGTCAAGACAGAGAACCTACATGGATTCAGAAAGCATGCTAATAGAAGTAGTAACATCTGACCAGTGGCTTCAAAGAGAATGCTAATAGAAGTAGTGTTTTGTGACCAAACCATACCATCAGTCCCCTCATCAAAGGAAACTCGTGTCACCTCTAGGCCTCGACCCTCAAATAATGAAACCAATATATTGAACTTATTATCTTGGCTATCAACATGCACATTAGCTCAGTAGTTTATTTAGTATCATTAACATACAACTGTCATAATTTCAATCAATTCCCGCTCCAGATTATGTCATTTAGAAAAACTTTTTCCTCATTCAACTTAAAATAGCACAGCCAAAGAAAATGAGCGTTCACAACCAGCACAAGTAGATAATGGCATTGTTTCACCAATAGAAAAATGAACCGCAACAACTTCCAAACAGATTCTTCTGTAGTTTAATAGACGATAATAAAAACAGATTCCGAGGTAGATAAAAGCCAATTTACTGAAATAGAATTCTGCCATATGGTACCTTCCATTCTAATAGAAAAAAAGAATGAATCAGAACAGGAATTAAAGTTCTCCCGTGCATTTCTAATCAGCAGTGAACTTGGAAGCAACAAATTCTCCTTGACATTCAAGGTGATGTTAATAAACAACAGATTCCCTACCATCCTTAGTAGTAAGTTATCATAGTCACAAAAACAAGAAAAGGAACGAGCCATTCAATCTCTTTTTCTCCTTGAACAACAAAAATACTATGCAGTTTTTTTCCAATATAGGAGGCAAAAGTACCAACCTCATCTCCACGTCCTTGAGCATTCTGATCCATTGTTGTTAGTTCCTGATGAGATGAAAATTGGACATAAACATTCCTACCCCTGGAATGATACAGTTTTAAAATCAGATATAAGGAACATGTTGATGTCAATAAGTCCAGAAATCCCTGTGATATTTACAAAACTAAGGGTTATATATACCCTTAAAGCAGGTACTCAAACAAATACATTTACAATTTTTTATACCTTATGGTTGGCTGCACATTTGTGTAGAACTGTAGTGCATTAATGGCTGAAGGAACATCTTGCATTTGAAGAAGAGCCTAAACACAATACAGACATGATAAGTTAACATAAATCTAAGAGTTTTCTTGTTCCAATCAGTAAATAGCAGCCTTATCCAGATTAGCACGAAGTAAACAACCTGATTTTTTGCACGAAGCATCACAAGTTTAGTTATGACTCCAAATGGCTGGAATAGCTGAAGTAAATCATTCTGGTAAACCAATGAAATTTGATTAAAATTTAGTAAAGATAGAGATTAGTAAAGAATACACTACCCAGACATGTAGCACATCATGACATTTATCACCTTCTTAAGAAAGATACCATCAATGGTGCTTGACACTAAATAAAAAGATAATAACACCCCTTTCTATAACAATTAACACGTAATTACTTTGTTTGTTTCAATACCAACCAAAACTAATTGTTCTTACCCGTTGAACTACAATTTAAAGGAACCAAATAAAATTCCAACTTAAAAAGCCAAACAAGATGGTTACAATATCTTTGGCATAAAGGTCAGAACTTTGACTAAACCACAACACATATGAATATTCTATGTAAGCAATCATTAGGGTTTGATTGGGATACAGGCGTTGTGACCATAGTAGTTGCAATTGTTGTGAGGTAAATCATTAAATGTCAAATATAAACGAAAAAGTAATATTTACCAAATTTCAAAGCAAACACAACATCACTAAAACAAAGCCTTAGTTTATTCAATTACTTTGTACCGCTATCCAGGCCAGCCCAAAGCTCCTTCCATTGACTGCCCCAGAATAAGGTCCCCATTTTAGTAACTTGCTTCGTCCAATATCTACATTCCCTTGTTAAAATATGCTTCTACTTACATGATTTTTACTACGACTGATACTAAAGCACACCACATTACATTTTCACCTACATTCTGACTATTAATATATGAGCTACCAAACATAAACAAGTGATCATTAATTATAAACAATTACATTTACATAATAAGAAAGTAAAGAAAAAAAAGAGAGAGCAGCATATACTTCAGAAATCTCGTGGCCCACATTCCGAACATGAATAACCTTGGACGGTTCAGTCATTTTAAATCACACTGCAACAAAACAAACCAAGCAACGTTTTAAGCTTTCAACTTTTGAATTCAAATGGACGAAAGTAGAGAATACCGAAATTACCGATGTTATTAATTTCTACGAATATTTTAACTTTTCTAGTCAAATTAGCATTAATTATCGCCAAGTGTAAGTATTTCATTTTCCTGCAATCTAAGAATCAGCGTAAACATAATTAAAAAAAAACACTACAACGTTATATTTTTTCTGCTGCTCAGAAAAACAAGGAAAACGAAACGGAAAGCTATGAATCTATACAATAACAGTTAAAAAAATGAATCGTTTGGTAAAAAATCCACGCGGCAAACTGATTTTCTCGGGAAACAAACAGTACCGAGATCTTAAAAATCAAAGAGAGAGAGAAAAAGAGATACTTGCCTGCGAGAAAGGAAGGAAGAGGAAGAGGAATCAGAAGTGAAGTGAAGTGGATCGAGTGCTTCTTGGCCTTCGCATGTAGTCGGGTAGGTTGGTGTTTTGCCTGATATAGTGATTGCGTTGCCCTATCTATCTATTTCTGTCTCTCTCCCTAAAACACTCGCCCTTTTAGGATTTCAGTGGCGGGCCCCGTCTTGCTTGACCCGTTTAATCCACTATTTTCCTATTTTCTTTTAGACGATTATTCTTTTAATTAATAATATTAACGAATTTTAAAATATATTGTTATACAAATGCATTCAAAATGAGCTGATCCATTGTCATATATTCTCTACTTTTACAAAAATAAAAATATTTTAATTATAAAAAAATAATAATAATCTAATTTTATTATAATAACATACAATTTGTATAAAAATTTATAATTTTTAATATTATAATAATTATTATTATTATATAAATATAAATTAAACTTACTGATAATTGTTCGAGATTTTAAAATATATATTATTTTATAAAATTATACTAATTAAATTAATTATTATCCAATATTATGTAAAACAAAAGATGTTAAAAGACGGTTGCTAATTATTCTAATTAATAAAAAAGAATTTGGCTTCAAATAGATAGTAAAATGTTACAAAATATTTAGTATTTGAAGTTTAAATTCCGCTCGCATGAATTTTTAGTTTATGGTTTTAAAATATTTTTAAAAAATAAATATTAATTATTTTTGTCAGTAAATGTAAGTGATATTTTAAATAATTTTAAGTGAGTTTTTAAAATTTTTCAAAAAATTTATATTATTTTAATAAATTATGCTAATTATAAAATTAAAAAATTGATAAATTAGTAATTTACCTTTTTCACGATAAACGTAATGTTATGAATAACATATTGGCGCAATGGTTATTAAATTGCTTTTCATTTTCAAATAATTTAAGTATCACAATGTAGGACTTAAATGTCACATTTTTTTAATATTTGTTTTGTACGTGTAATTAAGTAAAATAAGAGAATGCATAATATAATTTTCTCTTCTTGTAAGTTCTACATTAAAAATTAATATTTTTGGGTTTGGTGCAAATCAGTGCTTTAATAATAATTATATTGTTTTTAAATAAATAATATTAAATTAAATTAAATTAAAAATTATATTATTTTTAATACAATATCTATTAAATTGTATTATTATTTATTATATATAATAAATATTATATTAATAAATTATTTTTATATAATATTTATTAATATATTATAATTATTAAATAATAAAATTTTATTTTTATTATATAAAATAATATTTTTATTTTATCTTATATATAAAATATTATTTTATATATAATCATTTAACACTGACCACCTGTGCATAACCACCAAACATGCCATAAAAGACTAGGGTGGACCTTATGAATTTTTAAAGGCGTAAGCCCGTCCTAGGCTGGGCCGAGCCTAAGCCCACAAATTTGTAGACTCGTATAATTTATTTTATTTATATTTATTTTTTATACTGTTTATCATTAATTATCCCGAAACATTTATGGAGACAAAACATTAGCACAAACTACTGCAATAGATATTCTCCACAAACAAGCCAGAAAAAAATCACAAAGAAAGATACCTAGTGACAGATACCCGGTAAAAGAACACAATGAAACGAGCAAACTACTATCAAAATCTTCTATTTTAAAAACATTTGACCAAAGCAACACGATACAATGAACTCCACCCAACAAAAAAAGCAAATTTTTACTTCAATTCAAGAGACTAAACCATACTTGGATCACCATTTCGAGCGAAACCCAAGATAATGGGAAATATCTAAAGAAACAAACAGAGATTTGGTGTTTATAAGTTCAAAGTGATTAGGTATTCTTAAAGGAAATGAGAAGGCAGCCTTTGGAGAGAGAGAATTGAGAGCGTGTGAGAAAGAGAAATCGAAGAAGGGAAAACAAGGCATGGGAGTTGATTTTTATTTTCTATTGTTTAAGTTTCTTATTTGACTTGGGCCGACCGGGGCTGGTCCCGTTCGACACAAATAACATGCGAGTTTGGGTTAACCCGGCACATGAACTCACCGTCACTTTAATTTCACGAGTCAGCTCCCTAATTTGCCACTTCTGTTCGCCACAGCTTTTATTTTGAAAATTTTTAAAAATAACTTTATTTAAGTTTTTATAATATTTTTAACTAATTTTAATATTTTTTACTAAAATAACCATTTGAAATAATTTTATTCTCAAACTCTACTTTTTACACTTATAAATATACTCATACACATACATTTTTATTTTTATTTCTATTTCATTCTCAATTTTCAATCAATTTGAATATTAAGATTTTTAACATATCATACAATTATGAAAAATGCATATTCATGCTCTCAACTATGAATTAAAAAAAATTAAATTCTTATATTTTATGATTTTTTGTTGATTTATAATTAATTTTAAAATGTATAAATATTATTACAAAATCATTTAGTAATCTTATAAAATTTAATTTTAGTTATAAATATTACAATTTGTTATTTTTAAATCTACTATCATTGTAATTTACTTGAAAAATTGATCAAAAAATAATAAAATATACTTTTGAGTTCTAAATTGGCCAATTCAAGGCACTATTCTTCGAAGGTAGTTTAGCCAACCAAGTTAAAATACTATTTATTTTTGAATTAGTCCAATTTAAGACAGTGAATTAGTCAACTTAGAGTACTATTTATTGTATTAAAATAATAATTAATATTTATTTTAAAAAATAATTTCATTAAAATTATGTTTTAATATTAGTGAAGAATATGCAAAAATTGACAAAAACAAAAGGAGATGAAGAGAGATAAAAAGTAAAAATATATTTTTAAGGATAAAATTAAAAATAAAAATTATTTATAATAATAAAATCTTTCAAAATTAGTTATTTTGATAAAAATTTATTATGTTTGGCCAAAAATAATAAGAGAAATAACATTAAGATTATTTTGAAAATTTTTTCTTTTATTTTTGTTTAGCTATAGAGTTATGCAAAGGGCATAGAAATGACGATGTTATTTTGATGTGTTGCAAATGATGTATATATAATTTTTTTATGTACTTAAATTTGTTTAATCTAATTACAAAATTTTTTTGTACTATCTTTAGGAAATTAGTAAAAGATGATTTCTCACGAGTTAATTATGCGTGTAAAAAAATTAAAATTGACAAGTATTTATTAATCATCGTAGTTGTATTAAATTAAACATTGTTGTATTATAAAAGTAGTTATAAACAAAAATTTCAAACAAAGACACATGGCTATGCCAAGAAAATCCATTATTAATAAATTATAGCACATGAAAACGACGACGTTTGTATCCCTTTATAGTTCGGATCCGCTTCTCTCGTCCGCCGCAATATAGAAAAAGTAACGCCTTAGGGCTTCGTTTGGACAGGGCATCCAACAATTGCATGTATTATTGTGTCAATGTAATGGGCCCGACAAAATTTGAAAATGCTACTGTATCTGCCGCGTCATCAGCATCAAAAGCAATCTCAGTGCCATCAGGCGGTCTCCTCGCTCCCACAACCGCTTGAAACATTTTTCATTTTGTTTTTCTTTTGGGTAAATATTTGAAATTTTGTCAGTCTTGTCTTTATTTAAACAGCAGGCTGCAACTAGGGATTTTCCACAGCGCCCGCGCCCATAGCCCCAAACCATAAAACGATACGGCACTGCTCTAGTTCTTAGTTTTTGTGATTCTGCTTGAAGCATAAAACAGAAACTTTTCTTCTTTTTGTGTTTTTCGTTGCGTGAAATTAAAAGATATGGATCGGTACCAGAGAGTAGAGAAAGCGAAAGGCGAAACTCCGATTAAGGAGAATGAGATTCGTATCACGAGTCAAGGAAGAATGAGGAACTACATTGCTTATGCCACCACTCTCCTTCAGGTCCTTAAGTTTCTTCTTCGTGTGTGTTTTTAAGTGATGAACAATGCAGATGTTATAGTGTTATTTATTGAATGAATGGGTTTCCTTCTTTTGGTAAATTTGTCGTTAGTAAGTGAATGTGTTAAGGCACTAATTTCATTTCAGAACTGTGTTACAGCTAAAGAAATTGATTAATTTTCTTTCATGTTACAACCTACATTTATATCTTCATATTCAAAACTGTAGTCATGCCATGTGCTTTTTTCTTTTAACTTTTTAACAGGAGAAAGGTTCTAAGGAAATTTCTCTCAAAGCCATGGGGAGAGCAATAAACAAAACTGTGATGATCGCGGAATTGATTAAGGTCGGTTACTTGTAATTTAATTGCCCTTCGCTCTCCAGCCCTTTTTCCGTTCAGTTTGTGGTTTGTTATCATTGGTTTGTCTTTTATTTGTGTGTTTATTTTAGTTCACATGACTGTTGTACGAACGCCATAATTTGTTTTCCTTTTCAGAGAAGGTTTGTGGTTCTTCATCAGAACACAGCAATTGGTTCTACTGATATAACGGACATGTGGGAGCCACTGGAAGAGGGCCTGCTCCCGTAAGAATTTAGGCTTTTGTTATGGTGCATGGATAATTATGCAGCTTGCTGTTAAGCTTGATGGTTATTTGCTTTTGTACTTCTTACTGGTACAGCCTGGAAACTACTCGACATGTGTCAATGATAACAATTACTTTGTCCAAGAACGAACTGGATACATCCTATTCGGGGTATGTTGGAATTATAATTGAATCCGAAATACATTACTCGTCATTTCTTCTGGCAATGATCAATTGGTAGGATAATAAATGATATGGGAATAACTTTCCAACCTCTTAACTCTTTTTCATACACATAAACATATGCATGTTAATGAAAATATAGGCCCATGCTTGAGATACAAGTATTGCTTTTATCTCTTTCTTCTGAGCATTTAAGTTGTTTGTAGTATGGTAAGAAAGCTCATATATTCAAGGTGTTTATTTTATGTTTGAATAAACAAACAGTTCATAGATGGTCATAAAATGTGGATTTGATATGCTTGTGGTAATCACCTTCATTCTAGGTTCCCTGCAAGATCTGGTCTATTTCTTTGATCTTAGTGGTTTTCTTTATGTACATCAGGGTGAAAAAGGTTTTTTAATTAACCTCTATAATGTGCACCTGCAATGGTGTTGTTTAGCTGCTCCCTCTATTCAGCCTCTTATGTTTTCTATATGAATTTCAGTTATAAATTCACAATCTTTGGTAAAGTAATTAGGTAATGCGGACTAATGGATTTTTTGTTTTCTCTGCTCAACTGTTTTTTTTTCATTTATTTATTTTTAACTCATTGGTTTTTTCCATTACTTTTGCAGGTATCAACCTCCTATTCCATCTGATCAAGTGAAATCATGGATTGAAAATGATTATGATGGAGGTAAAAGCATTAATTTTTGGATTCTGATTTAATCCTTTTAGATTATTGAGGAATATGAATTTTCTTTTGTGGATGTAGAAGGCTCTCCCAACATGCATGGAGGACAGGGTAGTCGGGGAAGGGGTAGAAGCAGAGGTAAAATACACACTTCTTTGCTACAATAGGTTATGTTATCCTCTGGTGTAGTATATTAGACAAATACTTCAATACCACACTTGAGAATGACTACCAACACCATGTTTCTTGTCAAATACCCACAAAGCACAGTGTAATTGGTCGCTCTGCATAGCTTTTATGTAGGGAGAGGCATCCTTAAGGTGTTCTAAGTAAAGAGCATGTTAGTGTTGTTTTATGCATATTCACAAAAGAAAAATGTTGAATTGGGGTTATTGGGAGTTTTTATCACTAAAGTTTTGGTGAAATGGAATTTTTTCCCTTTTTTTCTCTGGAAAAGAAGATATTATTCAAAATTTTATAAGTAGTATGTTGCTGAGAAGGAAATGCATTAGTAGAATGTATGGAAGAATGTAGGATAAACTATGTTCTGTCAGTTAGAGGCTTTTTTTATTCATCCCTTATTTGTGTGTGTAATAGTTGGCTTGTAGCATGGTAAGCTCTTACTGATGTGTTATTGAGTCCTTTAATAATCAATAGCACTGGTAATTTTCCTTCAAGAAATATCTGTTTTAAATTGTCTGTTACATTGTTTCACATAATGCAACTTTTCCCAAATGGCATCTGATTATTTTGTAATTTACAGGCTTTTACTTTAATAGCTGACAAATAACTAATTGCTATTATTTGGCCTTTTCTTTGAAGTGAACAATTATACCAGAGAGTTGGAGTACAGTGGAGATGGTGGTCATCAATATAATGGTAGAGGCTGGGGCCGTGGAAGAGCACATGGCTTTCGTGGGCTTGGAAGAGGCTATGGCGGTGGGTATAAGCAACATGAATCAGGTGGTTACAATGACTATGGCAGAGGCATTGCTCCTGTCCAAGGCCGTGGTAAGCTTTTATATTTGTATTACAATAAATTTATGTTATACTATTTATTCAATACCTAAACACACAGACAAAGAAAAAAAGAATTCAAAATTTTAAACTGAAGTTCATTTCCATTTTGGGCTTTTGTATGCCTGTGATTGATGGGTCTATTAGTTAATTTTTGCTGGATGTAACGTCCGACTCAATTTTTACGTTAGTAAATGATCAGATACACCGATAGAGGTGATTTTCTTTTTATGGCTTATGAAATCAAACTATTTGGAGCCTGCAGGGGGAAGAGGCCGTGGACGTGGACGAGGCAGGTTCAGAGGCCGTGGACTTGGCCGGGGTTTCAGACCCGAAGGGGCGATCCAGGCATCAGCCTGAGCCCTAAACTTTGAGGTATAGAATTTGGTTTAGGTTGCAGAAAGTCCCGGGTGCCTGCTCTGGTGATCGTCTTATTAGTCTCGGACGGACTTTTTGGCTAGTGAAATTTTTAGACCCTATAGTTACAGTGAGCTATCTTTCATTGCATGTGATAGCCACCTATTTTGTAGTTTGAAGGTAGGTACCCATTTTATTTATGTTGCCTGGAAAAAATCTTGAACAGTGTACACTTAATTTTTCATTTTTGGGCAATAACAGAGCAGTACATTCTTTCAATTTTTTTAACTCTTTTAAGTGCTTCAGGAAACCCTAGGAAATTACCAACTTTTGATGCAATGATGCTCCATTTTTCATATAAGTCGTAGTAACAACAAACTCTGTACATTGCATTCGGGAAAATGACGGGATCAAAAATTTTCTATTACCATGGTTGCACGCATGTCATACGGCATAATGCTCGATTGCAGAAAACAAACTAGAAATAAAATTTAAAGCTGGATTTGCCGACTTTTTTCTGATTTAATCTTAACCTAGAAGGACAAGGAGCTTAAAACTTTTCTTGTAGGCAATTTAACCACTGTCTTCTCTTCAGATGTTTCATCTATATATTCCAAGCTGCACTCTCCATCACCATACACGAAGGGGAAGAATGAGCAGCAATTAAAGCCTTTGCCTGAAAATTCGGAAGAGCAAACGTCCTCCAGAGCTCCGGTCTTCGTGTTGTAAGAAATGACTATTTCCGGAACTTGCATGTACATGGTATGAGAATGATGATTGTATGCAAAGGGAGTGAGATAATGAGGCTTCCACTTTTTCCAGTGCTGGAAAATTTGCGGGTAATTCTTTCTCAAGGTTTGGTGATAAAGACTATCTGTCAATGCCCAGTTGAATTTTCCGCAATCAATGTTGTACTTGGAGTAATAATCGAGATCTTGTTCGTTGAGAAGATACCAGGCATGAACTCCATCAGTATCAGAGTAACAGTAATGAACTCGGCCTTCAGATTCCCACAAGCATCCACGGAAAGTCATGTTTGACTTCAAACAGCCTTCCTCGGCAACACAAGGCAGTTTGATCAGTTTACAGTGGTAATTTTGAACATCATAGATCAGCAAGTGACCGAGAATTTCCCAGTGGATGGCGCCGTTTGAGAAAAGAGGTGGAGCAGTGTGCTCTGGAAACATATCTTTCACGGGCAGAGGCAACAATAGGTTTATGAGTTTAAGTCTTTTCCATTTACCGGTTTCAGAAGAGAAAATATCCAGTTGCAAGCCAGTAGAAAAGTGCAGAAGCACAACTTGGTAACTCTGATGCTTATCGACGGCCAAACCAGACCGGAGAACCCGCCCAGTTATGGAAGGTTGAGGAAGGCTAAAGTTCTCCCTGGTCAAAGGATTGAATACATGATAGATGACCTCTTTTTTCTTCTTACTGGTCAACAGAAGCAACCCGTTGCAGGAAGAAACGATCCGGACATAATTTTCAGCACAGAAAGACATCTGATGATTGATGGTGACGGCATCTCTGTTGTGAATTTGCAGAAAAGAAAGTTGAGATGATCTTTTGTTAAGCTGATAATGGCATACAAAACCCATCCTTGAAGAACTGGAGCTGCCAGAACCGGCATCAAAATTCTTCTGCGTGCTTCTCTTCATAATTATAAACTGCCAAACCTTCCAATCAAACCTCTGTTACAACACAAAGAAACTCTATATCCTTTGCCCGAGAGACAAGTCGGGTTTTTTATCTTCTGAGCGTATAAATAAAGCTGATGAGAAATGGGTTTGGAACCATTGAAATTATATTCGACTTCAAAGTTAGATTTCTTTTCAGTCAAGTATACTACATTCGGACAGAAACACCCTCGTCACTTATCTCTTCAAGTATTTTCTCACATGCGGCGCACTTTATAAATACTAAATTAGAAATATTAATATTTATTATTATTACATAAATATTTAAAATTTTTATGTAATAATTTTTAAATTGTTAATTAAAATATTTTATTGAGAATATTAAGTAGTTTAATAGTTTTTTTGAAAAAGCATTAAACTATCCCTGAAAGTCTAATATAATAATTACAAAAAGAAACCCATGAAACACCCCCAGAAGTAAATCATTTTCTTAGCTGCCGGCGCAGTGTAGCTTCGGAGAAAGCTCGTTGTTCTAAGGACTACTCATCCGTCCGTGAAGAACAAGTTAACATTCATTTAAGTCACTTTCTTAGTTGACTCCCATCTTTTAAAAGTTGACTTGGACGATAGCGCACTGTAGATCGGAAGAAAGCTTGGTGGTCAGAAGGACAACTCATCCGTCCGTGAAGAACAAGTTAACATTTATTTAAATATCATTTTCATTTGAAGAAAAGTCTGGGGGAACTGATGACAAATATCCCCGGTTCGGTATCTCGCTCGTTGGTAGAATTTGGAATGGATGTGAATCCCATTTTCTACAAAATTGAGCATAATAATGCTTGTAATTCAATTACTAATTCATTGATTGATATGTTAACAAAGCAAAATGTTTATACGAGATATATTAACAAATATAAATAATGACTTCTTTATATAACAATTATCAAATACAAAATATCTGCAAATAAAATGCTTCCCTTTTCTTTGTTGTTCTTGCCATAATTTCACTTTGTCATGAAGATAAACCTCACCACCAAATGTGTGCCCTTGTGGAAAAATTTTATCACGCAATCTTATCACACTGGTCCTTCAAGTAAAACTTTACCCCACGTCTTATCACATTCTAAACCATATACTTTTACCTTCTCTTTAATCTTTATCATAAAGTTACAACATATTTTGCATGTTTTCAGTCATTTATAATGAATGCAATTTCTCCCAATTACGAAACGTTGCCATAATGGTTAGCAAAAACACTATGCCAGAGTAAATGCAATTTCTCCCAAGCAGTCTTTCTTTTTTCACTTAAAGCTTACCAGTTTGTTTGATACAACTGCCATGATGCCATTTGCAATATTGTATTAAAGAGACCTGGAAACCAATCCTCATAATTCAGCAAAATATAATTAAAACTATAGGCTACAGCACCAAGTCCCATCAAAAACTTCTATAGAAAACGACCCTTAAAAATGTTGGGATACAAACAATCAACTACTGTCGAATTGCAGCGTGCACTGGGAATCCAACCGCATCCCATGGTCAAGAAGGCAAGACACTATTGCCAGGTGCACAAAAAAGAAACATATTTTAACTCAAATCATTGCTATGCGGCAATCCAATAATTCAAGATCTAACAACCCAATTGAAATAACAAATGCCAAAGTTCCAAATTCCTTGTGCAAACATGAGACAACGCTCAAAACTGTTCCAAGAAATTGCATAAAAGCTTAAATTAACTAGTTTAATTATGATGATTAACAGTTTCTTACTTCTTTGCATGATCATGCCTTCATGCGTCCATAGAATTTCTGCTTCTCCTGCGTTGACTGGAAGCGACCATGTCCAAACTTGGAGGAGGTGTCAATGAACTTGAGTTTGATTTCCTCAAGGGCCACACGAGATGTCTGTTTGATCAGTGACTGACGTAGTGTGACCACTCTCTTCTTAGGTCCAACACAGCATCCCTTGATCATCAAATAATCATCTTTTACAATACCATAGTGAGGGAAACCACCCATTGGCGTAATGTCCTTCTCAGTCCTGAACCATCATCCATGCAATAAACCATTAAAATTCAGAAACCTATAATCAACTGAACAAAAATTGCGGCTATCCAATAACCAGATCCAACATTGATTCATTATACACTACAAGCCCAGCAGGTAGAAACAAAAAAAAATGCATGGTCTTAGAGAAAAGCATGAAACTCATTATTAGACATAACAAGTCTACTGAGGCCTAAAGTTAACCAGACAAGAAGCTAACCTATCATATTCAGTTATAGCAGTGTGAGACTCCTGTCCAGCCTTGCCAAGCTTGTAAATCTTCTTGTTCATTTCAGTACGGTGGTGGTATCCATTCTGACCAGCCCTAGCAACTGTGAATGAGACCCTAGCAGGATGCCAGGCACCAATACAAGCCACCTTACGCAGACCTCTGTGAGTCTTGCGAGGAAGACGGGTAACACCCCATCTGGTGACAACCCCTTCATAACCTTTTCCTTTTGTAACGCCAATGATGTCAATCATCTCATCCTTCTGGAAAACAGCATCCACGGGGACTTGCTTTTCAAAGAAGCCATAGGCATAGTCCACTTTCTGAGCAATAGTGCCACCATTGACCTGAATCTCCATCAGGTGTGCCTTCTTCTGTTTCAAACCCTTCATTTTCCTAATCTGTCCAAATTGTATAAAAGATTAATAAATGAGCATGAAAGAATCATGCTACATGATGCAGTTTAGTAGACAGTCCATATGCGAATGATTAATCAAATTAGAGAAGGCAAACAACACATAGTTCACCAGTTAAGGTTTATTACCTGAGTGTGAGCCAAAACCCGAATAACAGTTGCATACTTCTTCATTTTCTCCAGCTGAGCTTGGATACTTTTCTTACCCTCATCTGTCTCATACTGCTTTGAGTACTTTGTGAAAGCCTTTTTCTTGGACTTGCACCAGTTCTTGTAGAACCTTCTTCTCACCTCCTCACTCAAATGCTGAGCCCACACAGTGTTCAAGGAACGGAGGCCACGTGGCGTCTTCACATATCCAACAACTCCAACAATCACCATTGGAGGGGTTTCAACAATGGTGACAGCCTCACAAGTCTCCTTCTTGTGAAGCTCTAGCATTAAATAAATATTGTTTAGATAAATATTGATACACAAAAGCAACTAAGCCAACAAACAGTAATATTATGACTATGAAAATATTGATAAAAGAACTGAAAAGCTGTCATGGAATTTGACACACAACAGTGCATAATCCATGTAGCACACCATTAGGACTGTAAAATTATTTTACAATTAATTTAATGTTTGAAACCAAAATAGTGGCAAAAAAATAATCCTGTGATTTGATAGTTAGGAACATAACTTATAGCAGCACCACCATAAAAATATATATTTATTCGACAAATTAATAAAAAGATTCAAACAATAACCTAAGGCACAATTGGAAAAGTGAAAACAAGTTTGCTGCACACATAATTGTAACTGGTTAGTACATAAAAATTAAAATTTTTTGAAATCCCCTTCCCAAAATGCAAATAGTGACTATATTGATGCTTTCTAACACAACAAAATTTTATTATATACAGCTGTTCAGACCACAAACAAATATACCAATTTGCAAGCGCACAACAATTAAGAACAACTCAATCAACAGTCTGATATCAATCAACAGTCTGATAGACTCACTAGATCCAGGCTTCTCAACCTCCCTGACAATGTGGGTCATCCCAGCCTTGTAACCCAAAAAGGCAGTGAGCCTGCAAGGCTTGCTTGGGTCATCCTTGGGAAAAGCCTTCACTGCAAAAATCCAAAACACACAAATCCTTTAACAAGTCAAAATGCCACGTAAAATATTGTTAACTTAACAGATAAAAATTTTATACCTTTCCCTCTGTGTCGAGCAGCACGCTTCCTAGGAAGAAATCCAAGGGATCCATGCCTTGGGTGCTCAAACTTCCTGTGAGACATCTTCTCCCTCCTCTACATCACATAAATAACAATCATAAACATTTAATTCAAAAAGAAAAAAACTACCAATATCTTTGGCATATACTCTGATATACAACCAAGCAATTCCCATTTTTTTATTTCAGTACTTAGGAACTTACAAATAGAACCATGATTTCACATAACACATCAAACACCAAAAGATCATACAACAGCTAAAAACTAAATATTTAGAGCAACATTCAAATCCAACGGTTGCCTTAGAAAAACACAAATTTCCAATATCAAGAAGTTTTTTTAGGCTAAGTATACTTGTAATATTCTTCGTCCATGTTTGATTACCGAGAAAATGTACGGAAAATAGAAAGTCCTCAAAATTTTAAAATGAGATTTGAAGCTTCACTTTACCTCACATTCTCAGAAACCAAACATGCAATCACACAAATGAAGAATGAAAAGATAGAAAGAGAACCTGAGCTGCGGCGACTGTCTCGTGTTGCTCGAGAACTGAGAGTCAGAAACCCTAGTTGGTATTGGTTTAAATATCAGTCGGATTTGCACGATTCTGCCCATTACGTTTACTAAATTACATATTTACCTGTATATCAGTTTATTTTTCATATTGGGACTTGTTAGTAGTTTTGTGCAATTTTATTTTTTAGAGGCAGGGACCTTTTGGCAATTATGGATATATTTGGGCTTCCATTAAGGTTCGTGTCCAGTAAGCCGATTCCCTACCATCAACTAGCGCGGACGTGTTAAAATACTAACTATGGGTAGATTTATTACGTGATTTGTACATTTGTTTAATAATAAATTTTTGTTATATATTTATTTATATTAAAATAAATTCAATGATTTTTTTAATATAAAAATTGAGTTGAACTAATTGTTCGAGTTAGTTTGAGTTCTTTAATTTTTTTTTCTAATAATTACTAAAATTTTAAAATAAAAGTAAAAATTAAGTAAAAATTTTAATTTATCAACAATAATTAATAACATTAGAACCCGTTTAAAAATTTTTGAAATTATTTGGGTGCACGACATTGCATTCATAACATAATGATAATGCATTGTGCATGTAAAAGCATGAAATCAAGTATGTATTCATTTAGTTATTATTAAATTGAGGCTAATAATGTTATGTATTTTTTAATGAGTTATTTATTTAATTTTATTCTTTATATGAAGTTAGGAATCATTAAAACCTTAGAAAATGGTATGATTGAAAATTTCATAAACTAGTAAGGTTATTTTATAATTTTTTATTAAATCAATGGTAAATTAGTAATTTTATAATTTATTAAATTAGAAAACAAATTGAATTTTTACAACTAGTCCTAATTGATATGATTGTGTAGAATAAAGTGGAATTAAAACTTTTGACTATAAAAAACCCTTTGGCCAAATTTTTGCCTCATTTCACTCATTCTCCAAGTTCTTTACTCATTTCTCTTTTATCTCTCGCCATTGATAAACCATTAAAATGCTTTTAAAAAATTATAGAAAAAATCCTATAGCCATAAATTCATGAAAACACTTGGTTTCTAATTAGTTCTACAAGAGAGAAAATTCAAGGAAAGAAATTTTAAGTTTAGGAAGCTTGTAGTGAGTTTCTTGTTCATCATTCTCGTTTAGAATCATGTTAGAAACCAATTCAAATCTCATTATAATTCTTGATTTTAGAAATCTTGAAAACCCAAAATTAATTTTGTGTGTGTATGTTTTAAGTTTGGATATACGATGAATTTGATGCTCTTGTGAATATATGTTAAATAGTAATTTATTTTAAAGCCGTGCATATGAATGTATCATAATGTTTAAATAAGTGTAAAATTATGTTTGGTGATAGGAAAAAATAAATTTTAATGATATGTATATGGGTGTAATGTGTATGGTTCGAACTTAACTAAATTATTTCACATGATTACTAAGTCATATTGAATAATTTTAATTCACGAGAATGAAACTGAATAAATGTTATAAGTGTAGAAAAAAGTACAGTATGAATTGATCTTGAATTATATAAATTATAAAATTTAGAAATTTATAACGATGCGTGAATAAAAATAAAATTAGTAATTATTTAATACTAAAAATTAGCGTATAAATTTTGATGTGTTTAATTAATAATAACGTGAATATTTGGTTATCATTAAGTGCTTAAAAATGTTGATATGTCGTGTAGAAATTTAGAATTAAATGGATAAAAAATTGGCGAAAAATGAATATAATAATATTAAGTGAATTGTAAATTTGTTATAGGTATTTTAGTGGGACGAATATATTTATGAATTAATAGACGGCTTTGTTAAGAGAGTGAATTAGTTTTTTAATAAAATAAATTATTTTTTATTAATGTAGATTTATTTTAAATAAAATATATTTGAATATTTGATTATTTTATAAAATTTGAGATTTATAAATAGTTTATGAATATGGATAAGGGGTACAAAATAATTTATTATTTTAATTAAAATATATTCTTAAAATATTGTTGTTTTTATTAAGGGCAACAAAGTAATTTCATTGGTCAACCACGATCAATAGTCAACTTAAAAGTCTGTGTCTAGCATTGTGGGAGTCGACGATTTTGAAAAACTAAGATCCGTTTTATATGTTATTTAATAAATGAGTGGTGAACCCCTTGCGCTCGTTTACCAACGGCGCCGTATTGAGATTTGTAAAAGAGAAAACGCTTGCTAGGGCACCAAACGAATCCACGGCGCTATAAAAGGCCCCTTTGTCATCATACAACGGCTCAACATTTTAGTTGCAGAGATTTGTGTTATGGAGGTCAACGGAGACTACAATTAGGGTTTGATTCTGCGTTTCTCTTGAATTTTACTATCATTTTATCTATCGTTTCTTATTTCTTAGTACAGCGAAAGAGAGAGTGATGAAATTACGATGTGAACGCAGCACCATTGCAGTCTCAGTGGTGCTATGAGCGGCACTTTTCGCACGAGATTTCTGACTCTGCTTTGCTTGATTAACCTCATTCAGTTTCATATGCTGATTTTATTGACAGTTTTAAATGAATTTTGTTTATGAGATAATACTGTTTGGATGGTAGGAAACTTTTGACTTATGATGCTTAGGTTTTGGCTAAACTGCATTCTGGAATCCAAACAAATCTCAAATTTCCTTTTTCTTATCTCCTGGCATTTCCTGGAAATAAGTTTCGATTTCACTTTCTGTTTCCATTTTGCTTTTTGCAGTTGGATGTTTCCGTTTAATTTAGAACGAACTCATCATTTTAATGTTGATTCGATAGAATTGCAGATGACATTCTGAAAGAGTGTTTGTTTTGAGGGGAATGATGTCTGCACTTGTGGAGTTTTAAGTTAAAAGTAATCCCTACGGTAACCACAAAGCTCATCCTCTTGGGAATTAGAAATCCTCCGTAGATTTTCAAAATCTTTGTAGATATTAAAACAAAAATAATGACAATTTATCACTCAAATTATTATAATAATTATTATTAATAAATCATTCTCAGAAGAACCACTTTATCCAATGATGATAGAGTTAAAATATAGTATTTGGAGTCTTGTATTCAAGATTTAAACGAATGAAGAAGACATATTGAAGAAGAATTTGCTATCTTTCAAGAAAGGGAAGATTTAAGTTAGTTAATAGAAGATTTTGGAATGCTAACAGACTTTGGCATGTACCCATTTAAGACTTTTAAAAGATAATAAGAGCAAAAATTTTTGCCAGATCCGTGTCAAGGCGTTATCTAATCTTACCAGGCATAACTAGCTTCTTTATGGTGGCATCTAGATTCTCCACTTCGTCGTACCTCACTTCTCAGTCTAATAAGACAGATGCAAAGAACAATTAAAAAGTTGTTGTAATAGCTAGTATAGAGCAACAACTTCAAAACTGGACAATTCTACCATTCACAATCTACTAAAAAGAATATTTTCTGTCAAAATTAAATTATACCATCAAGGCAATATAAAAAAAGCTACCCTTAATAAAAGGTGTTGCACTCCTTTAGTTCTTTCCCTAAAGATTTATTGGTAAAGCCATAAGAAAATACAAGTTGATACAATTAGGATTGGTTCAAGTGGTGGTAAAACTGCATTATCAAGAAGGATTAAACATTTCTGTCTTGATTACGTTACAAAATAAGGGTATGCATACATTTGAAGATTCCTTAATGGGATGCATCACTTCATCTCTTTGCAGGCTAATTTATTTCAAATGTTATCAAAATTTATCTTTGTATCTCTTGAAATCATACAATTGTGAAGGCATTAACATGTAAGATCAGATTGCATTGTTATGATATATACTTTGAAGGTATCAATAAACAGTTGATCTGTCAGATTTTCTATAAAACTATGAATATATCTTACTAAATGTCCAAGTTAAGATAGATGGACATTGTAATATGTATTTGCATTCGATATAGTAAACACCTTGGAGAAGAAAACATCAATAATAATAATGATAATAATAATAATAATAATAATAATAATAATAAATGATACTTAAATAATTCGTCGATGCTCCATTCTACAATGGAACTCCTGTGGAAGGTTATAACATCAAAAGATGCTTCCTTGAATTGCATATTGACTTTGGACGACTGATGGTAATTTTTTTTTCAAGCTCACTATTTTAGCTTATTACTGGTTGGAATTACAGAAGCTTCTTTTAGTTATAAGGAACCATGACTCAACATATTTAGTCGGACAAGCTTACTTAATTCAGGTTTTTTTAATTGTGATAGCCAAGTGTTTGAACTTTAACTGAAGTTGATCCAGGAGATTGTCATCAAATTTTTGCAACTTATATGCACCACTAGTGCAGTTGCAATAACTCAAGTTTACTCAAGTTTATGAGGTCATTTTGCTAATAGTAGCACTAAGTGCACAGTCGACTATGTTATATTCTTTTGCAAACATAGGGTTATGAGCTTGTAACATCTCTTATATTCTCAAAGTTTGCTTACCAAATAATTGAACAAATAAATTAATGAAATTATTTTGTTCAATCATGTGATTAAGCATTTCCACCATAACTAGCTCATATATCTCTTTTAAAGAAGTCTTTAAAGGTATTGCCTTGGTTTTTTTTTGCAATTGCAAGGAAGTGATAATTTTGCCTTTGGTGGTTGCATTTTTGGCCTTTTCCTTTTGTTCATTGACAAAGGCTCAATTTGAAAATTCTCCTGTTTGAAGCATATGTTGCAAAAATAAAAAATATCATATAGCTTTACTATCATGTACATAAATTTTATACACTGGTCATGCCAATAATCTTTTCTTCTTCTGAAAAGGAAATCAAGAACCACAAGCTTTTAGGAGTATTTTCTTTAAAGTCAAAATGTATTATGAGACGCTTTTTATTCAATTCGCTATTAGTTTTAATCGGCTGGTGCTTAAATAACCAATGTTAGATAAGGTTGGGCTATTAAGTTTGTCAGTTTCAGACATATTTAATGATAGTAGATTATCGTCTTAATTTCAGCAATAATGTCTCTGTTAGAGACTAAAATACTGTTAAGGATGATATACTTGGATTTTTATGTCCTTGAGGGATCTCTCCTTGTACCTTCAGAGATAGTGATTTAAACTAGATTTCTACCAAATCATTTTCATTTTTAGTGATAATGATGGATTTTTTGAAAGGTGAAACTGCTCTATTTTAAAGCAACTTATAAAAATCTGAAATACTAGTACCTCCAAAAATAAGTTTTGTAAATTCCCAAGGCAAGACATAATCATGGTTTTGTAAAAATTTTGATAGATCAATTGCATATTGATAGCTTCAAAGTTTATGCTTTAGCCATCCAATCTGATATTCACTACAATGCATTTATGATTGTGGGATTCAAAAGGTATAGAAAAAAATTTGTATAATAGTTGAAATAGACTGGCCCATTGCAAAGGGGTGAAGTGACACATCCAAATAATGAATTTTTAAAACTATTTATATGTTTATCTCATAAAATAATCAAAATAAAAATATTTAATTCTTCTCGATGAATTAGGATGAATTAGTTTTACAACCACCTGAGTCAATCTTAAGTATATCAACTTGTATTTTTACCTAGCTTCATTGATGAATCTTTGAGGAAGAAGCTGAAAGGTTACAATATCATCTATTAAGGGTCACTCCTCTTCTACTATTCCAATCATGTAATTTTATTTTAATTGAAGAGATTCCTTTTTGTAGAACTTATATGATAAAGTTTTTAGAATTCTCTACTTTTGAAGTTGTTGCTTAATATCAATATAACTCGTATTAAATCTTTGGAACCATTTAAACGCATTACGTATTCATTCATGACATGTAATGATATTTACTAAGCATATGTGTGCTTAGTTGAATACAAAACTTCAATTATTGTACTTGAAATTTTTCTAGTAATGACTTCCAAAATAGGTCTATAACATTTAATTTTTCTTTTCAAAGATTGAAGAACAACATTCGTTTGACGTTTGGATTAGAGTTGGAATTGTAATTAATTCCTGTCTAGTGCAAACCAGTCTAGTGCCTATCTAAGTTCATTACTAGAATTTATGTTTGAGGTTTCCTGTCTATATACCTTGTACCAGTGTTACCCAAGATCACATAATAAGAATGTAATGCATAAGACTTACATAAAAATATGATAAGATAAAAAGAAAAAGAGTTTATATTAAAATTTTCTCATCTGTTATATTGATGTGCTTTAATTTGAAAATAATGTGAAAATAAAATTAAAACATAAATCATACCTAAGTTTTTCTTGTCAAATTCATGAGATGACTTGGGGGTCCCCAAATTTAATTTCATATAAAATTATATTATTTTAATTTTTAAATTTATTATATATATATATATATATATAATATATATATATATATTACCTAAAAGAATAAATAACATATAATAAGAGGACATTAGAGATATTTGTCATTTGACAACAATGGTTTTATTGTATATCTCTAGGGACCATTATAATAATTTTAATTATAAATTTTGTTTTAAAAGATCTTTTTTTATTATTTTTTAATCATAAATTAATTAATTATTACTCTAATTCATAATTTATATTTTAAAAATAATTTTGCAATGTACGCATCACCACAAAATTCACTAGTTAGGTTATTGTTAGAAAAAAATCTTGAAACACTTATCAAATATTTTGTAATTCTAGGCATCTTTGAGTAGAAGTTGCAGGTTTTTAGTTTTATAAATAAGAGGCGTGCTCTATTTTTGACTGAGAAATTTATTATCTCTGTAGTTTATAGTTGTACTCGACGGAGAGATTTCTTATCTCATTAGTGGCATGATTTGTAGCCTTTGAGTCGAAGTACCAGATTTCTTATCTCATTAGTGGCATGATTTGTAGCCTTTGAGTCGAAGTACCGACTATCTTCACTTTCCTTTCTTTAAGTTGTGAAATTGGTTGAGTTTTGCCTTGTATCAATGTTGTTCTTCTCACCATTGTTAGAGTCAAAACTATACTCGCAGATTGTAGCTAATTGGCCATTCTTATTGCAAATATGGCTAGTCACTTTAGGGGTTCCTCATTTTGCTGAGTTCCTGCCCTCTCCTCTTCTTTGATTCATCTTTCCTCTGTTTGTAGAGAAGTTTGGTGCGCTTCCCTTGGCCTGCTTCTTGTTCCAATTACTACTTGTAGTTTGAGTAGAAACATTCACTTCAATATTGGAATCTATTGTGCCATAGTAATGCTCAAGCTTACTTTCGAAAGGTATCGATTGAACATGTACATTTTCAAGAGTCAAGACATCCATTTTGGAGATGATGGTGACGACCATAGCATCAAATTCTTGTCTTAAACCAGTAAGGATGTATTCAATAATTTCCTCATCTGTTACTAGTTTTCCATTTATCATCAAGGCATCAGGAAATCCCTTCATTTTGTTACAATAGTCATTGGTTGAGTAAGCTCGCTTCATGGTCGATTGGATTTGGTTATTGAGATGTAGGATTATAGCATGGGAATGGGTAAACATCTTTCCCATAACCCTTGTAATGTAACATAGTTGGTTTTTATTGCTAAGATTGAGTCACTCACGGTGGATAGTAACCAACCCAAAAGGCGTTGGTCTTGCTTTCTCCATTGAAGAAAAGCCTAATTTTCAGTCAAAATTAAAGCTTGAGTTTCATCATTGGTAGCAGTGATGGGTCTGATTAGTGCAGTTCTTGATCCATCAATGAAACTTTTTAGGTCTTTTGAACCTGAGCCTTCCAAATCTATCAAGCTTGACATGAACAATAAAGGTAAGGCCGTTGTAGTTATTTTGTATTGCCCAACGTGTTTTGCCCAACGTGTTTTCAAGAAAAAAAATAAATAAATTAATAAATTGGTGCCGTAACAATTGTGTTTTGATAATGTGTTTAAAACAATATTTTTAATAATAAAAGGTGTTCTCAATAATATTTGTTAAAAATGACTTTTTTAAATAAAAAATGAAATATATATTTTAAAATTAATAAAGAGGAAAAAAAATTCTAATTAATTTAAAAACACATTTAAAATGATGAAAAATAAATAAATAAATATATATATACAATAAAATGTGTTATATTGACATGAAAACTGGAAGGTTTGATTTATATGCATGTCTTAAAGAAAACCCTATAAGAATATCAATGATCCAATTGAGTTGAAAGATGACAAGTAAAACAAAAAATTCCAAGAAAATTGATGAAAGCATCTCATACAAAGAACTGATAACACTTTGTGTGAAGACCCTTTATTGGGAAGGCATATAAATTATTAATGAAACTAAGCATTTTATGTTCTCTTGGGATTACAGACACTTACAAGTTCAAACCCTTCAACAAACAAAATCAACTGTATCAAAAGAATCAATGTAAAAAAGAACTTTGGAGAAAACAAATATCCACATGCCACAACTTTCTTTTGTATCTACACACAAACCTGCCATTGAATTTTTCCTTCTGTGGCTTATCTTTTATCCACACAACGGTTCTTGTAAGCAACAATATCGTGTTAAATGGTATCTTCATCTCTCCCTGCTTATGCAATTATCAAAAATCCTTTCCACATTAAACTTGGAAACATCTGGACTTTCTGTGTTCGGAATATCAGTTGCAATCCAACCCGCAAACTTCTAATATGACATCACCTTTCGACACAAAAGGGTTGACTCGAGCCCACAAAAGTGAGAAAATTGAAGCTAAAAGTATTGACCAGACCAGAATGATTGTGGGAAGCCGGTCCTGTTTTCCCAAGAACCCCTTCAGGAATGGATAAAGATGGACAATAACCCAGAAGGCAAAGAACAGCTTACCAAAGAGCGGACCCCATGACTCATAACCATTACTGATGGCATCTGCAACACCTATTACGACTCCTATTAAGTTCATGATTAACAGAGTCAGGGGAGGGATCAACAAAGATGTCCACTTAAAGAGGTAGAGCTCAGAAAATTCTCCATCATCAGCAGCTTTGGAGGTAACAGTGAAGTTTGTGTTAACTCCGGCTAATACCTTAAGCAGTCCTTGTAAGAGAGCAAATAGATGTGATGAGGCACCACCAATCACCCAGAACTGCTCATTTCTCCACCAGTCGTGTATGCCAACACCTCCCCATTGCATTTCGATAATGCTGGTTGCAGCTATGGATATGAAAAGAGCCATAAAAATTATACTGGCATAGTTGCTAATCTGCAAACAACAAAATAAATAGACATCAGTCAAAATCAATGCAAACAACCAGATAACATCTTAAACAAAGCATTTTGATTTAGACTGTCTTGCAACATGTTTAGCTAGTCTGACAAGGGGCAACTCAGGAAACTTAGAATTTCAATTTGAAGTAAACACAGCCTATGAAATTCCAAAAATCTAAAAGAGGGAAGAATACATGGACAGATGCAGCCATAAAATCTGCCTAACACATTCGCCTATCATACGTGACTAAAATAAATATGAGCATGTTTCATGGACATCAAAATGACATGCAACCAGAAATTACCTCAGGAACAATGAACTTCCCAGTAAGGAGGCATATAGCTGGTAAGGTACAATATGCGATCAATGGAATGGATGTCAAGGGATAAACAACTGAGTTTACATATGAGAAGCGCTCCAGTGGTTTCAATCCACATCCAAATCCATACCATATTGGACAATGTCTGCTTAGTAAAATCTCAACAGATCCCAGTGCCCAACGAAGAACCTGGTGTAGACGATCTGAGAGGTTTATTGGAGCTGAACCCTTGAAAGCAGGTATTTTTGGTATGCAATACACAGATCGCCAACCATGGCAGTGCATTTTAAAGCCTGTTAATATATCCTCTGTAACCGATCCATATATCCACCCAACCTGGAACAAAGTTGAAAGTTATATAGAATCAGCACAAGTGCCAATCATGTAAAGAACTCAAACAGCTACAAATTTGTTATATTTTTATAAGTGACTGCATACCTCTTTACCCCATTCAGTTTTATCCTCATAGCCACAGCTAATAACATGGATGGCTTCTTTCAAGAGTGATGCAGATGAAGCTCCTCTTGGAACTCCACCATCTTCCATAAGGGTTGATGCTATGAAAACAGATGATTGTCCAAATTTTTTCTCAAACTTTATTTGGGGCATCAGGGATGATTTTTCATTATCTATACCTGCCATGACAATCCAGCAACAATGTTAATGATCTAGGTTCAGTAAAATCTACCATAAGCTAGAAACAAATAATTCTTATGCTGATAAACTCGAGATCCTATACTAATTGGCTAATTATGATTATTCAACTAGATTCAGACTCAAACTTTACAAGGAGAGGTAGCTATGATCCATTGCATTTGTTCGACTTGTTTATGGATTATTTGTAATTTTAAATAGCCTGTATAAAATTTTGCAGACATGACTTTGTTAACAAATTTGCAGACAGTTCTCACCTTCGACTCCCTCCTCAATATTCTCTAGTGCACGTATCTGCTTTAAAGTGTCCTTGTTCTTCTTTTTGTCATTTGACTTCCCTTTCTTATTCCTCTTTCTAGATCTGCAACAACAGCAACACCATTTTGGCAAGCAGTTACACGTCTTCCTTGGACGTTTCCTCTTGGCAGGAGCATCGTATCCGTAGAGTGCCTGCCTCCTAAAGACACACCCAGTTCCGACATAAATGGGCCCTTGGATTCCGTCCAATCCTTTCATGTTTATCTACATCAACTTGTAAAATTGAGAAAGCTATCCTCTCGAAAAGGCAATAAAAAAGCATGTACATGTTACTTACATCGAAGAATACAACATTGCGATTCGAGTATCTATCATGATGATCAATCCCATCAAATCTTTGAGGAAATTGCACATAACAGATTTTTTTCCCTGATGTTGGGTCCATCATGAAGCACATGGCTTCACGAAATGCCTTACTGTTGTTTATATAGTGATCACAATCGACATTCAGCAGGTAAGGAGCATTTGATATGATTGCTGAGACTCGGATCTTCAGATACAATGACATTATCAGTTTGTAAAAGGAGGATATAGAGAGTTAGTGCAAATAAAGTTGAGAGGAGAGAGATTTCTACCAAAGCATTCATGGCACCGGCCTTTTTGTGATGCTCAAATCCTGGTCTCTTTTCACGAGAAACATAGACCAGACGAGGCAATTCATTTCCTTCGACATCACGAACCCCATTATGTCCAAGAAAAACCTGTTGGAGATGATGAGGTTAGAACACTAAAAGCTTTTACATCTAATGGGTAGAATATCAGCTGGACATGGCATCTGGCTTTACCTGGATCATTCCAGGATGATCCCTGACATTGTTCCCTGGCCATGGAGTTCCATCCTGCATCGTCCAACCATCCTCGGGAACCTTCTGTGCCACAGCAACCAACCCGTTTATCCGAATTTTGAACTCTTCATATTCCCTCTGAGTTAACACAACGATATGACCAGATAAAGAACATTATTATTATGAACCAACAGAAAAAAGTCAGAATGAGAATTAGTATAGCAAATAATTTCCTGTACTGAACACAAAGTTGTAACTTTTCTACCTTCAACATATGATGCTTGGTTGCCATCACCTTTTGCATTCTAGATTAATTTATACATTCAAGAACATCTCAAATTCTATAGATACAGTCTGTGAGAATTAAATAAAAGAGAGTGCGAGAAGATTCAAACCTTCATGGCACGACGCTCCCTGACAAAAGTTGGATGTACTTTATCTCTCAAATAATCAACTTTCTGAGCAAAATACCACTCCGGAGCTCGGGGCTCAATGCTGAACTTCTTGCAGAATGGTACCCACTTCCTAGCAAATTCAGATGTCTCAGAGAGGGCTTCAAAAGTGAGCATGGCAGCACCATCATCTGAGACATAGCAAGCAACTTTGTCGACCGGATAATCTACAGCAAGGATGGACAGAACTGTGTTTGCAGTGATAAGGGGAGGTTCCTTCATTGGATCAACCGTACTTACAAATATATCTATATCAGCCAACTCAGATGGCTTCCCTTCCTTCTCATACCTGAACAAAAATTTTAAAATTCAAATTTAACCCTTTTTACAAGCACACAGAAATGCACAACTCGCAAAAGATGAGAGACAGAGACAGAGAAAGATAACAGTACCTCAACGACAACCGATCAAGGTATGTTTCTCGGACAATTGGGGACCATTTTGGGAATTGATCAAATATCCAGGATACAGCAAACCATATTTCACAAATCACAGATGTCAGCCACAGTCCATAAGCATTATTGACTGGATGGAGAATTCTATAGTGAAAAAATAAGCCAAGAATCACAATCCGAAGTAAAATTATTATTCTGTAAGGATTTATCTTGCTTGAAGGTATTGGTAGTTTTCTTGAAAGTGGCTGCCTGCCTTCGTCCACCCTATAAAAGCATTATATAATGTTCAAGCTTCATAAAAATTAAAAAAGAGAAAAATGGAAATAGCAGAAATAACAGAAGATGCACTTAGTTGCTTACTGGTTAAAAAAGAACTTAAAACACAAACACCGCAAGCTAAACCAAGGATTCTAGTACCCATGCAGGAATCTTATACTGCAACCATTAATCACAAAAGTTCACACAATCCACTTGATTAGATTATCAAATGTTGAGTGTCAGTATCCAGTGTGCATTGACACTGGATCAACTATATATGTTTCATGCATTTTCTATTTGAGATGATGAGACCATTAAATTTCCATATGCAGTAAGACAATTATTTGTATCAGAGTATCTAGATTTATGAGTTGTAATAACTAATAAGCAACCTATTAGGGGTTAAAAATAAAATGTGTTTATGATTGACAGTAGATCATATTTAGTCTTGTTTGTTTCTCTAACACTCAAACTCAAGACTTTACATCAGAGCATGCCTGTGCTCCAGTACATATGATAACTGAATGACAGCAGGCATGTGCAAGTTCATGTAATCACATGCATGTGCTCAGAAAATCAAGCAAACAAGATTTCACCATTAGGATTAAATCGCCTTCCAAAACAGGACCAACAGGTACTTTCAGTTTCCAACAAGGAATAATGACTTTCATCAATAACTATAGTTCAATTTTTATTAACATAGTGAAGGGATTCCATATTATACCGCATTTGTCAATAAAAAGAAAAGAAAAATAGACAATCAATTTACAGTTTTTTGTATGTATTGAAATCCTGTTTACAGATTCACATGTTCTAAAAGTGACTTGGACTGATTCAACTTGTGCCCATCCACCCACCCACTAAGCAGAAAAACAGATGGCTTCAACTCACTGAAATAATGTGGACCTTTTTCAAATTTGGCGAATGATTATCTGATTGTATGCAAAGTAGATGCATTCAATGATCAGACTAGTAATTAAGAATCCCCATGCAATTAGTCAATGTTCATACTTCTCACAAAAAGATTGTATATCTGTCGCAAAATAGCTAATTTATCAGGACTTCCATGCATGGTGGCAGTATTTGTTTGTATACAGATTTTGGACTGGTTAATTTCCCATACAGCTGCCTTCCAACAGCGAGAAGGAAATGACAACGGTAACAGATTGAGCAATTAGTAATAGAACAGAGAAAGATATTGTCCATATTTAGTGTACGGTATTCTCGACATCTGCGGTAACTAGGTCAGACTAGAGTTAAAACAAGAAGTGTAATTAATAGTCAATTTCTCTATATCTTAATCAAAACCAAACAAAAAAGAAAACAAAATTAGTAAACTGAAAGTTATCAAGCTCTTACCAACAAAATTTCAAGCTAAGATCTAGCAATGTAATTTGTGAAGGGACGTAGAAAAATGCACGTACATTGGCAAATCTGGGTCATCCACTGCATCCCCGTCATTGTTTCCAACACCAGTTCCTCCTTGGTGCTTAACAACTTGAAGTTTCTCAGTTTGTTTTTTCTTCCACTCCTCCATTCGTTCCTTCCATGCAACAGTTCCATAACCATATACTGCCAAATCTCTTTTAGGGTCCATCGGTCTTGGTTGAACTGTAACAGCAGTGTCAACAACCAAATGCTAAGCAAAGCAAAAAGTAGCCCGGACATCCATAACTTTCAAAACAGTGATCCCTATTTGCATTAATCCAATTCAACAAACTTACAAGTTATGGAAGCATCAGTAATTGACATTGGATAAACTCGTTTTCCACGACCCATAATTGGTGGAATAATAAGAGCATGCTTATCAGAGGAAATCCCATCATCCTTCATCAATAACAGTCATTATTAGATAAATGAATGAGACAGATAACTACAACTAAGAAATTTAGACCAATTTCCAGACGCAAAAGTTAATCAAACCTCTTGACCATAGGTAAGAAGCGGGATCTCTGGAGCAACAGATGCAGAATCCAGCTCAGAAGGTGTAGTGATCCCTGAAACATGGGCTTGGGAACCACGGCCAATATTAAGGTGAGCAGAGAGCATGGCCTCAGCAATGTGGTGAGGGTCTCTTCTATCATTAATATCAAATTCATTCTCCAAATCATCAGTATCGTCCTCTTCTTCATCCCCATCCACTCTAGGACTACCTAAAGTTGGTGAAATTTTGAGTAAGAATAGCTACAAGTTGCCACAGGGGTTCTAACTAAAACAAATTGTTGACAAAACATATGGAAAAGAGTTCACCTTTGAGGCGCTTGTATCTAGTTTTGCACTGAGGACAGGCTTGATTTCCCTCTCTTCTTTCGTATTCATAGCAAGGTCTGCACACAGGGAATGCACATTCATTGCAAGCAACAAATGGCTCCCCATTTTCTGTAATCTCTATCTCATCGCCACAGATCTGGCAAATCTGACCACTCAATTCTTTTACAGATGTTACCTGCAATTTATGGTAACGGCAGCAAGCTTCATCAACAACGGATAGCTTCAAATTGTATTACAACAAATTGAATATTGAAGCCAAGCATGAATAATAACTTATTTTACACAAATATATATATATATATATAGTAAGATCCTCATGAAAGAACAAAATTGCCAACTTTCATGTGGTGATTTCATTGACTGGCACTGAAATCTAGGAACAAAAAAAGAAAGAAAAAAGAAAACAAAAGCTCATCGACTAGAACACATTTTACTTGCAACCAGGCACCATCTTAAAAGTGTGCGAGAGGGGGAAAAAGTTAAACAGAGATTACAAATTTTCGGTTTACGACACTGTACTAAGCTGAAGAAAACTCCTCAGATAAGCAAGAATATTGAGCTGAAAAATCATTCAAATATACTGAAAACTGCCCCTAACAAATTCAGTAGTAGCAACTAAAACACATGAACTGATATCAGCAAAATCCACTTAAAAGGAAAAAAATCCAATTAAAAGGGGAAAAACTTCAGAAATAGAAAGAAATCGCTAATGTGAGTTAATTTTAGATCAAATCCAAATGAAGAAAAAAAACCTTTAAATAAACTAAGGGCATGCTTAATATCCACAAAAGAGGTTAAAAAAAATCACTTAAACAAACTGAAAAAAAACAAAAGATGTTAAAAAAATCACTTAAACAAACTGAGAAAAAAAATATAAAAACACACATCTTTAAGGCCTTCGCAATGAAGAAATGAAGTCGGTAGAAACATAAAAGCCAAGAAGAATAGAATTTGAGTGCACTTACTCGCGCTACCTCATCAGCATTGATGAGAATAAACTCATTCCTGTTGTGAGAACCAGCAACTAACCTCCCGTTGGTGGCCATCAAACAAACCCCAAAACTACACAACAGAAACCAAATGCCTCAAAAACAAGACAAACCCACCTCAAAAAACTACTCTTTTGTCTTCTGCCATAGCTCAGGAGTGGCAAGAATCCCAGCTTTACCTTCTCCTCTCGCTCTCTGTTCAAAGCAGGGTTCTTGGTTCATTTATAAGTAATGCGAGGTTGTATTTTTTGTAATGGGTGCCTGTGCGAGTGGGCTAAAACTATAAGCAAAAGTTACCATGTGAGAGAAAGAGAAAATTAACAAATGTATAATATCATGTCTAGTTGTAATAAAACATAAGAAAAATTCAACAGAAAAAAAATAATTTATTTGTTTTGGTTCTTGTTCTTGGCCTTGTTGATTGATTCTTTCCTTGAGAGACCCGATTTTCTTAACAAACGGGTATCCTTGACACGAGATTTTGATCAAAAAAATCATGAAGACAGAGAACACTTTTTTACTTACTGTAATAAATAGAGAATCTATGGAAAATTCAATTCAAGGCTTATTACTGAAGGAACGATATAGGGACAGAGACCAGAGGAGATCATTAGGCCGAACCGAACGAACGCAGGAAAAGGGTATTTTCGTCAAACAATAATGGATGTGATTCGGTGAGAAAGGTGGGACCAGGGTTTATGCCCCACCTTGGAACCGGCTTGATCCGTCGGTGACAGAAGGGTATTGTAGTAATTTGCTGGAGAGCTTCGGTCGTTGTTTGTGTACTTCACCGAGTGACGTGATGCCTCCCGGTGTTTGCTCTACAGCTTTATCAAAAGAGAGTAAGCGGGTGGAGGACAAAAAAGTGTCACGTGTGACACGTGCAAGTAAGATGCCGCAGAGAAATGTGGAACTTCTCGCGAGAAATTGAAGTGCTTCGTTCACCATGGTTTGAGTTGACCAAAATACCCTTAGGCGAACGTATTAACGTCTTTATTCAAGGCATGGTCACAAATGTGAACTGTAGCATACAAAATCCGAAATCCTGTCTTTTACCCTATTGACCAAGAACAAAATAACAAAGGTCATACTAATATTGGCATTTAACGTTTTGGAGTCCTAGCTTAACGGTTGCCGTTATGTTCCGTACTTAATACAGAAACGGAAGTAAGTTGTAATTAAAAAATATATGTTGAAATGTTGCAATCAAATTATAAATTATAAAAACCTAATTAATTTTCATAAATGGGCAACTAAAGGAATCTTAAAAATTTGGATAATTAAAGAGGTTCAAGGTATATTCCTTCCTTGTGTTGTTTCCATTTAGTGTCGGCAGCACGCCATGTTAAATATTTTCCACCAAAAGGATTAATTTTATTGCAATTGCACCCACACAAAATTACACATTCCAAATTTATTTAAAATTACAATCTAAAACCAAAGTATTTCTACCATACCACTCCCATCCCCATCTTCGGTCTAATTTTACATCATGCACAGTGACTTCAGTTAAATACACGACTAAAATTATAATACATTTAATAATATTACTTTATGTAATTAATTTTTAACTAATGCCTGCAGTAAATAAATTATTTCATTAGTATGACCTTTGTTATCAATACAAATCTAGCTGTAAATTAATGGTTACATTCCAACAGACACGTAATATATTAATGTAATAATCCATGCACAGTCTGCCAAAGACAGTCTCATCTTAACTAACACATCCCAACCGAACTTCTTCTTCTTTTTATTATTGTTGAAAATTTATTTTTAAATGTTAATATCAAACTCTCGTGTAATAAATTAAGCTGTTGGATCCAAGAATATTATAATAAGAACCAAATACGACAGTGGTCAATATCTGTCAATAGAGCTGATGGACATAACAACCCCCGGTTATAATTTTGTATATTCAAAGTACGCGGTGAAGGCTTGCTTTTATAATGACGTCATTTCACCTTTTTAAAAGGACAACATAGAGTGGCCCCAGCAGAGTGAAGAGAAGAATCAACCAGACATGATTTTTCCAAGTGATTGAGTTGAAGTCATATCGTATTTGTTTATTTTGTCTTAATGCACCGACGATTTGTCATTTAATTTTTGCTTCCAATTTGTAGTTGATGGGTACACATCCTATCAAATTTTGTTCTTGATTACATGCATAAAGTCAATTGGATTGGTTTTAGATATGGATGAACCTTACAATTTTTTTCTCTAGTTGTTTAAACATACGAGTAAAATTTGATAGACTTAGTTGTTTAAAATTTGATAAACAATTAATATTAAATATATAAAAATAATAATTAAAAAAAAGAAATATGATAAACAAAAAATAACATAATTTTATAACGTAATTTTAATTTAAAAGTGTCGGTCATGTTAGCATTATTATTTTATATTAAAGTGCAATTTTGGTACAAATTTGATAATGTCAATAATGCAAGTATACTTGCATAGCTTGGATTTCTTGACACCAAACATATGGCAAAACGTGTATTTCCTTTGATAAATGCAAGTCAAGTAAACCAAAAGGCCGTGCAAGGCAGCAATTAGTAGCAAAAGAAGAAAAGTTTGAAAGCAAAAGGAACCAATAATTGTGAACAATTTGGAATGGTGAATTGTCTCTTTCTACATTTCATTTTTGCTAATCAACCCTACTTGTTTCCAATTTGTTCTACTCTTTATTTCTTTTCAAAGTTTCCGGGACACCAAAAAGAAAAAAAAATCCCTAAAAGTTTAGGGTAGTTTCCACTTCAAGGCAACACAAAAGAATTCTCGGTGGAGCCTATCAAATGTTTCATGGGTCTTCGAACTTTTAATGACTAATGAGTAATGGGATTTTCCACTAGCTCTACGTGTTGTTGATTTTCTAAGTTATTTCATCAATTAAATTATTCTACTTGAAACACAATCAACACTTATTTGAGGCCTACATTATGAAATTATAGTGTGATCTAGTGAATATGTGCGGGGTATCCTTGAACATGTATCATATGCTAATTTGAAACTTTTGCTTTTCACATTGGATTCTTTAGTTGTTTCTTGCCGGTAATCATTTCCCAAATAGAATGGTGATCATCCATGATTGAATTTCACTCTTTTAGTTAATATACACGTGTCAATCATCACCTGCTCACGTACGTTAGATAATTCGGTATTGAGAAAATTACAAATAGATTCTCGAATTTTAACAAAATAATAAATAAGTACACTATTTAATCAATAAATTTATGACATTAGTTATTATCTCTTTACAAATGAGTCCTAAATAAACGTCTCTCGTTGGTGATAAACGAGTCAAGGACGCATTTATTTATTATTTCACTATAACGCGGGGACCTGTTTCTGTCAATGTTGCAACTAAATAAATCAACGTAACTCTATTGGCGACTGCCTGCCGTCACTCTTAACGTCAAGCCAGCTGTTAGTTTTCGTCACGTGTGAAAAGGCCAGAACACGTAAGCCAGTGGGCCCGTGACAAACTAGGGTGACAGCTACCTGTCTCCGGTTTTCGTCGGTGGAACAAAGATATTGAATGAAAATAAAAAATAAAAATTAATTAATTAAAAAATGCACAGTTTCATCAATAAGCCTAGAAGGATTTTATTAATATTTTCTCTTATAATTTAATTTTAAAAATATTATTTCTAATTTAAAATTAATTAATTTAAAAAAATTATATATATTTTTATCTTTTATAATTAAAATAAATAATATTAATATATTATCGTATTATTTGAAGAATAATTTATCTTATTTTTTTTATAAATTTTATAAATATAAAATATTTAAAAAGAAAAATAAAAAAATATTTTTAATAGTAAAAATTAAAATATTTTAATATTATTACCATTTTATATAACATTTATAACTTATATAAAATAGTAAGTGATTTATCAAGTTTTAAAAAATATTTAATTATATTTAAAATAAAATTACAAAATATTTAAAGTAAAAGCAAATACTATAAAATTATAAATACATATTAAAAATAAAAAATTTATTAAATAAATAACATGATTATAATTTATTTAACCATTTTTAATTGTATTGTATTAGAATTTTTAATTTTTAAAATAATTTTTTTTTGTATTAATTAGCATTTGGCAATACTAATAGTAATAACGTGGGTTTGTAGATAAAATTGTCATTTATAGTAAGGACTTTTTTTTTATTAAAAAATAATTATATTTATAATAATTTTTTTCAAATGTAATCAATTTTTTTAAACACATCTAGTCTTACCCCACCCCCAACTCATGCACACATAAATTTTAAAATTAATTTTGTCTTAAGTTAATCTATCCCTTAACCTATATAACTCCAAGAAAGGTGGCCCATTATAGTTTCAAAATTAACCACCATAAATATAGCCATAATTACTGGTAACTACATATTTTAAATTCAAATCGGTTTTTAGTTTTAAATTCAAATTTATTTTCGAAGGAAAAACTTATAAATAAGGAGAAATTATGGTTTTCCCTAAGCTTGTGTTCTCTGTAAATACCATCATTTGAGAATAATTAAGATTTAGAAATATCAAACTTTACTGTAGTATGTCAATGAGGAGAGGTTAATGTGTATCTCTGTATATGCAATACAATACTCACATTATGTTACGCTAATTGACTTCAACATCGAATGTATGTGTATTAGTCTTCTCGTATGATATTATGCTTTCACGAAGGAAGTAGAAGAAAAGAACAAAAAAAAATTTGCAGCATGTAGAGCGGCGGTGGAGGACGGCTAAAAGCTGGCTAATAGCAGTAACGAAGAATGATTAATTGTGCCTTAAAAGATACCAAAAATGATAGAACAAGCAACCAAAACCAAATCAAGCATTTGATGCAGAATCACAAGACTCTATATGTGAGTGTGGGTGAGTCAACCACACGCACATTTTGCATTTTACAGCACCACCATGTGAGCTCACCATCTTCGATGGTGCCTCTTATCTTATTCTTCTTTATAACTAGAAATCAACCCAAGAAAGAGAAAAGAGTTAAAATGTTTTGAGATAGGTGTATGTGTTTACTCTTGGACTTCGATCTTGACATCTTCTAGTTGGCTAGTCGCTCCGTTATTATGTGTTCTAATAATTGATTAATTGTAATTTCTTATTCAATTCATTTGTATGAGATTTACGTGTTTGTTAAGGCAATTCGGCAAATAGGATGTGCAAGTTTTGTTCGACTGGGCTTATATTAATCCGTGATAAACTAGTGCCTAGTCCAGTACAATTTCATTCACTTGCATTTCACGAGCTTGGAAAATGCTTCAATGCGTGCAAGTCAGGGCTCATATGCTTCACTATCGTTCAAGATTTTGAAGGGAGTCATCGAAAGTTAAAACAAGCCAACCTTCTCCATTCTCCTAGGCTGCCACCACCACCACCACCTCCGCATTTACGTTAGAATTTGGTTAGTTAAACAAAATGAATCTATAACATGAACGGCCCTGCCAAATTCAAAAAACTAAACATTTGATTAATTAATTCTAATCCATAGTAATTATAAATCTTAAATACTCCCTATAATTTGTATTGCCTCTTCATCTCCTTCTCATAACCACACAATTATTTTAAGCCTCTTGAATTTCAAATGCAATGTAACGTTTAATTTAATTTCTATATAAACCCTACCTCCATATCTAATCCTTCACAGTCATATCTCTTCTGATTTTTCTCCATCTAAAATGGCTAATGCTTTGAACCTCTTTGTTCTTGCTTTGATCATGGGTACCGCAGCGGATGCACGGCATTTATCAAACCCCAACCCAAGTTCAAGCCTTGCTTCTCGCTTAAAGCTAGACGATGAGTCACCAAACTGCTGGGATTCTCTGATTCAGATTCAAGCATGCAGCGGAGAAATCATTCTCTTCTTCCTCAACGGCGAGACTTACTTGGGCGATGGATGCTGCAGAGCCATACGTACCATCGGGAAACAATGCTGGCCTAATATGATCGATACGCTAGGGTTTACTGATGAAGAAGGTGATGTACTTGAAGGCTACTGTGATAGTGAAACACCAGTGGCCGTCGTTCATACCCCGCCGTCACCGTTCTCCGTTGAGCCTAATTCTAGGGTTGTTAGTTCCATGAAGAGTGTGGTTCCTTGAGTGGAATTTGCATTAATAACTTAAGTGTGTGTTAATGTTTGCTTGGGTCTGTGAGTTTAATTTGTGTTACTACTGATTAGGGTCTTTTTAATTTGCTTTGATCTGAAGTTTGGGAGAGTATGTGGTGGAATAAATACATGAATGGAAGTTTTCAGTCTATATGTCTTGGTTGGTTTTACTTTCAAAGCTGCATTATACTTCTTATATATTACTCCATATTCGTTTGTTGCCTCTGAGTAGAGTAGTCAATGATTACTAGGAAAAAAAGATCCTACTTGTTATAGATAGAATAACTTAAAAATGCAAATTGTATATAACAAAATCAATTAAACAAAGTCAAAAAGAAAATTGCCTGCATCATGGGAAAGAGTAATCCAAAATAAAAAATTTCATAATTTTATATGTCATCGTAGAGAAGCTTGCCAGCCATGGAGTATACACCAAAAGACCATTCCACCAATGAAAGGCAAAAGCATTACATTGATTAGCATAACATATTTCTTTAGAATACGATGTTGTTTTTTCTTGTAGTACTTATTTTCCATCAATGGCAGTAGCAGCTTAAAATTACAGACTTACACAGAAAAAACTTTTGAAAAACTCTGCATTTACACACTCTTCCAAATAATCATCCATAACCATAAAAAAATTTTAACCAAAGAAGAAGATTAAGAAGTTCTGAGATGCATTAAGATTTCCATTCCACATATGAGGAAGAGTGTGTTTACTACATAACTCATCTTTGTACCTTCCTTTGCCTTTCTTGTTTATAAATTTTTTTCTTAATTCATACTTGTATGTTTAAAACTCAGAATCATAACAAGTTTCAAAAATAAAAATTAAATTAAATTTTCCTCCGCTTAATTCAAATTCTAACTCAAATGAATAACAGATAATAATCATTTCAAGTTCTAAAATGAATTAAACAAAATTTAATCAATTAGTTATAAATTTCACTCATGTTAACAACCAAACCACACAAACACACCACAGACACATGGAATAATCTATGAAAGATTAGAGCAACATATACGAATCCACGCAGAACCAAATATGGAAAAAAAATAAAAGCAAACTCATATTAAAATGATATATAAATAAAACGCATTTTGATTCTTTTAATTATATTGGTCAAAATTCAAAACAAAAATCAAAAATCCTAAATTGCCCAATCACAAAACCTTAACAGAACAACAAAAATCCAAAAATCACACAGAGGGAGTTGTGCGAGAAAGGTGCTGGCGAAGAGAGGGGGAGAGAGAATGCTTGGAAGAGGGGCGAGAGAGAGCACCATTATAAAAATGGTTATTAAAATTTTTTTAAATAATTTTATTTTAATCTTTTCTTGTTTTTATAATCAATTTTAAAAGTTTTTTTATTAAAATAATTTTAATTTTATAATACTTTTTCACTTATAAAATTACAAATAGTCATCGTATTCACTTAGAAAATAAGTTATAATTTTTTTCAATATTTTCAACGTTCACTCCATCGATATTTTGTATAATAATACAAATCTTTTGACATTTTATCGACAAAATCAATCCGACAAATGAGTTTTATGGTTTATTTTATATATAATATTTAGTTAATTTTAATATAAATATAATTATTTTTTAACTAAATTTACAAAATATTACATCTTTTAATTGACATATTTAACATTTTTAATTAATTTATAATAAATTTTAAATAAATAAAAAATAAATGTCTTCAAAATTTGAATTAAAAATTTTGTAAAAATAATTACATTATTTAATTTATAATTTATAATTAATTGGATCAATCAATAAAAACATCACAACACATTTAATTAAAAGAAAACAGTCCATTAATTATATATACTTCGAATTTGTTTGTCAAGTTTCCTTGTTCTTGGAATATGGAATAAATAATGTGATACATAGAGTTTGTGTTTCGTTTACTAGAAGAAATCGCCGTTATATATTTATGTAATAATCCCATCGACTTCTCCCCTAATAATCTGATTAATTAATTATTAATAATACTTGCGTGATAATCAAACACATTTTCAGACTTTTGATTTTTCCCATCCATCATTTTGCTTCTTCTTGTTCTTCATTCAGTTACGATTTCAATCTCCATAAAAACCCTATCAATTCTACATGATTTCTCACTCTCTTTCAAGCTCTCCCGATTCCTAAAGAATGGCTGTCCTTTCTTCTAAGCTTTTCCTGCTGATGACTCCCCTCGTTCTAGCTCTGTTCATATCTTCCATGGCTGCCAATGGTAGCAGCTCATTTTCAAGTCTGCAAGCTCGATTGAAACTAGACGATGATGATCAATCGTTGAACTGCTGGGATTCTTTGATTCAGCTTCGATCATGCACCGACGAAATCATTCTCTTCTTTCTAAATGGTGAAACTTACTTAGGGCACAGCTGTTGCCGAGCCTTTCACACCATTGGCAAACATTGTTGGCCTAGTATTATTTATGTCCTGGGATTTACCACTGAAGAAGGTGATATACTTGAAGGCTACTGCGATCATGAAATCAATCAATCGACTCCGCCACCACCGTCCGCCGGGTTTACTGAGTTCTCTCCGACGAATACTTTGAACATTGTTATTTCATGAGAAGGATTAATTTTGTTTAATTTGGATTTTATTTTTTACAATAAAAACTGTTGTCAGCTTGGGTTGTTTTTAAAGTTAATTTTCGTTGATGAATTGGGTTAGTTTTTCATGTGGGAATTTGCTTTTGTCTGCAAGTTTTAGTGTTGTGAATGAAAAATGTTAGTTTTCAATTTTTAAATTTTTAGCAGTTGTTTTAGTATTATATTTGGATGAATAATTTTTCTTTTTACCTACCAAAAAAATTATATTAATTTTCAATTGAATTGTCGCTTGGATATTTATTTAAATAAATTAATAATTTACGTAAATTTATTATAAATAAACCATTAATTCAGAAATATTAAAAAAATTATAAATTTTCTAAAAATTTTTTGCATAATAAATATTTTAAATGGATCACAATGACATTTTACATAAATTTATAAATTTTGGCTGTGTGACAGAATCAATCCTTTTCTTTTACTTTATACCAATATTTGATATCTTCTTCTTCATTCGTTGGTGCTTGGAGACAAAGTTTATTTTCTTTTTCCTTTACAAGTATAAAAACAATTACTAGAACTGAGTTATGAATGGAAAATAGAGCTTTTAATACAAAGACTAACAGTCATTGGATCATTTTCAGGCCAACTTTATCACCAAATTAAATACCATGTACTGTGAAATAAATCTCTGCAAAGAATCTGAAGTTTTGAATTCTCAATGGAAGAGCACAGCATCACAGCGAAGGAAGGCAGGCCAGGTGTTGCTCTTGCAAGGCCGTTAGTGTTGATCCAATTAAGATGAAAGAGGAGAGGAGAGAAGAGTAGTGCCAAAAAACAATGAATGTTTCAGAAGACTGTCTGCGTCATTAATTAGTTGCCGTAGATAATTTAAAACTGTATAAACAGAAAACAATTGCCCTATTACGATTCGAATATAGCAGCATATCTCATGTCTCCCTCCCTCTCTTAATAAATATCCAAGAAAGTGAGCTGATAAGAGCGATTTATGCTGCCCTTCGTGATATGGCTTAAGGGTCAAATAATAATAATACATGAACAATAATTCCCAACTTACATCCAAGAGAGTGAAAAGCAGGAAAATATATAACGTGTGATTCTCAGTGGGGAATATAGTTTTGCTTCCGGTGACAATTATATGGATACTTTTATTTATTTATTTATTTTATATGAAATATGTATGTGCATAGTTGATTACGTTAAAACCTCATATTACTTGCCATCCCAAGTAAGTTGCATATCCAATTATTCAACAACATCATACCATAAAGAAAACCCAGTTCGAAATATCATACCAAAGGTCAAACTTTAATAATAAAAACGTACAAATTACATTACCAACATAGATAACAAGAGAACCAGATCACACCGGTTTTTCACATACGTATTCACACCATACTCAGTATTATTTAGGGCATGTAGTTGCCGGTGCTGATAATTATATTTAAGATACATAAACACGGAATTACAGAAAATAGTAACACATAAATTATTTATTTATTTACTAAATTAAGCACACACTTAGAACAGATGGTGGTGCTTCTTTCCATGAGCTTCCTCTTCATTTTTCTTGGTTTCTTTCTTCTCATGGTGCTCATGGAATGCAAATCCGCCTGAACCGATGGCGGCAGCCACCGCGATCTCCTCCTCTATCTTGTGCTTGTGTGCATGCTCCGGATCTTTCTCTGCCTTGTGCTTCTCATGCTGCTCATCAAATTACAGTAAAAAATTGACCAGAAATATTAATTTGTTTCTATTGATTCAAAAAGCAATTTTCAAAAAACAGACAAAACCCTAATGTCATGTACAGGGCTTCATAAAATGAAAGCATATGCTGTCAGAAAACATTTCCAAGCCTGAGAAATGAAACTTCGGCGACGCTCTTTAAGACAAAAGCAAAGTGACGAAAATTTACCAAGGCAAAAGCGCCAGCAGCAGCAGTTCCAAGCTCTCCTAGGTGTTCAAGATGCTTGTGGTGCTTCTCCTCCTTCTTGTAATCAATCTTATCCACTTTCCTCTCATAATCACGGCCGTCAACCGGCTTGTCTTGGTCCTTGTGGTGGTGGAAGAGGCCTCTGTGGTGGTGTTCTTCCTCAGACATAACTGAAAATAGAAGAAAATTATACAAATATATTTGTAATAAATGATGATAATGATATAGACAGAGAAATGGGGGGTGTATTTATAAGTGTTGGAAAGGAGTTTTCTCAGCTCTTGCTATGCTACCAATATAATTAGATATTATTAGTTAAATATGATCTTAAGGGATAAAACTTGATCAAATTCACTTTAAATTATAAATGAGTGCTGTGCTTACTTTGTGACTACTTTTTTCTTTCAATTATTTATCGTCATTCACAGTTAAAACATGACAACATTTCAATTCAGTTTTTTATTTTTTTTTAAAAATCAAAAAGAAAGTTAAGGCTACAACTGGTCCATTAAATTTTACGTTAAGAAAGAAAACACGAATTAAGTTTGAAATTTGTAATTCATTGTGATATATAAAGTTATATTCAAATTAGGGATTATTGGAATTTTGAATGTGGGTTTTGCTCAAGTGGGCATCTTATCATTATCAATAAAGAATCAAACTCATGAATCATGAATCTTGTAGTATACTCCATCTTTGTGTTAGCATATATCCATCTTGTGAGATACATACATACATACATACATACATACATATATATATATATATAATATATATATATGTACATAAAATATTATAGATGTGAAAACATGTGGTCCTCGAGGAATGGTAGTAGTTTGTCAATCTCATATTTGTCTTCTTAAATTTTATCTGTTTACTTTGCTTTGCACCCTCATTTTATTTCTTTTGTTTTGTTAACCAGAAGTTTTGCCCAATATTTTTTTTATATAATTTTATCTAATAAAGGTAAAAGGATCAAAAACCACATCAATTAACTAAAAATTATAAAATAAAGATGAATTTTAAATATTAATTAAGTAGATATAATTATATAATATATGCGAATTAATCTGAAAAAAGATTAATAATATTATGGGTGCCTTTAAGATTGTATAATTTTATAAGAATATAATTTATTTATTTTTATTAAATAGATTGTTAATTGTCAACCCTTGCATTTTGATGTTTTTCAATAAAAATCAAGTATTTATTTAATATAATAAATAAATAAATCAATCAATATCATCTCAGCAGAAGATTATAAAATTCAAAACTAGACAGAAGGAAATCCAAAATGTTGGGAGCTTAAAGATATTTGACGATTTATTTGATAAAGTCAATGAATCATACAATTAAAGTATGTGTTTTGGATCAGGTTTAATGAATTATGGGCCCCAATAAAGACCAAGATCGTGTGGCCACGTTTAATTGTAAGAAAATGTTCGATTGGAAGGGACAAATCACAAACTTGTTTGGGTGGTTGAAGTTGATAACCTACTACTCAATAGTTCAAATATGTTCGTTTGATCGAATGTTTCAGCGTTTGAAGGTTCCAAACTTAACCTGACAGTTGGGTTCTTCGGTCAGTTACCTTGGAGACATAAGTCATGAGATTTATTCAATTCAATATTAGTATTAAACTCAATTCAAGCTGTTAGGTTGATATTTAATACTGATTTATTTCGTGTTAAAAATCAAAAATTGATTAATAGTACAGTACCATATAAACAATGATTAATGAGCAGCACTGATAAACAATGTTATATGAACAATGCGAACATGCCCAAAAATAATTGGCCAGCATTGGGCATGCAATCAAGTGAATGGACAATGACACATAAACACTGTGTCAGCACTTAATTACCACTTGAGTGGTAAACAGTATATATAAACACTGCTCACAATGCACACATTCAAATAATTTAACCTAAGGGATGAAATGATTGATTTTTGTTTCTATAGCTTTCTGAGTAAAAATATTATTTTTTGAATTTATTCATAGTATTATTTATTATTATTATTTTTAAAAAATACAAATTATATTTTTATAAATAAAATTTATTTTAATATTTTTAACATAGTAAAAATTTTAAATTAAAAACCTTCGGAGTTTTATAAAGAATTAGTAAATAGATGTTTTAGTACTGTGAATACGTTATTTAAAAATTTTATTAAAAAAATAAAATTTTAAAATTTTTAAAATGAGATAACTTAAAATAAATCGTTCGGCTTAAGTAAGTTTAGTAAGATTGTATTATAAGATTTTTTTATAATAAATTATTATTTATAAATTTTTCTTTATTTTATCTTGTAAAGAGTTTTTTATAATTTTTTTTATTATGTGCTTTTGATTTAAAAAGTTTTTTCGGTAATTTTGAACTTATGATTGAATTTTTCTAGTCAAAATAATTTTACGGTAAAAAAAAATTTTAAAAACCTAAAACGGAAGGGTTAACCGAGAGTTGATTGTCGATCGGTCGATTTGTTGGTCAAACACCGATCAATAGTAACAAAAAGTGGGGAGAGTAAAAAGAGGTGGAGGTATTCCAGAAATAATGAAAATGCTGGGGTATTTCAAGATTTTTTTTGAAAATTATAGAATGATTCCAAATGTTTCTAAAATTGTAATTGAAGCATAATCATTCAAAAATTATACAATTTCATTCAAATTTTCTTATAATTTAGTCCTCAACAATAGGGTAAAAGCACTAGGGACAATTTGATGTGAACAAGTCTCGTGCAATGTCTTCAAAAAAATAAAGCACCAAAGTAAGAGAGCCAGTTAGTTACTTTAGAGTTGATAAGGTTGATTGTTGCATTAAAAAGACATTTGAAGTAAACTACAAGTTTAAACTATTGGGAGCAGGTTTAAGTAGGTCAGTTTAACAGATAATTTTAAGAGATTACAATAGTTTAACGAGAAAGATGATGTGAAGATACAGAATAATGTTTGCAGGTTTAAAGGTGAACGGGCAACAATTGATGCCGTAGTTGGACAGTGTTTTCGATAGCAAGAGAATCACTATCTTGCTCCAATCTCACCATTACAGACGTTGAGGAGTTCGGTTGATGACTATAAATGAAGTGCTATGTGGGAGGCAACCCAAGAGTTCTAAAACTTTAGTTAATCGTTTTACTGTTACTCTTTAATTTTTGTGTGATTTTTTTATTCTCATGTTTTCATTTTTATTTAAGTTATTCGTGTTTAATCGTTACATGCAGAGAACTGAGCAAGTTTGGGGGATTGTAACGGGGTCACTTCAGCCTTTAAGAGATGGAAAACGTAAAAAGGACCAAGTTTGGGGACGTAAATGGGGCGAAATCACCAAATTCCACGATCCTGAGCGCCATAGCTTCAGGATCCCGGTGCTGCAGCATTAATTAAGTTGTGCCAGAAACCAGCAACCACAGCAAGGTAACTTTAGCTCGCCAGAAATGTGGCGCCATACAAGAATATCCCCTCACCTTTTTCCCCTGAGAGCTTGATTCCGCGTCGCCGTGCTCTCAATGCCGCGGCCCCAGCAAAATTATATATATATAAGTTCAACACCCCGCACTTTTCACCGGCCCCTTAATTTCTCCCACAGCCACCCCTGAACGTAGAGTGAGGCTGAGGAAGATTATATTCGTATATTTCTAGGATGTTCTTCTACATTTTTGTTCATTTTTTCAATCTTTCCCTCTCTCTCTTTCATTGAGGACAATGCAATTTTTAAGTTTGGGGTATGTTTTTAAGTTTTATTTGTTTTGTGCTTGTAACTTACTGCTTTAATGTTTCAAGTTTGTTAGTCCAAGGTAACAGCATTGAACACTACAAACGGAAACCGTACAGGACTCCTACAATTATATTGCTGCCAAATCATCAATAAGTATAACTCAGATGCCTCGAGGAACGATTCACATGTTGTCGTTTGACCCCAACAGGCTTTGTTGTATCAAGTATAAACATTTACAAAATAACCTAGCACTAAAATCACGGGTCAAAGACAAATATCAAGTTCATTGAATCGATTTCTCTTCGAAAACAACATTTTTAATGTGGTAAGTCAAATGGGAATTCGGACCATAACATATATTTGCCAGATATCCTCCATATAATATACAATGAACACCAAGCTCTGCTATAAAAGAAATACTTTCCTGATCCTCAGTTCCAGAATAAGAATCCTCGTCACTGCTGCCCAAATTTGCCTCAAAATTCCATGCACAAGGAGAATTCCAAACCCAGCTGAAATCAATGGGATCTTTAAATGTTTGTAAGAACCTGCATCTTTTTATAAGAAAACTCCAGACTTTTCGCGTTTTATTAGTGATGCAATCAAGAAACTCTCTAGATATCTTATGAAAATCTGCATTTGGAGCTTGAGTAAGAAATGAATTCGCTAGAAATCCATCCATCAGTGAGCAGTTGGAGCATTTGTGATTCTCAGGGGAAGAAATTGAAACAGGCAATGTTGGTTTTACAAATGAATTCCAACCTGGGCTTCTAGCGAGAGTTAATAGAGACTCCCCTGCACTAGCCCAGAAATTAGCAGCAGACACAATCAGAGAAGATTCAGATTGGAACAAATGATCAGTTGCTCCTGCAAGCAACAATGAGTATGCTGCACTTGTTCTGCCCATGTCAAAAGCTGCACCAATGTCGGAATAGAGAGCTAAGAATTTAATTGTACAGATTTTATATGCAGATGCCAGTGTTGTGTAGGCATTCAGAGCCAGATGATGCAGCGGATACAACCTGAAATTCAGCTGTAAATTTCCTTCCTTGTTTTCTAACAGCTCACCCATGAGACCTTCAGTAAGAATGTTCTCAAGCTTCTTGCAGCAAGATTCGGGATCACCAACTGACAGAAACTCGGATATAACCTCATCCATGTAATCAGATAACTTTTGATTTGCTTCATCCCGATGAAAGTTGTAATCAGAACTCATGCTTGAAAACTCCGCATTAGAAACAGAAATTTCCTAAGAGGAAAAAAGGACCTTGGAGTTAAAGTTCTTCTCAAAAACCACTTGTTGATAAAATTCATGCATCTCCATATTTTTCAAACAAATATTGCAAATTCACTATTTGCTGTCCTTGGTTGTTCTCAGTCAAATGATGTGGAGGTTAGGAAGTGAATCAGAAGAACGTGGTGACTACAGTTCTGATTCAAAGTTTAGTGCTTTTATTACAACTTGGATAAGTAACAATGTAAGGATGGCGATCGTGAGGAGGAGAGAGAGCACACATTACTGATGAATCAATCAACAATGATCACAGTTGCAGAGGTGTATGGAAACTACGATAATTTGAATAATACTGACATATTAACATTAATAGGTTTGCAAACTTTTACCTCTAAAGCGACATCTACATAAGTTGGGGATGATGCAGTGCAACGCCTACAGCGACAGAAAAATTGATACTTTGACCATAACTCTGATCGCCTCATTTCCTAAAACATAAAATTGGTTTAAAAAATACAAACTTGCTGAAAAGAACTTATGACTAAAAAGAATGCCCAACAAATTATTGTACAACATTTGGAACTGGTAACATTTTAACATAAACGTATTTTTGGAATTGGAACTACCGTGTTCAGTAAACACCCATTTTCACTTGGCAGCTAATGTTTTACCACTCAACCTCCCACTTATATTTGAAATCTACTGATTCTATCCCATAGCAATTGTGAATTAAAAGGCACAACACTTCAGTCCCAAACATATCCTAACTTGAATGTGTGTGTGTGTGTGTGAGAGAGAGAGAATATGATGACAAGAAGGAAACTTACAATTCAATATATGACATCAACCAGATGTTTAATCAATAACAATAGAATCCACAGAAAACATAGCTAAGTCTTTAACCATGGCAAAAGAGTTAACCCACTCAGATTCCCCTCTTCCTTTTATATGCAATTCATGCACCGATATGCATTGATAAAATAATGAATGACCTTTCTTGCTCCTCTATTTATTTATTGGATGTTAATCACAATGATTTTATTGGATGCACTGGCACAGAAGAAAGTTTGTGATTTTTTTGTTTTAGGCTACAAATTTCTACCATGTCATTATATATGTAAGCAGATACAGAAGGTAAAAATGCAAAACTTAAGCAAATGGATCATCCTTCAAAAATCCACTAACTCCATCACTTTTTAGTTACCCATTTAACAAACTATATGCTATAGTACTTCCTTAGCTATTAAGCACTCAGAGATCAAAATTCACCTGACAAACCAAACTGTAATTAAATGAGTAATCTCACACAATCACTTGAATGATTCCACCAATGAATCACCGCACAAAAACTGAAAAGAACTAATAGAACATCATCAATCCGATACCAAATGAAACACATACTTGATATGTAATGAAATGTACCTTAGGTTGCAACAAGTCAGTGTAAGCCACAGTTACATCTTCGCCTTTATTCATTGGCTTAATACTCCTTACAGTGATTCTTGGACCATATCTCTTACTCCCTTCAACTGCCAAAACAAGGAAACAAATTCAGAAATTCAAAAACATTTAAATAAAAAAAATCCAAACTTAAAAATATAAATATATATAAAATTACAACCTTGTGTGAATTCATTGTTGCTAAAAGCATCAGTCTCTCCCTGAAATAAGCACCCACCAATCCTCAACTGTCAATTCATAAAACAAGAAACAAGCTAATAAATTTTACGAACTGCAGTGAGCTTACCCGAGTTCCAATGGCGTTGAAAACGTGCGGAGCAATCCGCATCTTCGTCTCGTCCCCAAAAGACGCCGCGTCAGTCTCCGAAACCAAAAACCGGTAGCATGCGTTGGGAGAACAGCTGTGATTAATCCAAGAGAAATCCTTATCATACACGGCAATCCCCAAAACACGCCCACTCTCATCCTGCACCTCAACGGCATTCGTCATCACCAAGCACAGCGCAGCCTCCTCCCACATGACGTCGCGGGACAAATTCCCTCTCGCCTCCGCCATTTCCCTCGCTCCCTCCCGAATCTTGGACACGACATCGGAGTCGGCGGAAGATGTCAACTTATCGCGGTTGGTGAGTAATCCAAATAGACGGGGAGGGGGACGAGTGGGGAGAGGGTAGTGGAGAAGGGAGAGGAGACGTAGGGCAGCACAGAGGTCGGAGGAACGGAGGTTGGAGGGGGAGCGAGGCAGGGAGGAGCAGTAAGGCGAGCAGAAGAGGACGGGAGTGGTGGTGGGACGAAGAAGTGGAGAGGAAGGAAAAGGAAGAGGAGAGAAGCAAGAGGAACAGTGAGAGTCGAGAAAAGCATCGTGAAGAGAGAATGTGAGAGGAAAGAGAGGCGGGGTTATGTCTTGGCCTCCTTCTATTTCTTCCTTCGCTCTCATTTCCATCTCCGTTTTCTGTACCTGGTTATTTGAGTCTCAGTCCCAGTTGCGGTAGTTTCAGTAATCTTTTTAAGTGATATTTAACTATATATATTTTAGAAAATACAAAAAATAAATAAAAATACAATATTCTTTTTTTTTAAAAAAAATTGTAAGTAAATTGAAATCCTAAAATTGTTGAAGTGGTTTTCAAAAATAATCCATCCAACTCAATCCTGTGATGTTATTGCATTCTTATATAAAACTTAAAAAAGTTACTTCCGTAAAGGGACAAGTGGGAGGTAGATGATATAAAAACTAACAAGAAATCTGCGTAGAGGAAAAGCCAATGGTCCCGCATATGAATAGAAGCAAACAATGATTCCGGAATTTGATGGATCTCCAGACTCTCTCACTCGGGCTATCTCGATAGTACCCGTATGGAGGACTTCTTAGTCAGTCATCCATCACCGACGACATTAAACACAATAATCAAACATGGAAAGCGCAATACTTACAATTCTCACCAGCCATCACAACAGAATTTTTCTTTGTATAATAAATCCACAGGATAACCTGAAAAAAATTATGTCATGAATTTTTGGGTACAGACAAGTTATTCAAGCAAAGAGAAGGAAAAGAAAAGAAGGGGCCAGCGAATTCTTTCATTTCCAAAATTCAGTTTTTCAATCTAACAACTTGACTACTTTTTGTTTCCGGGCTGAACCTGAGCAACTGCCAAACACCAGAAAAGGTTGAGAATGACCGAGCGGGAGATGGAAGTTCATTTAGAAGTACTCTTTGAGGATTAAGGATGAACTTGAATTGAAAGGGATACATGGATGGCTCACCACTGCAACTATTGCTTAACACTCAATGAATTTTCGATGCGTTGAATGAGCTGATCTTTATTCAGTGCACCCTCCTGAGGAACAATCAGTCCAAAATTGTTGTAAGAGTTTCAAATTGAACAATATATTGAAGAACAAACATAAATGACTGTAAAAACCAGAACACGTTAGTTGAAAACCAAATGGAATCCAACATTGCAGCATTCACAAACTGCTGACATCATCTACATGTGGAATAAATGACAACACATGAATCCTTCAGTTGTCGATGACTATACTATTTGCATGAAAAATATTTCTCAGGCTACAAAAAAGGCTGTCATACTGGAAAGAATCCAAGAATTTACGCATTATCAGTAATACAATCCAATATTGAGAAAGCTAAATGTCGCAAGAAAAAAATCCAAAAGTCTGGCCAGTGACCACCAAACTTGGCCCTTGTAAAAAATACAATTGACTAGAAGTTGAATCATACCACTATACTTCACAGGCATAAGAAGAGAATTGCCACAGGTTTTCATGATAGTCTCAATCCAATTTTATGCATTTTAACATGGCAGAACATAAAGATGTCAAAGTTAAATTCTTAAAAAAAAGCAAATACAAGAGACACTGCATCAACTTACAAAGCGATCATAGGGTTTTCTATCCTTGAATAGGATGAAAGTTGGCAAGGCCTCTATTCTGTATGTATCAGCAATTCTAGGGTACTTCTCAGTATCAACTTTCACCACCTGGATCTTATCTTTCAATGCGGCACTGACTTCATTGAGAATAGGAGCCATGAGTTGACAAGGACCACACCTGCAAACCGTAGCATCGGTTGTTTATTTTTCAATATTAATTTAAATTTTAACAAATTGATGTCCTTGTTCTCTAATACAAATTTAGATTTTCCACCTCAAATTGTAGCCTAGTGGATCAAATGTTCATCAGCTTCCTTTTATCTCTCACATCAACATTCACAAACATGAAAAAGCCATATATTTGAAGATGCATCTCATCCTATGCAATAATAACCAATAGCTGCTTGACCACACTCTAAAACATATTTTGAGGGAAGCAAAAACAGAAGAATGAAAAGGATAGAAATTACCAAGTTGCATAGAAATCAACCAATACAGGTTTGTCAGAATTTGCCAGCAAATCATCCAGGGAGGAGAACGTTTGCTTCTTTGCTTCAACCTACAGTGATTATTTCAGCAAAATAACCTGTCATCTATTGTTTCACAAAAGCAGCTTCACCTCCATAGCTCAGCCAATCCATCTATATAAACTGAGCAAAGTTATATCCAAATAGCCAATCCAAATAGCTTACCATACATTTGCCCTAAAACCTAATATGTAAAAATGAAAAAAATTCACTGGAACTACTCAAGAATAGAAACAATTGGAAATGGATCTCAAATTCAACTTCCTTAATGAGACCTATAGTCACATCATGGTCATGTTTCGGGCTGTGCCCTAAATTACCACTCCAATCTCCAACTCTTTCGTTATAATTTCCCAACTTTCAGTTGTATTGTTTCACCATTCATCATGAACAACCTCATACTACATAACATTCGAAACCAAAAGGGGGAGAATGATTAATAGTTCAATCAACAAGTTGATTAATCATCGCTGAACTGCTACTGGAAAGAAATATAATCACAATAACTGATACTGTGTAATAAAGCTTGATAAAAAGGATCAACTTAGAGCAAATTCAATGACGGCTGATATTGGGAACATATTTCACTAAATTTACAATTCCCACATAAGTAAACAGTTTCAGCTACAGATTTTACAATTCTACATCCTAAACCAAACATTTCCTTTCGTCATTGACAAAAACCAAAAACTTATCATGATAAAGCAAGAAAGGCAAATTAATTAAATACCAGAGGAAGGAAGCGAGGCCTAGTGGGAGAGGAAATCCCCCTGTTGTTAGAAATTCGAATCCGGCGAAATTGTACGGGGAATTGCAGAGAAGCCAACGAAGAGAGTTTCGATGAACTGTAAGCTGATGCCTTAGTATTCAAAAAAGGAATAGTTGACGCCGACACAGAAATCGCCATTAAAACTGACCTTCAAAAAAAAATCCCTAAAAATTTGGAAAGTTTTGAGCTTTGGATCGGATAGAGTAACGAAATGATGTTGCAGGGTGCAGAGGAAATAAACAAGATAAGCGAGGAAGACTTCGATAGGGTTGATGAAGAGAGATCAAGGTGGATCACTGTGATGAGTCGTTCGATGGTTGGATATTTTATTCGTATTTATATCTGACGGTGTTTAAAGAACTCACGTGTGAAAATTGAGGAGACTTGATTGGTCGTTGCTTGAGCTCTCTCACCGAAGATCATCTGTTGGGCATCGGCTCTATATTTTATATCATTGCGAATAAAAATATAAATTAATTTTATAAAAATTACTTGATAACAAGTGTTATCACCTCAAACGTAATTAACATTCGAATATTTATTTTAATAAACACAATAAATTTCTATAGAATATGAAAGTAACAAGAAAAGACAACAATACAAGAATTGTCACTGACGGTCGAGGCCAAGCACAATAAATATAATACAAGTTTTGTTTTGTATTTAGTAATTTTATTTAATTTTAAAATTAAATTTAATAATATATTCGATAACATATTAATTTTAATAATATATAATACAACTTAATTCTATACAGAAGATAGTTCTATTGAACAGTGTATGCATGGAGCGTCTAAGGAAAGTAAGTCAAAAATTGCCTTTGAATGCTTCACTATTAAAGAATTGAAATCCACCTGCTTCAGTCATACATAAACGTCTTGCCTTCTCCTTGGTAGACCGACCTCTCACCTATCCAATTTTTCCAAGCAAAGTGAGAAAAAAAAATGGTCATGTCCAATTGCTTTATCTTTCTCCTTCAGGTTTTTCTAGTCTTATTGAACAACTTCAAATTGATTCCGTGCTATGCTGATCCCACCTTTGGCTTCATCTCTGTACCATTAACACCAGAAAACTTCAAGTTGCAAAAGCCCTACGACGTACCGCTTGAGCAACGCTACAGTTATCAAAACGGAACCCACAAATTATGGGTCTACGCCGATGACAAGCCGCATAACCCGAACAGCCTTACCCAACCACGCACAGAAATTCGCATACAAGTACCCATAATCACATCATACGCTCTTGCGAACGCAGCTCGACACTGCATCTTTTTATATATATGTATATATATTATTTTGGCCCGACTAGTTCTCATAGCTCGATCCTTTTGTGCAGGGTCTGGACTATTCCTCAGGAGTTTGGCAATTTGAAGGCCTTGGTTTCGTGCCAAACGGGACCTCCGGCGCAACGATAGCTCAGATTCACGGCGCAGCTCACGGAGCTACGACATTGATACTGAGGATATACAACGGCGACATGAGGTACTACAGCAGTGACGTGGTGGCCACCGGTTTGTACGACCGGTGGTTTCGACTGAATATCATTCACGACGTAGACCGTGGAACGGTTACTGTTTACATTGACGGTGTTCAAAAATATGTAACAAAGGATAAAGGGCCGGGGGATTTGTATTTCAAATGTGGAGTTTATGGCGCACCAGTTAATATAAGTTATTACATGGAGTCTAGGTGGAGAGATATCAAAATTTATAAGAAAAGTTTGTGATAATTAATGGTGAAGAAGAAGAAGAAGCAACAAGAATAATTAGTAAAGCATGCAGCTTATCATCAGCTTTGGTTTGAAAATAGAATTTCGAAGATTAATTAATGTTGGATTTGTGCTTTTGTTGTTAAAATTGTGATCTTTGGACTTGCAAGAATGAAAAAGTGGAGATGGCAGCCATTGCTGTTCAAAGTTTTCTTTTTTATTTTTGGTTTGTCTTCCTCATGTAATTTCATATTTACTATTCAGAATGTAATATGTGTTAATCTGGTATGAAACAATAATTAGAAAGTCTTCTCTCTACAACTGTGAGGACGAGAGAGGTAAGGTAAACAATAACAAGGTAATATATTCTGAAAAATGAAAGACTCAGCACACTTTATTGATAAGCGGAACAGGTTATTTTTGATTTATAGTTTTTCGTATATATATATATATATATTCAGAATATTAATCTGCAGTTCTTTTACTCCCTCCATGTGATTCGGTATGTATTACCAGACAATAACGAGAAAACGTCAGAGGAACAAAGCTAGCCCGCTCCTGTGAATGTAAACTTTGGTGTGGAATCAAGCTCATAACATTGAAAATGATTCCAAAAGTTGATTTAAGACAGTGTTTGGACAAGATTATCTAACTGGGGAGACAGATGTGAACAATAAGAATCTTACGAAACGAAGAAAACAATCTCAGGCTTCACAAATCATGCAATATTTTACATGAAAAGTTGGCAGCATCATGGTTCACGGGTTAGCTTGTAAGAAAAGAACAGAAAAAAGATTAAATTTACAAAATTGAGGTTAGCTAGAGAAAGAACAAGCATCAAAATCCAAAATCAATGACCGGGAATGTGACTGCAATAGCTGAAGCAAGTGATGCCGAATGTCAACAAACACACACAAACAAAATTTTATATCTTAAGCAATCCATTGACGACTGCTAGCTTGTCAGAAGACTAGACCTACCTAAGTTCTTGTAGGAAACTTAATAAAAAATAAAAATGGAGAGCAATAGCTTAACAAAAGAGGTTGTTCAATGGTATTATGAAGCCAAACAGCTCTGGATTTCAAATAGCAAGAACCCAAACTTCAGATTCGATGGTTGTTGATGTCAAAATTTTGGTTCCCAAACACTTGAAAAAGATTGATATGAGAACACACCCGAAGTCCTGGATAAAATGTGTAGAACAACATTTCAAGTACTATACATATATAGCATATGTAAAGAAATACCATACAAAAAAAATTATAATACAATGAAAAAAAGAATTATGTTGGAAATGCTTGTAATCACCTTCTAAGGACTACAATAGCACCAATGCAATATTGACACAGCCATGTTCGTCAATGGAGGTCGTCGGCGTAAACTCTTTGACACTCAAATCAGAAATTCGAAGTACTTTCAATTAGAGAATACCCACGCTGCTACTTGGCTTACTAATGAAGTGACATGTTTAATCATGCTTGGTCATGGCATGCATTATTATTATTGTCAAGTAATGAGGTGGCATATATTTTTTCGTAAAATAGATTGTGATTTTTTTTTAATTTAATTAAATGATTTATCTTAATTATAAAAAAATAAAGACTTCAAATAAAAAAATTCGTATATATTTATTATATATTAAATTAAATTATTATAAAATAAAATTTAATTATATAAATATCATTGATATTAATTCACATAATTTTTGATAAGTTTGATTGATCTTAAACTTAAGTAATGAACTTGCATTTATTATTTTTTTTTCAGTTATCACAAAGTGAGATTTATGTTATAGTCAGAACTTCGATGATTTAAAGATATATAAATTGTATAAATATGTATTGGTAATAAAACAGAAACGATTGGAAAATGTAACAAAGTATATAGCTCAGCAATGAGAACAGAACAAAACGGAAGGAAACAAAAGAAAGTTGCTCCGGTATTTCAGCCTTTCTCTGCATCTGATGGACGACTTGTAGTTGAGCCTTTAGGAGATGACTGGCTTGTAGTTGGGTAGCCTACAATACCCCGTAGCAAGATGGAGAATAGAGGTTGAAAATTCCCATCTTAAGCAAATGAGATTGAAGAAGAGATGATTGTAGAACTTTAAGAAGAGATCAGCCCGTTGGAGATGAATAGGAACATAGGCTGTAGAGATGGATCCTTCGAGAATTTTATCCCTGATAAGATGACGGTCTAGCTTGATGTGCTTATTGCGCTCATAGAAGATGGGATTCGCAGCAATATGAAAAATAGCCTGGTTATCACAGTAGAGTGCAGCCGCTTGAGAATGAGTCACTTGAAGGTCAGTAAGAATAAAACGAATCTAAGTCGAGTTCACAGCATGTGGAAGCCATTGCCCTGTATTCGGCTTCAGCTGAGGAACAGGATATAACAGTTTGCTTCTTAGACTTCCAAAAGATTACAGAGTGTCTTAAAAACACACAATATCCAGTGATTGACTTACGAGTATTAGGACAAGATGCCCAATCTGAATCACAATAAGCCACCAGTCGGAAATCGAAAGACTCAGAAAATAATATGCCTTGACCAAGTGCAGCCTTAATGTATTTTAGGACCTTGTAAGCAGCAGCCAAATGAACTGAGGTAGGCTTATCCATAAATTGGCTAAGAGTTTGAATTGAATAAATCATGTTTGGACGAGCAAGAGTAAGATACAGCAGCCTGCCAATCAGTCCTTGATACAAAAGGATCAATTAGAAGCACTCCATCGTCCTTGTTGAATTTCATGTTTTGTACCATGGGAATTTTGACAGGTTTTGAACCTAAGACACCAAAACCTGCAAGTATGTCAAATGCACATTTTGCATTGGCAAAAATGAATTCCCTTTGTAGCTCGAGCCACTTCGATCCCAAGAGAATATCTCAAGGTTCCCAAATCTTCGATTTTAAATTTGGCATGCAAGCAATCCTTGATAGTAGTGATAAAATCCATTGAATTACTAGCCACTAAAATATCATCAACATAAACAAGTAAAGCTATGAAATAGGTACCTTTAACCATGGTGAAGAGACTATAATTAGCTTTTGATTGAATAAACCTGAAGTCCAGCCCGAAACGTACCTTCCGAGAGGCTACTTTAAGCCATATAAGCTTTTAATAAGCTTACAAAATTGTTGAGCGTCTCCTTTCAGGTAACCAGCTAGTTTATGCATATATATGTCTCCCTTTAAATCACCACGAAGAAAAGCATTGTTTACATCGAATTGATGCAAATACCAACTTTGAACAGCAGCAATAGAAAACATGCATCTCACATTGACCATCTTGGCTACTGGTGAAAATGTTTCATGATAATCAATTCCCTCTTGTTGAGTATACCCCTTTGCGACAAGCTTGGATTTCAATCTTTCCAAGCTCCCATCTGATTTTCTTATAAGTTTGTAAACATATTTTTGTAATTAATAGCTTGTTTGTCAAGGGGAAGCTTAGTGAGAACTCAAATATTGTTTTCTTCCAATGTCAACAACTCAGCTTCCATAGCCTTACACCAACCAGGATTTTTGACAGCTTGCGAATAGGAAGTTGGTTCTTAATCAATAGATGTGCTAGAAGACAAAGCTTGTGCAATGGTTGAAAAGGAATGGTAAGAGAGATAATCATGTAAAGGAAACATACAATTTGTAAGAGAAGGAAATAACTGAACCAGTTGGGATCCTGAAAAAAAGGCAGCCTGCTCACAATGGAAATCTTGCAGATATTTAGGTGATGCTTTAATCTTAGATGATCTCCAAACAAGTGGTTGAGATGAAGGTGAAAACCTACTGCTGTTAGGTAAGTGAGGTTCTGTTTCAGCGACAGAAGATAAAGGGTTAGTAGGCCTGGGTTCAGATGATAAGGGCAAGATGTTATCAATAGTTTCTGGAATAGAAGGTGGACTAGTTATTGGATCTGGTGAAAATGGAACAAAAATTGAATTTTCCTGGTCAGTCTTAGCTGATTCAGCAGGAGAAAAAGATTGGCAAGGGAAGATGTTTTTATTAAAAACATCTCTAGAAATAAAGGTAATTTCAATATCTATAAAAACATCTCTAGAAATAAAGGTAATTTCAATATCTAGTAGCTTGTAACCCTTGACCTCGAAAGAATAGCCCAGAAAAATGCACTTCTTCCCCCTTAAATCAAATTTCTTTCTACTATGTGATAGCGTTAATGCAAAACAAAGACATCCAAAAATATTAAGATGTGAATAATTTGGCTTAACACCAAAAAGTATCATATAAAGAGTTCGACCTTCCAGTAAGGGAGCTAGTGTTCTATTTATCCAATACACAGCAGTCAAAATACAATCATTCCGAAAAGACAAGGGAAGACTAGATTGAAACAACAAAGCCCAAGATACATTCAGAAAATGTCGGTGCCTCTTTCAACAATGCCATTTTGTTGAGGTGTTTCAACACGAGACCTTTGATGAATCATGCCTTTTTGATTGAAAAAATCAATCATTTTGAATTCAGCACCATTATCACTGCAAAGAATTTTAACCTTAGTGTCAAACTGAGTTTCCACCATATCACAAGATGATTCAATGCAATTTCTTGTTTCTGACTTGGTTTGAATTAACTATGCCCAAGTACTCCTAGAAAAATCAACTATGGTCAAAAAATAACTTGAATTATCATTAGCAACAATAGAACAAGGTTCCCAGATATTGCAGTGAATTAATTCAAAAACAACGGAAAATTTGTGAGAATTAATAGGAAAAGGATAGCTTATATTGATTAGCAAGGGGACAAATGCAGCAAGGAACGTTTTTACTTGAGATGACACTATCCTTTACAACAGAATCTTTGATTAAACTAAGTCTACAACCAGAACTATGTCCAAGGTGAATATGCCAAAGATTGCTAGCATTAACATCATTCTTTACTATCATGGAAACAGAGGGGAAAGAAAATGACAATTAAGACAAAGCATCAGCTAAAGCATTTGGGGAAACAACAGTGGACAAGAGTTGGTATAGGTTGCACTTGATTTCGCCCATCCCAATCGTGGTCCAAATGGAAAGGTCCTGTATAAAATAAGCATTGGACAGAAAATCAAACAATGAGTTGGGTTTTCTATAAGCCTTTTAACGGAGATGAGATTAAAGGAAAATGATGGTACATACGAGATATTAGTAAGATTAATATAGTTTACAAGTTTAACAATACTCAAGTGAGTGATTGGCACATAAGTGCCATTAGGTAATTTAACTCTGTGTGACACATCTGTAATATTAGAAGTAAAGAATGAGGGATTACAAATCACATGATCTGTAGCTCCAGAATCAATTATCTAAGGAGTAGCATTTGAATCAAAAAATTTGACACAAAAGAGGTGCGACAAATAGAGCTTATACCAAAAACTTTAGAAGTATTTGGTGGTGATGAATCTGCTTTGAAGACAGTCTACACTTGGTTGACTAAACGAAGGGACTTGATAAGATTCTTGCATTGAAGTAGGTTCAAAATCTGTTGGTATTGTTCCTTGGTGAAGCTTACATTATCGTCAGCTGCCACCTCTTGAAAAGATTCACCGGTTAAGGTGGTCTGATTTGCATAAGAATTTGCCTCTTTAACTTTGTGTAATTTATGTCTCAGTGGAAATCTATGGAGTTTATGACATTATTCAACAGCGTGGCCTATGATGTTACAGTGATTGCATACAGGAGCTTGAGCATTACCAGCCTTGAAGCAATTTTCAAGAAAGTGCCCCTGCACTCAACAATGTGTGCAATAAGGTCACCCCCTCTTTTGGTTTGCAGAACCTTTAGATTGTTTTCAAAAAGTGATGAGTAAGAGAGAAAACTTTGTTAAACGTGGGAAGTGGTTCAATAAGCATTATCTGATCCCTGACATTAGCATATTGGTCATTTAAACCCATAAGAAACTGTATCACACGGTCTTTCTGGTATCTTTCATTGACCACAAGTACAAACAGGAATGGGATCATAAATAGCTAGCTATTTCACCCGAAAGAGTCTTAAGGCGGCCAAAATAGGTACTGTACAGAATCTCGGTCTTGTAGCAAGTTCGCTAAACTTCTCTTAAGGTGAAGGGTACGAGGCCCATTTTGTTGTGTAAAACGATCCTTCAATTCTGTCCACATTGTCTGCGCATCATTTACAAAAGCTATGCTGAATCTAATATCTGCACTGATAAAGTTTTGAGTCTAGGACACAACCATATGATTGCATCTCTCCCACGCATCAAATAACGGGATCTTCTTCATTAGTAGGTTTGGAAATGCTTCCATTGATAACACCCAATTTGTTCTTCGCTCTAAGTGCTGGACGCATTGCCCGAGACCAAGTAGCATAATTATCAGTGGTGGGGAGATCCTTTACAAGAACGAGAGCTGTATTATCGCCATTATCAACTCTGTAAGGATTGTTAAGGTCGGCGAAATTGAGATAATGGGAAATTTGTCTCGATGTAGTAGGATTTGGAGTTCCAAAATCTTTTTCCATACCTAAACAAAAGAGAGAAGCTTAATCAACAAAACCAACCCAGCTCTAATACCATGCAAGAAACTAAAATAAAGAGAATGAAAGTTTGAAATGAAGAACGCTTAGAACGTGAAAAACGAGAGAGAGAATGTTTTCTCTGTATTTTTTTCGTATTGTCCCACCTCTCACAAGGCTCGGCAACAAGGACAAAACAAAAAGGAATAAAAGAAAAATGCTCCAGTATTTCAGCCTTTCTCCGCATCTGATGGACGTCTTGTAGTTGAGCCTTTAGAGGATGAGTGACTTGTAGTTTCAGCAGCCTGCAATATGCGCGAAAGTGGAAAAAGAACTAGAATTTTCACCTGACGTGAACTTGTTTCTATTTCAGGGATACTACTACTCGTCCGGGGTTTGGCAATTTGAGGCTATGCTCATGTGCCAAAAGGAACATCTAGGGTAACCGTAATATGCATATTCATGGTGCATCTGATGGAGCTACAACTCTGCAACTGAGAATCTAAGACAACGATCTGAGATACTACGATTAAAACGCGGTGGCTACTGATCTGTATGATAAATGGTCCAGAGTGAACGTGATTCACAATGTCGAAGAAGGGAAGATAACAGTTTTTCTTGATGGAGAAGAAGAGTTTGTGTGGAATGATCAGGGACCAGGACACTAGTATTTCAAATGCGGAGTTTATGCTGATTCAAGCAATTACACGGAATCAATCAAGGAAGGTGGAGAGACAAAACTATACAAGAAATGATTTGGATGTTGAATATTGCCATTCCACATGCATATTATTTAAATAGCTTTGAACAATGTACGCTGATGTGATCACTGTGCTATGTACTTGACATATTGGCTCTATGAGGGAATCTCGTGCTTCTCTTTCCATTTTAACTCGTTCAATTAGAGGGGCCAACCCCTCAATTGAGTTGTTTGGGCATTTCTCGGTAACGAATTGCCAGTGTTCTAATGTTTCCACAATTTGTTGATTGATTCCTCCCCTGAATGGGGAACACAAGCCGCCCAATCTGGACATAAATATTCAAATAGTACTATAATGGCACCTGTTGAACTTGCTGCTCAAGCAACAGCTAATAGATCACATGAAAAGAGGAATGGCACATAAATAGATTTTAACAATCAAGCTGAATTTAATTTTTGAATACTTTAGCTTTGGTTTTATTATTAAACACACAAAAGCAAGAGAAACATGATATTATAGCAACAGCTGTGAGAAATCTACACTGATATGTTAACCTTTTTGTCCCCTCCCTAACAATCAAACAGGTAGATAAAAGCCATGAATGAAATGAGACCCCGCATAGGAAAGCCGCGAATGAAAGAATGAATTGCTCAACAAACATGATATCAATAAAATGAAAAAAATAAACAGAACAAAAAACACTAACTACAAAGCTCTATATGTTGCTCTATGAAGTTTACACACTACAACAGAGCCAGGAGCACCAATTTCCAATTTGAATGAAGAACCACTGCAAAGGGTTCGGATCATCTTCTTTTTCTGGCAATGCAGCAGGCATAGGTATCTCATGAGGTAAATGCCGATGAAATGCATCAACTGCTGCTGCAACGCCATCTTCATTCTCTATCAATTTTGCCAACTCCATTGCTCGAGATTTCACCTGAAAGAGTCAAAATCCAGAACAGAACCAAAACCTCTTTAGATTTGCCGCATACGCAAGGCATCACTTCTCAGTTCATGAAAAAAGAAAAGTTAAACTACAATGGAACTAAAATGTAAAGGCTTCGAACAGCTGAAGAAACATAAAAGGCATTCATGCAACATGCTAAATAAAATAAGCTAAGATACAATATAAATAAACATTTCTTCCTTCCCGCTTCCCAGGTCCATGGTTTCTCAAACTAAAAAGCAGGAAATCCACCAACATTAGCCTTCTTCCACACATGTTTAATAAAATGTAGCGTTACTATTCCTAAGGTGTTTCCATATCTGTATTTTCACTTGCGAATAATCAGAATAAACCATAATCACTAGGTCATGATACCGATGTAAAAGATGTACTAGTCCCAGCATGTTTGGACCATTAGTTCATGCATTACTGCAACGGTAATGAAGATTGGTATCATTAGTGTGATACTTAACAATGAATTACCTCTGGCTGTAGCATAAATCTTATAGCATTTGAAAGGTTTTCAACACTAAGCTGATAAATTGGTATTGGTGCAGGTCCAAGCCCTCTCTGGTGTATTCTATCACCCCAAAAGAACTGATCTCCAAAGAAAGGAACTATGGTTGTTGGACACTGTAATTCATGATTTGATGTCAATAAACTAAGATCATAACAAATTTGGATTGCAGTCAACAAGAATAATGAAAGACAAACAGAAAAGCATATTACCCCGGCTCTTAGTCCGGTAGCAGCAGTCCCAGCTCCACCATGATGAACCTGCATATTCGAACCAATATAGCTTTAACTTATTAAGTCCATATGAGCAACTGAAAAGGATAATGCACAATTCCACATCATCATCTGTGAGCGAACACCAGGAGGCATCAGTACAGGCCATGCATTCATACTTTAGTTTTCTTATCTCCATCCGGCATTAAAAGATGAGATGGTTTAAGTAAAAAGGATAATATAGAATAATAACATAGCAGATGGACTGTTCTTCAGTTTTTACATCCCTAACACCACCCCCAGTGCCTGGCAAAATAAATTTTCAATTGTCACCGCTTGTATATCTGATTGTTGCTTTGCACAAAGATTGGAGTCTTGCACCTTGCACCCAACAGCTTAACAAGTTTATAAGCTCTTTCAAAAATAATTAGAGAAAGAACATATAGAAATTTATTTATATTGGTTTTGCTTTGAAGTATTTTATATCCTGCTAGTAATTTTGACAGTCAAGATGATACGTTTTATGGGTTTCATGTTATTAATTTGTTTTCTTTTTACATCTCTATAGTATGCTGCAAATTTTTTATGTTATTTAGTCATTATTTAATGCTTATAGGTTCCCTTTTATTCCAAATTTTGTGTTCACCACTGCCACAAAATCCTCTCTACTAAAACTGGGTGATCCTATCAGCCATCCTAGTTCTGAATAAACATTCCTTAATTTGCTACACTAGCAATAACCACAAGTATCCACATGCAGAAATTATACTTTAGAAGAGATAAAAGAAAACTTGCCACAGCAGAGCATTGCGGAAACAACCAATCATGTGGGCAATCCTCCAGAAGGAATATATTTTCAGGAACTTCTGTAACTGCAGGACGCAAAATCACTTGTGAGAGACATTATCTCTTTCTCTATTTCTTTTAAAACAGAAACAAAAATTTCAAAGACATTTTAGATACTGTTATGACATAACTACATGGAATTAGTAATTACTGTTAGAAGGCTCTTGAAAATATCGACATTTGACTGTTCAATCATTACAAAACAAAAGGGAAACAAATTACTCATTGGTGAAAACGCTCAAATTTGGTGGGAAGGAACAACAAGTCATCAAAAATTTTATATACATACATACATAAATATAAAAAGTTTCATTCAGATGACAAACTGAATCTTTTCATCAAGTTCTTCAATGAAATATTGCATACCTATGTCAAATAGCTAGGTACAGTATAATCAAATGAAATTCAATCCTTTCTGATGCAGTAGGTCAATCAAAGACAATTCCACTATGGTTGGTCTTGAAAAAATTCCTTTGGTACAGCAAACATAAAGGAAACAACTTACGATTTCCAAGATCTCCCCAGCCTCGGTCAATTATTCCCCTTTGTTCAGTATCTTTCAGTGCCTCCAATATAATCTCTGTAGTTTTCTTGGGATCTTCAAGAGGCTTGACATGTAACAAAGACATATTTCAATACTAACATTCACAAAGAGGAAAAAAAAATTCAAATAGCCTACAAACTAAAATGTTTTAACAAAAATCAATATAAATATAGAGTATTACTAAACAAACATCAGACAACATCAAAACAAGAAAATTATCTTAAGAGGGGGCCAGAGGCAACAAAAAATTTCACAAAAATCTTTGTTGAAAAAAAAACCCACACTTAATTATCTAGAATAATTTTTGTTTTTTTTTGGTAAGATTTACATGGAATGAATATATAGTTATTAAATGTTTAATACATGGATGAATTCCATGCATTAAGAAGTGAATTCTAATTCCAATGTGAGGAACATTAACCCTCTCCAGGCCTCTTTAATTCACTAACAACAAATACTACACCAGTTGAGAATGTCACTGATCCACCATTCAGCATTAACTTATAGTTAGAAAATGGTCTTAATTATCTGAATGAGTTAAATGCAGCCACATTCAGTATTCAGTCAACTAAAAACAAAAAGGCCCTTAGTTGTGGATTTCAACAAAAAAAAATGTTAAATATCATTCAAAATTGTGAATGCACACAAAGATTCTTCTCCTATGCCTGGAAACCTATCTCTTGTGGATGGTGTCTCAGGTCTGTCTGAATGGTGGAGGCTGCGGCTTTCATTCCTAACTTTTTCCAATTCCTGCAGCAGGGAATGCCTCTTCATAATTTTGAGAAATACATTAGCGGATGGAATATCGGCAATCAACCCTACTATGCTGTGCATTTATCTTGTCTTTCCATCAACTTTCTCATGCAGATTGTTTTCCTTTTTGTTTTGTAATTGATTATTTCAAATGAGGTTAGCTTGTTTTCAATGGATCCTATCCAATCAATTCTCTACATTTTGATTATATTACACACCTTACCAAATTTCTGGACTTTTTCCATCAACTTCCTCATCTATTATAGTGTTCGTTTTTTGAACTGGTTTTCCGTTTTATTTTTCTTTCATCCAGCGAAATTCCAGTGAGACCAGAGATTTTTGGCTAGCCTTTTTGTGTTGCATATAAGAATACTTCAGTAATCTCCATTTGCACGGGGCCACAATTTAAAGGAATAGAGAGCAGGGTGGAATTCTCATTAGTTCAACTAAAAAGGATCTGTTGCGTCAAATTACTGACTGGAAACTCTCTTACTAAATCATCAAATGCAATGCCACCAATGACAGGGAACTGTAAGAAAACACGATAAATGCAAAATGTTGCACCATAAATCATTCCAATAAGAGTTTTAGTAGATTACATACCATGCTCCCAAACCCAATATATATAGGTTGTGGTCCTTTTTTAATCCACTGAACAAAGTCCTCTTGTGGTTGATACTTCGACCCAAGGTTTAAGAAACAATATCCAACAACATCAACTAAAGGGCCCCAATCTGCAAATTAGTTACATGTAGTTAAATCCTTCCAACTGCTTTATAGAAGGCATAAATATTTGCATTGTAATTTAATAGGATATTAGAAAGACCAAGATAGGTAGAAGCTTCGTAAATCAACAGAAATGACAGATAAATATTGCAAAGAGAAAATTCTGAGACCATATGAAATTGATAGTAAACAAAGTACAACTTTTGGAGCATAGTGAAGCCTATAATGTCTTTGTCAAAGGAAAAGTTGAAAAATAACTAAATTCATTAAGATTATCAATTTTCATGATTTTTTTCAACAAGGACTCTAGCTAAAAGTCATACAATTATACTAAGTAATATGCTGCCTGTTTCACAAACAACATTAAACTAAATGGTCCAGATAACATAAACATGTTTGAGAAGCAAAATATCAATGGTAGTAACAACTTCAACACAACAGAATTAATAGGAGAACCACAAACATGTTTAGATGAATACATGCATGCAGGTCTGCTTGTATATGATGACGGTCCTACACTGCTACTTAGTTCCAAAAGCCCCTCAATAACATTGCTTTTGTCTTTCTCCTTCACTTTTATTCATACTCGGGAAAAAAAACGAGAGAGAGAGAGAGAGGCACACTCTATAAAAGTGAGATTTATACAGAATAGAAGGGAAGAAGTGATAAGAAGATAGACAAGTACATGAATGAGCGTAGATGGAAACAGGCTTCTCTAAATATTTATTTACCAATTAAAATAGTCACTGGAAATCAATCTTATGATTATTTGACCAACTAAATTACCATAATAAGCTTTTCTATATACTTCTTTCATATGAGTGTCTTTATTTTGAAATAGAAGGATAATTTTGGATAAAGGTGACAATGTTCCTCCATCAAAGAAGTCACGGTGGTGCAGGATAGTGTAGCATAGTATTTCCAATCAGCCTTCCCAAGACCCAGCTTTGACAGAACCAATGCTGAACAAATGGAGTAAGAGGAAAGTTATATAATTGTTAATAAAGAAGCAATCTCGAGTTCAAAAAAACTGGATTCCAATTTGGATAGGATTAAATTGTGCTGCAATGCTGGAAGCAAGACTCATGCTAGAATTCAAAAAGATCAACTAATATTAGGTAGAGGGACATATTGGTGAAGAATTCAATTTCCTGTAGAATTAGCCTGGAGGTAAATGTAACATCCTAAATCACCATTAATCTACAACGCCGCTTAAAACAAAAGGTGTGGAAAGAGAAACAGCATGGTTATGGATTTCCATACTCTGTATTACAGGATACTCATCAAACCATTAACTGACTAAACAGTAAGCAAGGTCACCCAACATGCTTGAGATCAAAGAGTTGATTAAATTTATGCAATATACCTTAGCTGAATGAGGTGAAGGTAAATAATAAATTTGACCATTTAGAAAGAGCATATCAAATAAGTTAAAACTCTGTGCGGTGCAACAATGACACAGCAATAACAACCTACCAGTTGGCTTTGGCACAAGATGGGGACTCCACATATAGCCTGTTGGCAAATGAGATATTGATCCATGGTATGTACTGAAGTATGCTATAGGAGGAAGCTTCAACTTCCTTTTCCTGAAGTCATTAATATACCCTCTTATGCCCCACCATACCAGCAAATCCACTATTATATATGAAAGCTGGATTCAGCAAGAACAAGACGAAACAGACAAATTTGTCAATGATAAATAAGAAGGCATAGCCAAAAATGTGGAACAAGTAACATTCACATGAGAGAGAGAGAGAGAAGTTAACATAGCAATATTGGGGTGACCGTCAAGAATATACCCAATATCCTGCACTTTGAGGTACCCTTGCCAGTGGATGAGGAAATTCATAAGTTGGCCTGCCTATTGAGAATAGAAGTAAGTAGGGAATCTCAAACAAATTTTTACTTGACATAAACCAGAATATAAAGACACCAAGATATACTTAAAGTTCATAAACAATCTCATGCATATTCAGGTTTAAGTTATCCGAAAAATAAAATACACACACACACACACATGCTGCTAGTGTAGCACAGAAACTCTGCTTCTATTTCTCCCCATTTTATTTGGCCATATCAAAACACTATACTTATCACTTTATTCATGCGACTATTTTATCAGAAACACCACTCTCCCTTTCCAGCATTGCAGTTCCTTCTATTAATGGTTTCCACATCCAAATTACACCCATGTCATTTCCTCACACAATGCCTATTTGGAAATTTTAAAAGTGAAAAACACGTGTAAAATATACTTCCTCCATGAATCCAGTATGCATCACAACTAGGATTACAATTCACATAAAAACAAATGTGCCTCTATAAACCTAGTTTATAACTGAATTATGGAATTTCAAACTTCAAAATTGCTATGTTGCATTTTCAGTATCATTTTAGTCACAAAATAACAATTCAGCAACGTAGCTGGAGGCTTTCACATGTCGTATTTTTCAGCAAATCTCTCCTCCCCCTGCTGTTGGAATTTCCTTTTGCTCAGGTTGCCATATGTAACATGTACTCATCTCATTGTTCTTTAAGCAGAATGCCAATTTAGATTAGTTGAAAAGAAAATCATTAGCAGATATATTCTCCAACTATATAATGCATGCATTATGTGTCACTAATATAATTTGTATAAAGAAGTGACATTATGCTCCAACAATTTTCATCTAGACCAAATTTTATCCAACAATGTTGCAGAATTTCAAACCAGAAAGAAGTTTTTCAATAGAATTTCTTAAATTATCACTCAACCTAAAAGCTTAAGCTGACAGTAAAAGCCCGACCATATGTTTTAAGTCATAACAGGTCCCCTCATGAGCAAGACCAGACTTTTATCTACAGGTTTGTCAGATGGATAATTCCAAGCAAAAGGAAATAGAGTAAATCAATACAAATGCAATCATCTGGGAAGATTTGAAATCAATGGAAGAGCTCTAATGCCATGTTAATTAACTATTTAACTATTTAAAATCAACACAAATACAATCATCTAAGAATTATTTAAGCTCTACTATTTATCTTATCATTTAATTATTTAACAAGCTCAAAATGTTGGACATTAACAGCCGGATGCTCTAAGCTTTGAGAAAGCAAATAATACACATTAACATGCGATGATGGTCAAAACTCACGTCCATGGCATTGTGAAGAATATGTGAATGGGTACACCAAGAGCTTCAGCAACATGTGCATGTCCTGCAATGCAAAGCAGATGTTAAAATGTAATTTTCCACAATTCAGAAAAATATATCAGTAATCCCCCAAAAAAAAAGCTCTTACCGAATGAGATGAGTCATCTTAAAATGAACATTGAAAACTCATAAACGTTATCATGAATTACTAATTCTGGAAAATTCATATATGCTTCTAGAGCTACACAAAGAGACTACTGAAAGGAATCTATTAACTCTCAACAACTGCAGAAGAAAACTTACTTTCCAACTATTTCTCATAATTTTTAGATGCATTTAATATTCTGCTCTCATTTTGTTTGTTGTCTTTTATAATTGTTCCTCTTTTGGCTCCATATACTTATCACATAATTTCTCCCTCTCACAAACAAGTAATAACATGTAATCTTCACAGTAGGTTAAAGAGATCCCACACCACAAATAAACATAAGCTACCGATTTATAATCAATTCGCTTTCCTGCTTTCAATTCCATAAAAGGTTGAACTTACAAATTGAAGGTCTTAAACCCCCAATTCTTTTTTTTTAATCCTTATGACATGACTGCTAAATATTCTCAAATATGCGCACTCAGTAACTGATGTCAAGATCCAAAATCATGCACACTGTTGTGAGACACCCAATGACTCCAGTCTTCAAAATGGTCACAGATGGATAAAAACTTTTGCAAAACCTAAGTAGGCATCGTCTACAATTCATATTCAAATGCCCAAGGGAGGATTCTAAATTCAAAAGTATATAATATAATAATTGTTTACTCATGAAAAAATAACTCAAAGTTAAAGCCAAATATGGCATCCCATTCCCATGGACATACCATATGCAGGAGGATTTGCAATGATTGCCTGAGCTCTAAATGGCACACCAGTTTCCATATCCGGATCTGTGCATGCAGGAAGAAGAGATTCTATAATGGCCTTTAGCTGCTTTCTTTGTATTGCTATTTCTCCTGGTCCAGAGGGGATCAGACCTTTATTCCTTGCCATATCTTAAACAAAAGTTAGAAGAGAGTTAACTCAAAAAGAAAAATAAGCAAGAAGGATCCAGTAAATTGGACCGTTAACAGAAGAACCACCAAATACAAAAGCATGCTGCAACTTGAGATTAAAATGAAAAATCCCACATAAGGGAATTCTTACATCCTGCCAAAACCCGAGGATCGCCGCCCAAGGGAAAGAAGTCTACACCAGCTGACCTTACAAAAGTCTTGAAGTTAGCATGGGTTGCCAACCTAACACAATGACCAAACTCCTGCAAAAAACACACCGAATACATCTTTTACAACCAATTATGCACATGTACTCTTACTACAAATAAGTAATTACCTAGGTCTTCTCTTCTACAAATTATATACTTAAAGATTCATTAAGATATGTATCATTGAACCAAATACATGTACGCATACACATACATGGATCAATTCTTTCAAATAACATACAGGTCTTCTTGTGTAACCTTCAAAAGGGTTTATGCATAAAATAAATTTTAAAAAAAAACACTAAACTTAAACTCTAATGAAAAGCAATATAATTATACTGAACATATTAATATGGTATGACAGTAACTAGTTACTTAAGAAAGAAATACTATAACAAACCAAGTATCAAGTTAAAAAATGAAAAATGCCAAACATACCTGAAGTCTCTTGGCCATAGCTAGAAATGGCTGTACATCTCCTCTTGTTCCAACCACAAGGATGGCAATTTTCAATCTTGGAATTGATCTTTTGGAATCAGAAAAACTGGTGTCCACAAAAATGATAGGTGGCCCTTCAACAGGCTGAAACTCCAATAACTCTGAAGCCACAGGCGCACTTTTATCTAAATCAACTTCTACAGTGCCATCATTTTGGATCCTGACGAGTTCCACAATCAGCTTTTTCTGGGGGGAAAAAAATAAGAAGAAATTATGAACAATAGTAGAAAAGATAATTTGGAAAAAAAAATACACTTGCAGATAAGGTAAAAAAGATAAATTAATGATGTCAATGCTGTTGCTCAACCACTAGGGATTAAATTGGTATAGGATGATCTAATGTAAGGGCTATTTCTTTCTCTCCAAAGAAATCTGGAGAAACCATTCATGTACTAAGTGTACAGTTACACAAATAAGCCAGATGTGTGTTTAAAATGTATAGAGAAGAAGTTAATATTTTGTGGCATTTATGATTTCCTTGAACATGTATAAGCAAGCAATTGCACATGAAAACTAGAAGCCACATGCATGTGATTTTGTTCTCTACCTTTTCGTGCTCTGATGACCGGGCCAGAGCAGAAAAACTTGTCACATGCATGTGATTTTGTAATCTACCTTTTCACGCTCTGACAGTCTATCCAATTTCAGGTCATGCCTCGGCATTGTCTTCTTCTCTGTCATGGACCTTGAATGTCTGATCTCATTGTCATCCATTAGCGAATTTCTATGAGTGCCAGGAGGTGCAGTGGTGCAATGATCCAACCCTTCAAGAGAAGATGCTTTGGGATCAGTGAACATATTAATAAATTTTGTAGAAGAAAATGAAAACATTCATCAATTATCTAGCTCTGGAGTTCATCCTTAAGCTTGTAAACTAAAATAACAACCGTTGTTTACACAATTATACTTTCTAAAAGAGATGTGAATAACAAACTAGGCTTTTGTTCAACTGCCCATCACAAACCATAGAATCCAGATGGGCAACCCAGATTATAAATTCAGTAATTAGGTCTTAGGTCCTACATAGTGGAAATCATATAAGGCCAAGAATTAAAACTCATAGACTCATTGTGATACCAAAATATAACAAATTGTTGGCAATTTGTTTCCCATCCTAATCAAAAATAAAAAACTGTAATGAAGTTTTACTTAGAAGGTTTAGCAATGTCAATCATAAGCACTAAAAGCATACAGATAAACAGAAGAAACTACAAAACAAGATTGTTGGTTACTAACTTCGCGGAGGTGAAGAAATCCCCAGGACTGATAACTGCTCCAAAGAATTTGTCTTCTTATTTTGTGCCTTCTGAGAAGTGTGTGCAATATATTCTTCTTCTGAAGACACAAATCCCACTTTAATTGATTCATCAGTACCATCAGTCTGCTCCAAGTCCTTGTTCAGCATCTTGCTCCTGCTAACTCCTTCCTCCTTGACTGAATCTTTTAGTGGGTGATCAAATCCATTACTTCCCATTTCATCAGATGCACAGCTTCAATGACTAAACCCAACCAAAACCACAGCTACAAGTTACCAAAATTTCAGTTTTCAGCACTCAAATTTCTGAAATTAACAGCAATTACTGCTGAACATATATATAAAGGAAAATGTAATCTAGTAGCAATCCAAACCTACAAGTCTAAAACCCTATGACAATAATTCAAAAATGTCAAATGCTCAAATCACCAAATTTCAGAGCTCAAATTGAGAGGCAACACAACCAACAAGCAAACCAAAAGCAAACAATTATCAACATCCAAATCCACACAATCAAACACATGAGATGGTAGACTTACAATGTTAAAACTGATGTAGGACAAGAACCCTTCAGCAACAACTATCACTATTGGAATTCACCTAAGACGAGAGCTCGAAAATGCCAAAAAAATCCTTAATCAAGAAGTAAGAATCCAGAACTCCGAACACCTCAAACAACAAGAATAAGAATTTCAAGATTGCGACAAAATTCGCACACGTCAAAGTCTACAAGCATATTGGAATCATCAACTTCTTAAACAGAAAGCACACTTAAGCCAATTAAGCAGGAAAAGCAAACTAACAAACAAACAGGCCCACCGGTCAATCACTCACGCGTAGACTGGTAGGTGGGACAAAAGTTTAAACAAAAGATTATGAAGTTAAACATTCACAATCAGCACGATAAGGGGCTCAAAATACGAAAGCAAAGAGCTCACAGAGCACCATAAATAATGGGAAGGAAACAAAAAGCATTCCAACAAACAGAAGATGACCAATTCAACGTGCAATAAATAAACAAAAACAACAACTCCATCATAAATTGCTTACAACAATAGCCAAAAACTATCACCCACTTCGCAAGAAACTTGATCACTGCTTGGAGTCTGACCGTATGAGAGAAAAATTTCAGGGAACTGAAGGAAAGAAACTGTAAAGACTCTAAACCCGGTAAGAAAATATAATTTTTATGTTCAAAAGATTGGAAAGTATAAAATATTTCAAAGAAGTCAATTTTATAAGGGTTTCGGTGCGGAAGCAGAAGAATTCGTTAGCGAGTGAAGACAACAAAATTAGTGTTGCAGATATTCATTTGAGCTCTAAAAACATCCTTAAAACTTAAAAATTTATAGATATAATAATAATTTTTAAAATGATAACATGATATTTTTTTAAAATAATAATTTATTTAGGTTTATTTCTTTTTGTATATTTTTTAAGTTTAGAGAATATATGTAATATTAAAAATTTTAATATTTTTTAAAATTTTGATCCATTTCAATACAAATTAAATAAACATAGTTTAACTAAAATAATAATAAAAAAAATAACATACATTTTTTTAAAATTTTTAACAAATATACTAATTCAAATATAATATTAATTATTTTGTAAAAAATAAAATAAAATCTTTTTATTTATATAATTATTTATTCATTAATTTATTTATTTACTATACATGTTTGTTAAATATAAAATTATTATTTTAAAAAAAATTATAAAAAAAAAGTACTTATAAAAAAATTATAAATTTATTTATTTATTTATTTATTTATTTAGAGAATCCAAATGTAGTTGGAAGTTTTGTGGAACTAAAAGATGGGGATTAAATAATATTTACCATGATTTTATAAAACAGTTCTATTCTTTCTTCCCCACCGGTAAAAACCCATTTCCACTTTGTCTCTCTTCTTCTCCCATTTTTTCTCCTCCCTTCTCTCTAAAATTTCGGTATTTTAAAACTATATTATTGTAAAATCAACCTTACAAAATCATTACTCAAGCTTTTAACTTTATAAATTTTTAGAGAAGGTGAAAAAATTTTGATTTAATTACAAATATTCAAGTCAAAAGTACATGGATTTTCACCATCAAAATTCACTTTCATCATTTGCATGGTATTTGGATATGCATTTTCTAATTCAAATTCTATCAATTATGATTTTTTCTGAGAATTTATGATATTTATGTAAATGAGGTATTTTGCATTATTGTTTAGTTTTAGTATTATATTTAATTATATCTTTTGGAGATTGATTATGAGGTGTATAAGAATAAGGAGACTTTAACGTGAAATTTTGTTGTATGAAAATCGGTTAAATGGCAAGAATTTTTTTATATTGAATTAGATTTTTGGGCTTTTATATTTAGTTGGAATGCAATGTAGGAGGCATTTTGAAAGCTAATTTAAGTTCAAAATAGTAGTATTTAAAGTTTAAGAACTCGATTTAAGGTTTAATTTTAAACCAATTTGATTTTGTTCGAATTTAGTGTTGATAGGGAATGAAACAAATTTTCGTTAATTTTGATCCCTTGAAATTTTATAATTTTATCAAAAATAAAAGTATTTTTTGAACAAATTGTTTCAGAAATAAAATTAAAAGACTTTAAAAAACTTTTCGACAAATTTAGAACAAATTTAAAGTTTATTTGCTTTGTCAAAAGTCCTCATTTCTAATTTTTTTTTCATATTTTCAGTATAAAAAAATTCGACAAGACACTGTGGCTTAGTGTTGTTGTAGCATAGATACTATTGTTCTAATAATGTAGTTGGGATTATGAGCAATTTGTTCTTTTATTTTGTAAACTATTTTTAAACCCTCAAACAAGCTCCAAATTGAATGATTCAAAGATTGTTGGAAAGCTTAAAGAATCTATTTTATTTTTTAAGAAACTTTTTGAAATTTCAACTTTATCATTTTCTAAAATTATCAAAATATTAAAGATCAATTTTGACTAAATACCATACTAATTATTATAAATGATTTTTATAAATTCGAACCTTGATCTATATGTTAACTTAAAATTTTATATTTATTATAAATATATATATATATATATATATATTCATATTGAGAGTAAATGAGCATTTTATTAGAGTTAGTTTCTAATAAAGATGCATATTGTATCTTTTAGGCGTGAGCATTTCGAAAGGGGATTCAAGCAAAAGCGAGAATTAGTAAAGAAGTGTACACTCTCTTTTAAATTATGAATGAATTGTGTGCAATGTTTGATTTATTAAAAAACTATTTTAAATCATATGCTTTAATTTTAATTACTTGTCTTAACCTTTTTTAATTATTGAGATGCTAGATTAGTATTTATAATTGATTTAGGATTAAATAAGACTTATGAATTGATTGTTTATTATTATTTTGCATATTTATAATTATGCAATATTGAAATAATTCTTAGGGCATGTGTATGTGGCGCGCGCGCGCGCATGTGGGTACATGTGTACTTAAAATACTTTATTTTATTATTTTTGTTTGCTAGTGATGAAGCCTTGAGTCATATTTATGTGATGTATTAGTATGACTATAGCATTACTAGAAATAGCTTATGGATGAACCTATGTAGAGGTTGCATAGGTCATTAGGTATTAGATGAGGTTGTTATAAAGGAGAATGTTGTTGCAAAATCTATATAGTGAAAGGTAATGCGAGGAAATTACGATCGTCACCTTGTCAGTACTCAAGCCAATGCTAGTGAGTCGAGTCATTGTTTGATAAAATATTTTTATAAATTAATTTTATAAACTAAAATACGAATTAATTCTAAACACACACACACATATATATATGACGCACACATACGCACATAGATATATATATATATATATATCTACTTAAAATGCTTTATTTTATAAATCTTATTTATTGACAATGAGACCTTAGGTCATATTTATGTGATGTATTAATATGACTAAAGTAGTATGGAAGTAGTCTATGGATGATCCTTTATAGAAGCCACATAAGTGATTAGGTATTAGATGAAGCTAGTATAAAGGAGAATGTTGTTATGGAATCTTTCTAGTGAAAAGCAATGCAAGGATGTTATGATTGTCACCTCGTGACTACTCAAGTCAATGCTAGTGAGTCGGGCCATGATTTGATAAAATAATTTTTATAAACTAATTTTATAAAGTAGACAAAGTTATTACTATATTGTTTCTAGTATAAGTTTCTCAACTCATCCTATATTCTTTGAAATCCATTAGCGAAAAGTTTTTATCTAGTATTTTTATATTTTATAATATATATCTTTGATATTATTAAAAGTTTAAATATTTTATTTATTATGTTTTTGAAATTATTATTAGTACTTATACCATAAATAATTCTAAATATGTTTTAAATTATATGAATGGGATACATGATCTAAAAGCTTAGCAGACTCTCAGAAGATATTCTATATAAATGGGGCATATTTCGAGAATGTGAAATGGTTGTTACGAAAGAAGAAAATAGTTAAATTTTATTAAAAATTAATGTTACCAAGTGCTTTTTAATTTTATTTTTAAAACATAGTAAAAGCACTAAAATTTAAAACAAAACCTGAATTCTTTAATAAGGTAAGGAAAGAATATCTCCTAATAATAATGGGAACACAAATTGTCTATAATACATGGATTATCTTAATTAAGAGCATATTATAACAAACAACTACCTCAAATTAGTTAGTTATCAAAAACAGATTAAGATGAGCTTCTATTTTTCATATAATTTCTTATTATTTATATCAATAGATTAATCTCAATTGAATGATTGAGATTGAATTTTAATTGTGCATTAATTATGATATATTAATCACACAAATTATTTGATTTCACTTAGTAAGAATACATTGATTTAATACTAAAAAAATTAGTGTGAAAAAATATATAAAATTAAGAAAATTTTGATTCTTTAGGATTCGGAATGAGCAATTAATAAAAAAATAAAAATAAAAATTACGATGAAAGAATATGAGATAGGAATATAGAAATACCCATACATACATACATATACACGCGCGCGCGCGCGCACATGTATGTATATACATATACATATATATACGTATATACTAGTTAGTTTAAATTTGAGTCCAACTTAAATGAAAAAAAAATAAAAAAATATTTTATTATTTTTAACTTTTTACTAATTTATAAAATGTTAATTAAACATAATTTTTGAATATATTTTAATGAAGTATTTATTGTAATTTGTATCTTATTTCATTATTCATGTATAAAAGAAATGCTATCACTTGGAATGACAATTAAGATAAACTTCACAAATTTAATATTACTCTTTTCTATATCCTCTAATTTTTTAAAAAATAAGGAATTGTTTTCCGATCCTAAATCAAGTGGCCTCTTTATGAAGAGTGCATTGCGGGTCAATTGCTTTAGGCCAATTCGGCCCACGGATCAAAGAGACAACATGGTAACTACATCATGTAAGTCGCGGAATGAAGGACCAATTAGTTGTTGACACGACACCCATACGGCTCTGACCTTCATCAAAAAATTCGTATAATAACAAGAATAATAATCAAAGTCGTACATTTGCTGCAATCGGCTCCCTGAAACTTACCTGTCCCGTCATTTTTTGGCAGATCGATCAATCGACGGCTAGATTCTCTCAATTTCTTGTCACAGCCACCACGGTTGTCCGTTACCCTAACGTACCTCTTCTGCTTCTCCTCTTCTCGCGTCGAAGCCCACGCCCTATCTACTCTCACTTGGAAGTCAAGTCTCCTTGATCCCAACCGAATAACAAATCAATCCCAAAAATCGAGAATCAAAACGAAATTTCCCAAAGTCCGAAACCCTAATTTCCTTTTTCATTTTTCCCAAAAAAAATTTGAAAAAGAAAAACTCTTGAGGGTATTTCTGCTGAGGTGTGGCCCTGAAATGGCGTCCTCTAAAGTCATGAAATCTTCAAACACGAGAAACTTGGATCTATCCCGACGATCTTCTTCTTCTTCTACTACTACAAAACCGCAGCAACAACATTTCCTGCAACAGCAAGAGCAAATACTATCTGAGGCAATGTCGGTGGACGGAATTCTACGCAACGTTTACAACACGACGACGGCGTCTACGACGGACGCCACTCTCCTCGACGCGCAAATCACGCTGGTTGAGACTGACGATCATCATCAGCATCATCCGAGTGAGAACGACAACGGCGCCGTTTCGGGTACAATTAGGAGTGTGGATGACTTGTGGAGAGAGATCGTGTCCGGTGAGAAGAAGGAAATGAAGGAGGAAGCGGCTGACGAGATGATGACGTTGGAGGATTTTTTGGCGAAGGCGGGAGCCGTCGAGGATGCGGTTACTGACGTGGATGTGAAAGACATTCCGTCCATTACGGGGCGGTTGAGTGGAGGGGTTTATGCAGCAAGTCCATTTGAGGTTGAAGGGCCGATTGTTGGGTTTGGGAATGGAATGGAATTGATTGGTGGAGTAAGTGGGCGAGGGAAGAGGGGGAGAGTGTTGTTGGAACCGTTGGATAAGGCTGCGCAGCAGCGGCAACGGAGGATGATCAAGAACAGAGAGTCAGCTGCCAGGTCCAGGGAAAGGAAGCAGGTAGCTAATTCTGTTATTTTCAGGAAATGTTTTTGATTTGATAATTAATAGTTTATTGATTGATGAGTTTTGGGTTTTTGGGATTCTGCAGGCTTATCAAGTGGAATTAGAGTCGTTGGCGGTGAGGCTGGAGGAGGAGAACGAGCGGCTCTTGAAAGAGAAGGTAATTTGATGCTTTAGACCGTTAATATTCATGCTTTTCTGCAATTTCAGTTCCTAAATATTGCAATTTTTTTAAAGAATTTTACCTCTGGTTCCTTGATTATCTATTTTCTAAATGTTTACTTCTGGTTCTTGATTATCTATTTTCAAATTGATACTTTTGAGTCTTTGCTGAATACAGTTGAATAAGCTTAATAAGCGTTTCACTATAATCCAATAGGCATGCTAGTCATTGGTTCTTTTTTCAGGTAACAAAAACTTTGCATTTCTTGACCTGACATTCTGCAGTGTCACGATGACAACAAAAAGTTTGCATTTCTTGATTATGTCAAAGGATCCAGTCCAATTTATCCCCACAGAATATAATCATAGCACATTTAGGTTGGTATTATCACTCGTGTGTTTGTATTAATTTAAAAATATTGTTACATTGAACATTTATATGTACTCTATCTTATGTCTAGTTGGTGTACTGTGGTTTAGGAAGTCTAATTGCATCCACTCTGGTTAATATTAAGGCTTGTGAATGCACATCAGAGAAGAAAGCCTCTGTTATTTTCTTCAACTTATATGCCTTTTAATTCACCAGTTGGTTTAAACTATACTGACTGTGTTACTCTTTAAGTTCTGTTTTGTCTCCTTGGACTTTTCTTATTCTCTTGGCTAACAAAATTTCTTCCCATGCAGGCTGAGAGGACTAAGGAAAGGTATGAGCAGGTAATGATTCTATCTGCCCTTTTATATATAAAAAAAAACAGTGAATTAGTGCATTTTAATCTGATGAGTTGATTGTGAAGTTAATGATAATCTAATTCAAGAACTATACATAGAAATGCCTACATCTGAGCTACATTCAAGTTTGCAAGTTGTAACAGAGGCAAGCATAATTGGAGAATTAGGTGCTGAGAATGGTATTGAAATAACTGTGTAACAGAATAGTGTGACTTAAGAAAAGAAAGTTCTACAATTTTTTCCACGGGGAGGCTCCAGTGTGATTTTAGATACACTGCTTTATTGTTTAATGGGACCTTTGTTGGTGTCACTAGAGGAAGAAAAATTGGCTACTACCTTAATTCAAATTTCTTGCAGAGTGAGACAGGTGATTTTGTCTTTTTTGTTGAATCACTTAAGATTTCTTTTGGGCATTTCATTGTGATTGACTGTTCTAGATATCTGAATTATCGAGTAACATTTTCATGTCAGACAATATAGATTCAGGCTCGAGTAATTTTCAAATTGCTATACATACAAACTTGGAACAATAAGCCAGTTGTTCACTGATAGAAACTAGTAACAAGGATCACTTTCCATCATTACTTTGACTTGTATTGTTATACAAGCCGATGATTCCTACATTATCATGTCAGCGCAGAATTTTGATAATTTTCATTTTTCTTTTCACATATCAGTGAGAGAAGACATTGGATTTGTTTTCAATTTTATAGTTGGCTTCTACCGAAAAGGGGGTGGTTAAATCTCAAAAATGAGTAATTGCATGTTTCAATCTTGACACCTACTTTTTTTAAGCAAGCACTTTTTCACATGAGACAGGAAATTACAGTTAAAGCAAATGTAGCATGTATTGTCGTTTAGTAAAGCTTGCATTAATGCCAACAGCTAGGGATGTGCAAAGTCAAGGTTAGACCATTCAATAAATGGTTTTCTTGTTGATTTTTCCTGCAGCTCATGGAAAAATTGATCCCGATTGATGAGAAGCAAAGACCACCACGTGTGCTAAAGAGAGTTCGCTCCATGCAGTGGTAGATTATGTTTTGCTTGAGGTATGATTGAATAGGAAACACTTCTCTGACATTGAGGAAGTATGGCAGCAATGTTATTTTTTGAGAAATAGCTTCTTTTGGAGTTGTTATATCTACCCAATGATCGTTTTGGAGCAGTAATGGTTAGAGATGAAAAACCAAGTCATGAAGGAAAATTCCTTACAATTTAAGAAAAATAAGTGATCAGAAAGACTTGCTCCAGGTGATGTAAAGGACAGATGACATAATTAGATCTGTGATGTTAGGAAGTGCTCCTATGCAAAACTTGTTTCTCTCAGTTGCTGATATATATGTTTGAGAAACAAAGAATTCTGGACTGGTATACTCTATTTATGACAACTGTTCAACCAAATAGATCAGTGGTTAGTGATGAATCTGTACTAAATTCCAGGTTTTCTCTGTGAATATTTGCTAGAAAATGTGTTGGTGGTATCCAATGAAGCTATTTTCATCTTGAAATGCTGTGTAATTAAATTTATTTCTAGTATGGATCTCAATGGTGCAGTAAGCAGAAAGCTTGTCCCTGGAATTCCAGTTTTTCATTCAAGGATGGATGACTGTATGTATGTATGTATGTATGGGGGATTGAACAGTGAGATCCAATGCCTTTATTGTGAAAGCTATTTCCTGGAAGAATGTTTAGAATTGTGATGCTGTATATTTAATTTATAGCTGCGAATGGATGAATGTACTTAATGTCATGTATAAGTAGAAAGTGAGTGGGTCTCCATAAAAATTAGCATACTGTGCGGCAGAAGTAAAACAAAGTATTTTAACTTGTTTCAGTCACCAGTTTCCGAGAGCTTCGTGTTATAATTTTTTTTGTGGTGTGGGAGAATTTTGGAGTTTTTGTTGGTTAAAATTTTCAACCCATGCAGTTCTTAAGAATGGCTGATAGAACTAATGTCTCTAGAACAATTATCAGCGTAAGCAATCCTTTACAGTAGTAGGAATTAACTATTAATGAAAATGAAAGAGCAACAGCAAACAAAAGGTGCTTAAGATGTGTCGTTTTATTCATCGAACTGCTTTTAACTTCTTTTTACAAATTCAAATAAATAATATTGAATCGTTGTCGGGGTTTCCCTTCATCTGCTTTTCGAAGCAATTCTGTTGCTACTCCTTTGTCCTTTAGTCCTTGTCTTTTACATCTTTTTCTCGGCTCTAACCTAATTTGGCCCACTTCCAAATTTTCAATTTGCACTAAAGCCGAAGCCGTTGCTTGCTTTTGAAGAGATAACCTGCTTGCCTGTCATAGCCAACACGATCGAGGTCTTCTTTCTGCAAACATTTATTTATTTTATTTTCAATTTTCATGCTCACCAATTCCTAATTTTAAATATTGGAGTTCAACTCTCTATAATTAATTTTGTTTTTTTTTGTTTATAGTCTAAAAATAATTAATAAACATCTTTCTTTGTACATAATTAAATTTTTTATTCATCAAAAAATTAATATTTTTATTTTTTATTTTTCAATGAAACTATTAACTCATTTTAATTTCATCTATTTACATATTTAATAAAAAGTCTTAACTCATTTCATTTAGATTATTTACACACGGGATTATCTTAATATCAACTTTTAACTAATAAATATGATTTAATTTTGGACAATAAATCTATATAAACTTCATGGTTAAAATCTAAACTCAACGAATAACATTTGATACTATCAATTCAACATTCTTATCCACCCTTGTATTAGATAGATCAAATTGATTTCTTAATTTAAGTAAATATATTTAAGTTAACGAAACTCCATACTTTTATATAATATATACATATATATATATATATTATTAAAAAGATTATTCTAAATTTTAGACTATCTTGTGTCATCTTTTTAAGAAAATTTTATTAATGCAGCAAATCAATTATTAATTATGTTAGGAGGAAAAACTCATTCTATCTATCAACCAAATTTAACAAAATTATATTTATTGTTGTAATATTTTTTAATTTCTTAAAAATATAAAAAATTTAATAATAATATAATATTATCACATTTCTATGCATAAGAATACTCTACTAGAAATCTATTAAAATATATAAATAAGTCACATAAACTTAATATTACACTCGATAAGTATTTATAAATGGATTATTTTTATTAGCATTCAAAACGTTAGCCATGACTACTCTTTTTTATGGATCAATTCTAGTTTTTTTTTGTAAATAACTAAATTATCTTTTCATTATATTTTAATAACACAACTAAGCGCATGTGTCTTAAACTTATTAAAATAAAATCTCACACATAGAATGAAGCCATGAGAAAACAAACAAAGAAAATTCTTTGTTTTTCTTCGATCTAAGTATTTCTTTTTATAATCCCTTTTGTGTTTTCTTGTTTTTGTCTTTGCATAATTCACCACTTTTGTCATCCATACAAGGAAGTGAATGTCTACCATTATATCATAAGTAAATACACCCCTTGCAAGTTCTAGGTATGAAATGATTCTTTAGGAATATAGACATACTTTCATGATTTGTGTCAGTTTTCAACATTCAAATCATCATCCATGTTATTAGCTTTCTTATTCCCCCATTCTTGAATAAAATGTCTTCAAATTTAGTTACCCTCAACAAAGTACTGATGTACAACTTTGAATGTCTAGTGTTAGATTATAAGTTTTATGTTATATTTTACGTTTTAGTGCATTGAAAAAATAAATATTTGATTGGAGGAAACGATAGAGAGGAAAAAAAAATTCAAATTAATGAGGATTCCTTTGTTTGATTGGGGAAATGAAAACGTGATTAGATTTCAAGGAATTCTTATTATTTCAAGTGAGTAAACCATTAAGAAATATTTATTCTCTGTTCGATTTTATTCTTTATTTATATATTTTATTATAATTATATTTTATCACTTTTATTTATTTTTATTACACATAATAACTTGAATAATATTATTTAAAAGTTATGATACAAAATTTAAAATTTAATTTAAAATTTTTATTTTATTTTGAATTAACATATCATGACTAATAATTATTTTTGTTATAAAAATTCAACTTCATTTTATTAAACTACAGTTATCATTATTTTTATTTATCATTTTTAATCATGAATATGTTTCATATGTATCTTAATCAAAATTCAATTTTTATACCATATATTTATCGTAATTCATACAATTAGTTATATTTATTTGATAATTTTAATTTTTATTATATATATAAAAAATAGTTATTGATGTAATTATATTTTTCTTGTCATTTCTTTCAAAGATAAACTAACTACCAAATAAAATAAGAAAAAAAATGGTAACATCATTGTAGTTATAATATAATTTCATAAATATTATGAAAAATTGAATACACTTTTAGTAAACTAATTAAACCCACTTAATATATGGATAACAAGTTTAGATTGTGTTCAAAATCAATTTATCCAAAAAATTTGTATGCAATTATATTTGTAAATTTTTTGAAAAAAAAACTAAGCGATGCATTCAAAATATAAAATATTTTTCTAATTAACAAATTTTGCAAAGTATAAATTTGAATAATTGATTCTAAATTACCTATTAAATTTATAGGATTTGATTAATTTATATTTAAAAATAAAATTTAAAGCTACTTTAATTTTTTTAATTATAAAATACATAAATTATTTTAATAAAAATAAAATTATTAATTAATATAACATGGGTTTATATTTAAGAATATTAACAAAATATGTTTATAAATATTTATTATATTTTAATAAAATATAATTAAAATATAAAAATAAGAGTGATAATTTATTAATAAATTTATAAATAAATGATATTTTTTGTTTAAATAAAAAATAATAAATTTATTTATGATATTAAAGATTTCATCATCAAAGAAAGTAAAAAATAAGATTCCCCCACCTCCCTAGGACAATTTTTAAATTGCAAATTGATGTAAATAATAACTTCATGCACACTCATAATCACTCCCAACTAATCATTTTAGAATAATAATCCCCATCATTCTTTCTTTTATTTATTATTTTTACTTTTCAGAAAGTTTATAGTTTTATTTTTTCCACAAACAAAATCATTCCACCTTTTACTGTTTAAAATTAAAAATAATAAAAACACTCACAACACAATCACCCACATCTCTTTTCTGTCGTCCATTCAAAAATCAACACTCTCTTCCCTTTCAAAGCCAAACACTTGTGACAATTTTCACAAACATTTGCACATTTTTCAAAATTCTCTGTTTTTTCTTTCTCGTATGCCAGAAATAAAGCCACAATCCTAACCCCAAAACCCTTCCAAGTTTTTCATCCATGGGGACTAAAACTACTTCATCCACGCTTACATTCTTCTTCTCTTCTCTTCTGTTTCTGTTCTCTCAACGATCTCACTCTGCAACAATTTTAGTTGACGGTGTTTCAGAATGGAAGAACCCTAGTGTTCATGTGGGAGATACAATCAGTAAGTAATCTTTAGACCCACTTTCAAAAAACTGTTTTTTTTGGTTGTTTTTTGGTGTTTTCTTTAGTTTTGTTTTCCGCTTATTACATACAATATACCAACTAACAAGTCTTGCATTTCTTCAATCATTCATCTCAGTTTTCAAACACAAGTATCACTACAGCCTCTACATTTTCCAAAACAAGAATGCCTTCAGTCTTTGCAATTTCACTCAATCTTCACTTCTCACCAAGCCCAACTCCTCGTCCTTCATGGTATGCGTGCCTTCAAATCCTTCTTTTCTCCCTTAATAATTTTCTTGGTGTCTGAGAAAATCTGTTTTTGTTTTTCTGTTGCCGTAATTTATTGTTACAATGGGAAGTGGTATCCTTCACGGCCTGGTTTCTTCTACTTCACCTTCAACAATGGCTCTTTAAAAACATGCAAAACCTCGCAGAAGTTTGCAATAAAGGTTTCTGCGGCTGTCTCTTCAACTACTGCACCTCCCAATCCTTCACTGCAATTCCCTCCAATGGCTGCTCCAACACCGGCTTCCGGCGGCGGGAGTGTGGTTTCGTCTTCTCCTTCATATCCATGGCTGTTCCGCCCTCGACACGAGTCTTCTTCCTCCCCTGGTCCTGCACCAATTAGTGTTGCTAATTCTCCCCTAACATTGCCAGATAAAGGTGGCGGCATTCCGTTTATTAACAGTAATCCTGCCGTTCCTCTTCCTACTGGTGAAGTTGACTCTGCAACTATTCGACCTTTGTCAGCTGCAGGCCATGGAAGACAGGTTCACTTTCTCCCTTGAAATATTTGAACAAATTGTTGGAAATTCTCCCTTTATTTTGTTAAACTTCTGCATTTTGCACTCTTTAACAGTTATTTTTCTTTTTTCTAGTCAACGGAACGTTATATGTTTCGGTAAAATCAGAATATTAATTTAACATTGCAAAATTTATAATTTCCTCAAAACAAACACAGAAATGAATAAACTTTCGAGATGGGAAAGTTTTATCATTTTACAAAACAACCTAAGTTTTGCTCAAACATTAGACGTTCAAGAAGGGAAAAAAAATTACAAATTTATCACTAACTTAACCTCCGTTGTTAGTAAATACTAATAAAACAAATAATAATATTCAAAATCAGCCAAATGATTTGATGGTAGAGTTGATTGGAAGATGTTTTTGACCCAATTGTTTGGTGGAAATTGCAGGCGGAGGTGGGGTTACTTGCTGGTCAAATGGTCTTCTTCTTTTCTTTCATTTTCCTCATGCTGTAAAAACAAGAAGAATATTAATATTTTATTTTGTTTAGTAGTGGTAATAGTAATGGTAATAGTAGTAGTAGGATTATATTAATTAGTGCAAAAGCTAAGTCTTGCTGGAGAGAGAGAGAGCAGAGGTGTTAAAGTAGCTTTACTAAGGGTGATCATTTTGTAGTGTTTATCTCTCTTCGGACCCCTTCTTAATTTGCTTTGGAATCCTTTGCCACTTTTGTTCTTTAAATTTGCTCATGCAATCGATTACTTACTACTTTTTTCTCCTTGAAATCTTTATTCATCCCCATCTCCTTTGTTTCTTTTCATTCTTTATATGTAAAAATTTATTGATCAAAATTTGAAATTTCAAGAACCATAACCAAAATAATATGCATTATTAAATATTTAAAATGCCCTTGTTAAAAATAATTCTTTAATTTTTCATCTTAGATATTTTTAATTAGTTGTGATGTTATACATTCAAGTAACTTGCATTTGCACCCAATATGATCCAAAAACTTAAACATTACACGAAAATGTCTTGACCCTTATTTATTATATAATAATTTTTTAAAAAATTTTTATCGAAAGAGTAGATAAAAGTGTTAAAAAATAATTTATGAAAAAAGAGCACGCAAGGAAAAAAAATTTGCCATACTCAATGAAAGCATTTCCACCCTATTTAACGTATTCATGAAAATTTTTTATTTAAGTATATTTCCCATAATTTTTTAAGTTTCTAGAGGATATATATATATATTGAAAAAAAAACCCTAATATATTGGAATAGGATAACAGTGTAGAATGGAAGTAAGTTTTGGCTGCAATTTAATGGATTATATTTCCTTTCTTGTTTGTAAAGGTTACTTTCAATTGGATCAAACGGGGCCCAAACATGAAAGGTCCGATATAGGCCCATTAGTACTTGACGTGGGGCTCAAGTTTTCAAAAGATCAGGTGGGATTTGGCAAGAAAATCCTAATCCGAAGACCATATGCTGTGAAGAATGCAAAGTGCGGACACGTCTTGGTATTGGGGCAGCAATTTCACGTTTTAGTATCAACAAAATACGTGACTTCCCGCCAAGGAAAAAAATCAGTTACAAGGAAAGCAACCGAATTTCAAAACGTTAAGACATCGTTACTAAGTAACGAATATGTTCTTTACTCTTCACTACTATTGTATCTTCTTGTGAACTTGTTAAATTCCCTTTCCTTTCAACGTGTTACTTACAACATAATCATTTGAAATTTATCCAAAAAAGACAAAAAAAAACCACTGCTATGGAGCTTGAATTGGGACTGAAGATCACCCATACCAGAGATGATGACCTCACTTCTGTGGCTGATTTTCGTATCACCAAGGATGCCTCCGGTCCTGTTTTCATCTCTGAAGAAACCGAAACCAAGTTCATCCTCATCGGCCATCTCAAAGGTGAATTAGTTTTCTTTTTCTCTTTTATTTATTTGTTTAAATTGATGATGGTATATGGGATAATTGAAGTGTTGAAAATAATGCAGGTTTCAGAATAGAGAACATTGATATCGAGATAAATGAAGATGGGAGTAGAATTGCAATTAGTGGGAAGAAGCCGGTGCAGGAGATGGTGTTGAAGGGTTGGACTGTGCAAAGGAAAGAGGTGGAGATTAGGGCATTCAGGAAAGTTTTTCGGATTCCGGATGGGGTGATTTTGGATAAGATTAAGGCCAAGTTTAATGAAGAACTGTCAGATTTGACGATTTTCATGCCCAAGTTAGTGAAAGGATTATTTGGGATTGGCATTGAGGAAGTAGAGGAAGAGGAAATGGAAACTGCGGCTGATAAGGAAATTCGGAAAGAGTCTGAAGTGCCTGAAAAAAGGGTAGAAACTGATCAGGTTTCCGAAAACGACAAACCAGTTGTAGCTGAGGAGGCTGCACCTATGGAAGAAATTATGGAGGAGATGGTTGAAGGAAATCAAGATTCTGGTCAGATTGCCGAACAATCAATTGATCGAGGAGAATTTGAAGCAAGAAAAGTGATGGCCGAAGAGTTGCCTGAAAGAGGTGATAGTAAGGAGGAAATGAAGGAAAAACCTGAAGAATTCAGGACATCGGAAAATGCAGATGAAAGAGTTGAAGAGTTAATAGAATCCAAGGAGTCTCAAGTTACAAGCAAGGAAGAAAATGATCAGGTTGTTGAAATGTCACCAGGAAGATCTGAAATCGAGCGTCAAGCAAGTGCTGAGAAGGTTGAACCTTCAGGTATGACAGAAACGTCTCAAGAAGCTGCATCCTTGAAACATGATGAACAAGCTGACGTAGAGCCTATACAAACAGAAGAAAATCGCATAGAAAGGCTTCCTGAAGAAGCAGAACCAGAGCTAGGATCTGAAAAACATACTTCTAGCCCTAGGATCACTAAATCAATGGAATCTGATCAAGTGCCAAAGCAATCGGAATTTGAGAGTTCACCGTTAACTCAGGTTGAAGAAAAACACACAACTGGTAAAGATTATCAAGTAGAAAGTGAAAAACAAGAACCCCCTACTGAAATTCAAGAATTGACAAAACCCCGTCAAGAAAGAGAGTCGGAAGACACTCGGGGAACTGAAGTTGAAGAAGAAGATACTGGAGACGAAAACCATCCTCAAGAAAAAGCTAATGAGCACGAACCTTGTAAACTGGAGAAACAAAGAGCCCTCGGTGAGACTGAAGGAGCTCAAAGGAAGAAGAATATTTCCAAAAATCCTAAGGTTTGTCCTCCGCTTATTGCTGCCGGGTCAGCCCTTCTTGTTTCTCTTATGGCGCTTGTTTTCCACTTGATTAGATCTAAGAAACGATGAATAACTATTCCTTTATTACATATTAACAGTCCATCACTCCACTAATCTATCAAATTTCATTATCGTAACCTGTTATTACTTGTAATTACTCATTGACTGTATTCTAGCGTTTATAAAGGTTCACTAAATTGGCCTGTATCAATTGTACTCTATATAAACAAAATATTATTTATAATAATAAGAAGAAATTTTTTTTAAATAATATTATTTGTTAACTCTTTATGTATCCGTTATTCATTAATTATGAGGCTCCAATTGATATTTTGATACCTTGGGGCCTTTGAAAATTTTCGAATCTCACAGGTAGAAAGAAACCCAATTTTTCTAAATGTTGAACAGACCCCTGACTCTTTATTATTAACATATAATAATAAAATGGTTTGATGCCTTGCATATTGGTACTCAAGGAAATCAAATGTGAAACATTTTGTTACTATTCATTAATTTAAAAATTTGAGTTCCAATTAAAATAAAAAGCAAAATTTGGTTTTTTTTTATTTATTTTCTTTATTGTAAAGGGCATTTAGTCTAAATTTAAAATTTTAATTTGTATGATAAATTAATATATTAAAATAATTATATAAAAAATATATTCTTTTAATTATAATTTTATTGTCAATGGAAATGGGGAGAATTATTTTTCATCTTGTGACATTAAATGAGAATTTTAAATTAGATTCCTGTAATGTCATCTAAATTGCGGAAGAAAATTAGCAAACTATTTGAGATAATCATGTGAGAAAATTGGTCAATGTTTAATGCAAATATGCTCGTTCAACGACGAGAAATGCTTTATGTAAATCAATTACCAAAAATTACCAATCAAGTGTGGAGTGAAAAAGTTTTTCAAACCTATGACAGAATTTTATTCCCATTAAGCAAACAGAATCTGTGCAATTAAAGACAATCCAATGCTCTCTTCTGGTTCACATTACAAACACAGAAATCACAGAAAAATCCAGTCTAGCCTAGCCTTTTCTAGGAGTCACAGTCACTGTTATAGCTAGTCATTTAACAATGTGAAAGCTAAATGACAACAGTGGTTGACCGTACACATTCTTGAGACTGCATTTAAGCAGTATTCAATTCCAACCAAGAAAACAAACCCAAAAACTTTTGGCAATTAAGGCTTATTAATGTCGTGACAGCTAACAAACTACTGTAACAAGGACCATTTTTATGACAAGTCTTTCCAGCTCGTTTGAGTAGATATGGCTGAAATTTGAAAATAATTTCCAGGGATGTTATGTTTTACCAACCATGCGGCTGCTCTGCGTCATATCAAGAATGAGACAGCAATTTCTGGTGCATCGAGGTCCCTTGCAACTAACAGAGAAAGAGAAGCCATTTATAACAAACAATTAGGTGGACTTGAGGCACAGAACAAAGCAAAATCAGCATTGACTATTATGGCCCATCTGGGCACAAGAGATGCCTTGATCTATCAAGAATAGCTAGCACACGATATAAAGAAGATTCTTTCTGTTCAGAATAAACAGCAACAACTGGCTTACAATTGCACGCTATTTCTTGAGACCTCAGATAAATCATCCTGCCGACAAACAAAAGGAAATTTCTAGCAATTAAAGTGGTAAGTAAGACGTTTGTAGCAAATATTTGAGAAAGCACAGAGTGGCTCCTGATAGCCATGAAAACAATAGCCAATGGCACAACACTGTATATATTCTTTCAACATACTGAAACGCTCTGTAATAGTGTAGTTGTTTCACAACCGCGTGGTCAATGAAGCAGTGGCCAGGTGAAGCCTACAATGAAGCAAACATTATGTACCAAAGCTAGTGTGACCAACTCCAGAAAAATCAACCACACAACTTGAATCAATTCATGCTGGTAACATTTAAATCCGTATTTGACACCATACAATATAGCATCTCTAGTGATTTCCACCAAGTGGTCAGAATTGCCTCACCAATTGTCTATCTACTTGAAAATCCAAAGTCTAAAAGAGAGAACACAAGGATTACAAAACAATACAAGTTTATTGTGTACTATTATATATGCAACTTGATTGTTTGAAGTAACACTATCTCACAAGACCAACCACACTAGCATTTCAATTGAACTTTTTGGCTGTAGTGGCCTAAGCCAGACTACTAAGGAGCAAGCATTTCATGGGCAGCACTTTGGAATTCTATTTGTTGATAGGCAGCTGACAAACATTTAGTACTTCCCATTGCAGTATTAGAAGCAGAAATTCCATTTTTATAATATTTAATATAGTCAGAATGCACGAAGCATAAGGAGAATATCAAAATGCTTATTCTTTATGTTCACACTAAGAGTAACTAAAATTATGAAAAAGAATGATGAATGAGTACCAATACACTTGCCAATGTCATCTCCAGGGTGACCGCAGATGCAAGTAGAAATGAATAACCTAATAGGCTAGTAGAAGGTAAAAAGAAATAGCAGAGGTAATAACTGAGCAAACAAGATAGTTCACCGGAAAAGAGAGAGAGAGAGAGAGATCACAAATAGTCTGTCTCCTGCAACACACTAGAGTAGATTAATCCACTTCGTTGAAACAAAAAAGTTAAGGGGAAACAGAGAAAACGCAAATCTGTACATGCATTCTGAATGGCAGATCATTGCGTGTGGAAGAATAACAATGAAAACCCATTTGATAGTCTATGGAACTTGTCATTGCACTAATAGCCAAAATGTGAATACAAAAGTTATAGTAACACTTGATCTGTTCAAAACAAACAGTATGTATCATTAACAAAAATGAACAAAACTATGCAAACAAATTCAACTACAGCAACAGGATGACATTTACTAAGAAACTTGATTATACATATAGCAACACAAAAGATGGACAACGGCACCACGGACTGCGATGGTCCAATTCCATATCCTACTTTCTTTAAGCAATATATGCTGATAAATACAGAAGAAAATTTTCCTCCTTACCCTTTTTACATAATTATTTTCACTGCCAGCTTCAAATACACCTTTGTCATGCTGGCATTCCCAGAAGCAAAAATCAAAACACCATTTGCAATTTTCATAATTGACACCTAATATCCATTTTCCAATCAATACTAGTCTGGACCATGACCCCTTCCCAAGCAATCAAGCCCCTCGGCGCGGCTACGCACAATCTTATGAAAAACCTCTCTCACTTGTCTCTCCAAAGGGTCCAATCCCTCCTTTATTGCTTCACAAATCATTGACAATTCCTTCACTCTTTGTCTGACCTCTCCTTCCTTCTCTTCTGTAATTGGAAACTGAACTGAATCCAGCGATTCATTCATCAACCTCGTGCTTTTCTCAATCTGATAAATCTCCCTCAACAACCCACAAGCATTTCTCCTCTCCCTTTTCTTAGACTCCTCCAAAATTCTATCGTGCAAGGACAACATCGGTGCCGCCCAATGGGACTGCCTTGGCATCGAGAAATGCACCTGCAGACCTCGGTCTTGACACGGGATCGCCGCTACAAGAGCCCACATTACAAACAACAAAACAGAACTCATAGTAAATACTAAATTTGTAAGTCCATTGGTGGACATAACTTCATGCCCTCTGGGAGCATACAAATTATTCCCAATTGCCTGCAACTGTCTCGCCGCTGACCAAGACCGTGAAACACTCCACGACAACGATCGAAAATGACCCAACGACCTATGATGATGATCTTTCGTATTGTTTCGCCCAAAGGAACGGTTCCGGTGAGCTAAAGTTGTGCCAGAATCTTTTTCGTCTAACATACTTATCGCCAAATCAATCAACGCTTTTTTGGCGCGACGGATATGTCCTTCACCAATTAACTTCTTATTATCCAAAGCAATAAGCACGATTTCTATCAGCTTCTGCCACTGTCTGATTTGCTCAATTCCATCCCGAATCGCATTACACACATCTAGCGCTTTCACGCTCCGTTCGTAATACTCGGAAATCAACCGATCCATCGGCTGCTTATGCAACTGCGATTTATTATTGAAAAGAATTTGACGAAACTCCTCCTGAGAAACCAGGAACAAATCGAGCAACTTTTGGACCCAAGGCAGAGACAATAACTCGTCAGAACCCGACGATAAGTCTAGGAACCGATCGGCTATCTTTTTCTGAAAGGATTCCACCTCATTCTCGTGATTAAAACCGTCGTGATTAGTCCCTTCCATGGAATGAACCTGATCGCGCCTGAGACTCAAAATTGAACGGCCGATGTTCGTGAAAGGCGCCGATGAACCCTGGAAATCCGTTGCGGGCATTCTCACATTAACAATTCCGAAGAATGAGGAATGAAAGCATTCGACGAGAGCGAAGGAGAATTTGAGAAACCCTAATGGAAGCGATACGCATTTTATTGGGGAATTTTGGACCGCGTTTTATGGTGGTTGGAAAAAGAAGGGTCAAAAATTTCGAGAACGGATAAATAAATTAATTGCCATAATTAGATTACCATAAAAATAAATAATTAATTAATCAAAAAATAGCAATTCTTTACACGCAGTAGACACGCATGGGTATGAGATGAGATCTGGACCGTTGATCGGGAGCATGACGTCGTTGTCCCAAGTACGGTACCATTGGTGTGATGCGTGAAAGAGTAGCGTAGTTTGGGTTTGGGTTTGGCACGTGCGGAGGCGTAAGTGGGGAGGACGCAGTCATTTTTGGATGTACACGTGGAAGGTATAACTGAGTCTTCGTTGGCGCGTAACGAGGGGAGGGAATTAGTCTTGGTCTGATTCTTTCTTCTAGACGGAGAAATAATTTATGTTGACGCAATTACCCCTTTATGAGGCCAAATTTTAAGCTAGTTTTTTTTTATTTTATTATTATTATTATTCTATAATATTTTTACAATTTTAAAAATATCGAAGTGATGTGATATACGATTAGTTTTTTTTTGCGCAAAACGACATTTGAAAATAAAAAAATAGAAAAAGATAAGTCAGCTAATTAATGACATCTTGTGTGTTAATTTAATAATTAATTTACTTTTTAAATGCAAAATAACTCAATTATTAATTTATAATTATTATTATTATTATTATTTTAAAAATGATTAGAAGAAGTTTTTTAAAAAAAAATCTTGTCTTAATAATTAAAATTCAAAATAGCGTCACACGTGTGTGGTGACGGAGTTGATCAACTTTGGTAAAGCTGAAGGATCTGATAATGACTTATTCCCCAATAATAAATTATTTATAGGGCAAAGTTGGCGATAGAAAAAATTATTTATTATTATTATTATTATTTTATTATTTTTAAAAATTAAATTAATATATCTTAAATAAATTAAAATTTAATTTATTTTTTATAATTAAAATTATATTAATTTAATAATTAAAAATTATATAAAATTGAGTGATTCTTTGATATATGTAGTATAATATTGTAAACAATATTTAATTTTTTATTTTTTTAAATAAAATAAAAATAAAAATATACTATAAAATATTTTTAATATACACGTACGTAAGTTTATTTGTATGCATACGTGTGGTGATGTACGTATTCATTTTAATCAAAAATTAATCTTTAGTCTAATGTACAAGTTGGTAATTTTTATTTTATTTTTAAAAATTTGAAGGCTTCAATGTCAATTTATTGATTGGCATCAAAAGCTTTTAATACTACAACTTGTATCCTTACACTATAATTATAAAGCCTGAATTGGTCAAACTTGGCATATATATTATGATCACGAATTATATATGCATCAGACATGCTTGAGTTGAGTCCTTTTGTGAAGAATATCACATCTCGTACTAATTTGTCTTTGAAGAAACAAAGGTTACATGATTTTCATCTGTTTTCAGTAAACAAGCCAAGCAAAAGCTAGTCAGTCAGTCTTCTTTCCTAATTTATTGACTTCTAGAAAGATTACTTATCTTTCAAATTAAAATATTTTAATTATTAATTATTATTAAAAAAATTATTGACTAATAACTATATAAGTTAAAAATTAAAAAATAAATAAATATTAATCTTCAAATAAAAAAATTATTATTTTACTTATAATGTTATGCGTTAAAAGTATTAAATACGTTATCTTATTTACAAAAAATTAAATTTAAAATATTTCATTTATTTCTAAAAAAATATAAAACAAGGAACATCACTTAATTTATATGAATAAATTTATATAAAAATTTGTGCGTAAAATTACTGTATACATGCATGTGAGTATGCATCCAATAAAGAGAATATAGAATTACACAATCAACATGAAAGTGATTACTAGAACTACTGCAACTACGTGGAGACAATGACAAAGAAATGTAAAGATGTGGCTCTTTTCACGTTCTTTTTTAATATGCAATCAAGGTTGGTATTTGTCATTGGCTTAACCAGCAAGAAACCAAAACTTTCACCTAAAATTCACACATGCCCAGTGTCACATACATATAAATTTCCTATTCGTCTTCTGATTGGAATCAACATTCATCTCATCCAATACCAACAATAGTGCAAGAAAGCAACTTCTATATATATATATATATATATTTTTTATTTTTCATTTTCTTTTGTAGTGTTGGACACTTGCAGGTTGGGAACGGGGCGTGTGTGCCTCAATCAAGGTCAAAATACTATATCACTGAATCTATTTTATTTTATTACAAGGACAAGGATCCTCTTCTTCTTCCTCCTCCGGGCCAAAACTTGACTTCCTATCATCTTATACTTTCTCCCATGGATTGTGATGTTTCTACTATATTTAAAAAATGAAATTAAAAAAATATTAAATCACACTAATTTTAGTAAAATTCACTCATCTTTTATTAATATTTAATATTAAATTTTTGTCCCACAACAATTCTAACTTAACCCGCCACTTCAATACTACAAGAAAGCTTTGGATTAGATAATCCAAAAACGAGTATAAATTAAGAGAATATAAATTTTTTATTAGTAGCCAATAAAAAGAATAACTCTACTACACATGAGCAACCTCTGTAAAGTTTGAAACTTTTTTAAAGATTAGAATAAGATTTTTTAAAGATAAGTCGGTTTTTCACTAAAAATGTGACAAGCAAAAACAAATCCATCCATCTACATTGTAAGGTGTATCAACATTAAATTATTGCCAAAAATATGTTAGATATACACACATCTAAAGTAGACGTTGGAAGGCTGCTGATATAATTGATGATCTCAAAAATGGGACACTATTTTTTCTAGTCTCTCCTAACATGACCAACCATAGAGCAGCCCCACTCTACCATCTTTCTTCAGCTATATTAAAGTCTTGACCTTGACTTTGAAACAGTCGTCAAATTGAATTATTGAAACACTCCAAAAAGAAGATAAGCGGCCTAACCACAAGTCCCAATCTTTGAATTTTCATTTACTTGAAACCCACAAAATCTTAATGCTTAAATAAGAGTTAGTTGACAAGAAAAGGAAAAGAGAGGAGAGGAAGTAAAGTTTTTGGAATCTTACAACTACCGTTCAAGCTCCCAAATAGTTGCTGTGTTACTTTATATATTCCTTTTTGTCGAGCTTCTGTGGCAAACAGAATAAAGGCAAGTAAAAGTTAAAGATAGAGAAAACCCCAGGATCAGCGGCGCCATTGAAGAAAATGAGACTCTGAAAGTTTGTCCGGAAACAAATTGTCTTAGGGCAAACCAAGAAAAGTCATGAATTCCTCCAGGCAGCAATGGATTTCTGCTGACTGAATCATCGAAAGTTGAAACAATTATATGAATGAAAGGATCTTATTGACCAAGCAATAAGAAACAAATCATTTGACAGTTAAAAGAGCATGAAATCAGGGCTATGAAAGGATCTTATTGACCAAGCAGTAAGAAACAAATCATTTGACAGTTAAATGAGCATGAAATCAGGCTAAAGCATTAGAGTACTGCAAATTTCAGTGGTCTTCATTCATAGAATCTGGGAAGGATCTTCCCAGCTCCTCCTTTTTATTTTTTTTTCCTGATTTCCTATTTGGATGACGACTAAGCTCACTTTGTGCAAGGTAAATACACTCAAGTACATAACATACACGTAATATCCAAGGTATCAAATCCATACCTTATGCAGACCCCAATTTGGAAGATCAAACACCAAACTGAAATCATGCTATACATTAGGAAATGAATGGACAAGATAAATACTTTTGTTTAACTCATAGAATGCATATGATCACATTGATTGAATTCTGGACTGGAGCATGTGAGGCTGCCTGAAATGATTGCTTGCAGATGATGACTAAGGGTTCTGATTTATCGAACTTCTTTCACATGTGATAAGAAAAAACACAAGGGATGTCCATTGATGGAGACCTTTCAATGTGTTTAGTTCAATCTCTTTTAGCTACAACATCAGCCACAAAGATGCTTCCTGAATCCAACCATCCACCCAATACATCCCTGTTAAAGCACTGCCGGCAAGAATTAAGAAAACAAAGCTGTGAGATGACTGGCATTTTTCCTAAATTAATGCCACAAGATCTCATCACAATGACTAAAATGCAAGAACTGACTGGTACAATCTCAAAGCTGAATTCAGAGTCAATCCTGCTAAATTCCCAAATCCGCAAATGGACACTTTTGATTCTGTACATATCATTAAGCCACACAAGAATCACATGTACAAACACACAAAAATATTATATTACTTTATTTCTTCATAGCCTAATTCATTATTGACTTCAAATAGAAAGAGAAACCATGTTTTAGAATCTTTTTACCCAAGGACACTTGTCTTCCATGGTTTAAATCAGTTTGGTTCCTCACACCACTTCGTTCAGTTTGTATGAAGAAAATACAAAACTGGTTCAAACAAACACACACAAACTAAATCGTATGCTTGGTATTGATATTATTTGAGGCTATGAAAGGCCAGTGGCTGTGTGTGCATGGATTGCAGAAGAATATAATACCTTGCTGAATCCTAGCCAATTTGAGTCTCCTCTAAACGAAAACAACTTACTGCTTTCTCTCCACTGCCCACAAAAGACCTGCAAATATAAGTTTGTAATTTCTAAGCAACAGAGGCAAGGAGATTAGAGCAAAACCTAACAATCTAAGCTATTAAGAAAAAAAGTTATTAAGAAAGATAACCCACATTACAAGTATTTTACAGATTAGTAACACAAACTACATACAGACACTTTACCAGTTAATCTGTTACAAGAAGTAGGTATGATAACTATATGGAACCCACTTCGCACATAAATCAAACCATGTAAATCCACAGTATCAATTTCCAGGATATATACAACTGCATGTGGTACAGTGACCTCATCCTTTGGGACTAAGTTTTGATGATTCTCCTTAAAGAAGTTTACTTAAAACCAAAAGTTACCAAATACCAATCATTCACGTACTTGTTTGTAATAAGACCCAAAAAAAGACTAACCCAAGTATCATCATTATGGTAGCCTGGAATTAGCAAGGAAACAAATGCAAGCTTGCTTTATGGGGACCTCTTTTTTCACTAACAACGAGAAAAATGATATGAACTAAAGCTTAATATAATATCAATGTCAACACAAATCAAAGATGTGGAATAAGTACAGTGGTTGAAAGATGAAACGAGAAACTTGAAAATAAAGCAGAAATGTACTGAGTAGAAGAATATTGATTGTAAGAAATTCAACAATCACCTCATAATCAACCCCTTGTACATAGATGTAATTAGAGTCAATTGATGAAAAAGCTAGTCCAGCTATCTGCAATGCAAAGGAGGGAAAAAAGGTAATCTCTAGCTGCAATATTGCATCTGAACAGCCAATGCACAAAAACTTCAGTTGCTTGAATGAAAACTGGAATTTACTAAACATTACCAAGGCAAAAACATAATATGGTTGTAGATATTGCAGGTCTATCCTATATTCTCCATGGCAAATGCCAAGTTAAACAAATTAAAAACAAAATTTGATTAGGACAACCGAATCCATCCTTAATAATCCAAATAGATTTAACTTGAAAAGAACTCCAAAAAATGACAATAACCAATCAGCAGAAAGTCATAAGGAATAACAGACTGACCTCATATTTTGAACAGTGCGCCCATTTTGATAACACCGACCATCTAGATACAAGATGTAAATAGTAGTTAAGTTAGGATGTAACTCTATTCAAGGGGATGAATATTGTAGCCAGATTTATTGTCAATAATAACCATATATTACTAATAAATCCAAGAAAAGGCCACAGAAATAATAACACATGATATGCGTTGTTCAATCCATGTAATGATACCCAACCTGCGAGGATCATAAATGGTCACAGCACGATCAGCTCCGGCAACTGCAATATTACCAGTTGAAGAACTGCAAACAGCATACAAAACATCACCAACAGAACCACAAATCCGATGCAGACAACCGCCATTTTCTTTCATCCTCAAATCCCAAATAGTTAGCTGCAGTAATTCCCAAACATGGAGTGCGGCAGAAAAAAAGGACAAATTATGGAAGAATATGTTCATTCCATACACTTAAGAACCTGTACTATACAAAAGGCACAAAGTTTACCTGGCAGCCTTCAGTAACAGCTAACATATTTAAACTTCCATTTACATTCTGTATGAAATTCAATGACGATGGATACCAGAGCCTGAAATATAGTTTAATGAATCAGAAAAATGTGTCAGCAGCAAAATAGGTACAAATAGTTACTTAAAACAACAAAACCATCTATTCCGGAGAAAAGAAATCATCAAGGCTCAATACTACAGTTGTCAAAGAAAGCAACTACAGGAAAATTGCAATAAAATAGGCAAAGAAGAAGTCCAGGACAGAAACATGAGAAACCAAACAGAAGGTTAATGGAGATAATCAAGAGAAGTACTATAAAGATGAAAGTGGGAACCTTCCTCAAATTTTACTAGATTTCTACACAATTCACAACTCGTAGCAATGCATCATGGTAGTTTAGTTGTTATTTTGAGAGCAAAAGCAATTTAAGTTAAATACGTTGATGTAATTACATTAGTGTAATTGTCAAAGACACAAAAGTAATAATGAAAAACGATAGCCCAGCTTATGGGTCTAAATAGTGGCACACAACTTCTGATAGAACCCATAAATTCTAAATTTTGTCCTTCAAAGTCTAATAAATCAATGACCAAACCAAAGAAAACAAAACTGATAATATTATCAGCAATCAAACATCCCACATACAATTCACTGGACATAACAATATCAAAAGAGTCAATGACATGGAATATGTTCTGTCAAAAACAAAAAACAGAAAGTACAGGAGAACCAAACTCTTTTCTAGAAATTTGATGTTTTAGAAAGTTGGTTTGACCACCTTAAAGTTAATATTTGTATCAAACTCAACTTAATATATGAAACAAAATAAAAATCCATTAGCAAGACCCATGTACTAATAGAAGAAAAATTAAAAATCAGCAGTAAGACGTCATATATAGCCATTTAAAAAAATCACATATATAGCTTTTAAGGTTGAATATGGTCAAATTCAATTTTAAATTGAGTCCGAACTTCTGCACGGTAATTATTCAAAAGCACTTCCATCTCCACCGTTGTGACATCAAGTATGTTGCATACCTCTATCCAAAGTAAAAAGGAACATAAAATTGGAAAATTATTCAAGTAAAGCCATCAATTAAATATGTACTAGAGCGCTGTCTCATCATTATCAATACAGCAATTGATAGAAGACACCAAAGATGCACATTTACATCAATTGCGATTCATATTAAAAGGTAACCTTGAAAGTTGAAAAGAAAAAAGAATCAAGCATATGACACTATACTTACGTTCGTAAGGTCTGGAGATGTATATCTTGGTCGTAAACATCAATGCTTTTGCTGAAGCTACGTGCAACAGCTGCCTGGAATGAGAGACCAACCAATGCAAAAGGATGTCTATCTTGAGGTACAAATATCTCAGTCCAAGGCATAAATTTCAAAATAAAATAAATAAGTGCTACAGTTTATAAAAGAATATATGTACCATGGACCATTGACTTGGACTGAAGCAGAGCCCTGCCCAACTACCTTCTCCAACACCACAATCCTGGGGCAACACTGAATATGTAAGCCTGTCTACATCTGAAAATTTCAGTGGCACACATTGATAAGACTGTTAAAAGTACAGAGACAAGTCCAGCGGTAGAAATGATGCAGAAACCACCAGGAAATCAAACAATAGAAATATATTCAGCTATAACCTTGCAAGTCAATCACCAGCATTAAAATCATTATGTCACTCAACCTTGGTAAGATCATGCGAGGGATTATGTCAATAGGACAAATAGGCAAAGATGTACAAGGAAAAGGGACACAAGCACACAAAATTTGGAACTCCGCAAATTTACCAAGGAAAAATAGGAACTGAAGCATAAACATTGTTGAACAATAAGAATAAATGTAATACAAATTGTAAACACAAATTACAACAGCATAGCACATGAAGTGAAAAGACATCATGTAAGGCCCATGTCAAAGAATTCCTTATTCAATTTTATCCTCTGACACTTGCAATGATTATGTTGTTGCCAACATTCAAGTAAATAACATTATATACGCATTAAGAAGAGAAAGACCAGGGGGAGGCTGGGTTGAAGTGAAAGGCCGGTACGAAAATGGATAGATATGATAGGCTATGATCATTTTATCTTAATTGGGTTGGGCGATGCCTACCATAGAAACGAAAAAATAAAATGAATATACCTTCACCACAAGTATCCAATTTTGAGACAATAAGATGACCATAGGAATCCACACTTCCCAACACCATGTAAGCATTACCTGTAGGTATAAAGTCACAGTAGAAAAAATTTAATTATGAATTAGCAGTAGTTATGCTGATTCTACCAGCAACATCAAATTCCTCAAAAAAGAGAATTTGCATTGCATTATCCAAAAGTAAACCAACTCACAAAGAACTCGTAAAGATACAATCAGATCATAAGGAATAGCATTTGAACCACAGTTTACAGACAAGCTAAAACATAAACATCATCGCACACATTCCAACTCCAATTTCCAAGACAGACTAGAGAAGTCAAGTACTATCAAATGCAAACACAAGACACTCACTATCCGTCTCAGCAAGCACTATACTCTGGACTTCCGAACGATGGGGGCATCGGTTAAGTAATGAAGAGTCCATAATCTTTACCCATTAAAAAAAAAGGGTTAAAATGAGCTCAAGAAAATGCAAAAAAAAAGGAGACAACAAATTCATAAACAGAAATTACCTGTGTGTGTTCGGGAATGAGAAGACTGTCTTTCCCCTTACTAACCAAAGAATCATGCATAAAAATCTACTAAAAAGAAAAGAAAAAAAGAAACACTTTCGTTTTCACCAAATATAAACTCAAATCTAGTTAAAATTTAAGAATCAAAGATATAAAAAGGAAATGAATTGAACCTGGACTTTGTAGATGTGGCAACCTGAAGCGATGTAGACCAAACAAGAAGAGCCGTCCTCATTAACCTGACCAAAAACACACAAAACAAACAAAAAAATAAATAAATAAATAAACAGTCCAATGAAAGAAAGTGCCAAAAGAAGAGGAAGAATAAAAATTACATGGAGAGCGAGGCGAGTCGACTGAATGTTTCCAGGAGAGGGATACTCGATCAAAGATGACGGCACTGCCACTTTTCTAAGACTCTTCGCCTCCAACGACGCCATTTCCCTTCCTGGCGTTGACAGGAAAATGGTTTGATTTTGTGAGGGAACCGAATCCGCTAAGAGGTTTTATGTTTATCCACCGCTTCTCAGTTGTTTGCGAGCGACGAAGTGGCGAGGGTTTTAGCAAACAAAGCTCGGGCTGGTTAATAAGCATATCTTATATATAAATATTTTTTAATCTTTTATTATTGAAAGGGGACGGAATTGCAGAATTATTATTATTATTATTATTATTACTCTACACAAATAAACAAATAAATGAGTAGTCATTAATTTTAAAAAAAAATCAAACTTCTTACAAAGAAATCAAGCATATTATGAGTATAATAAATATTAAGTGTTAACATTTCTACAAAATAAAAAAAAATCACATCCAGTATGATAGTTTGAATTCAACATTTTAATGGTTCAGAATTTTAATTTTTATTGTATGATTTTTGCTCAATGCTAACACTTAATTCATAATATGTAAAGAGATATTAAAATGTTTAGTCAAGTCTTTTAAATTATTACACTAAAAAAGTTCTTTACATAGAATAAAAATTTTATAGAAAATAAAAAATAAAAGTTAAAAGATAAAATAATGGTCCTCAGATCTCGTCGGTGGAGCTCAAAATTTTTCAATGCAATCCATTCCACATCTCAAAAATGGTGATCCAAACAACACCGCCGCCGCCGCCGCCGCCATTGACTGCGGTGCCACTAACAACTGCAACACCAAATAATAATAATAATAATAACAGCAACAACAAGAAGAAGGTGAAGATGAACAGGATGAAGGTGCGGAGAAGAAGAAGAAGCAAAAGAGCGCGCAGAAGCATGCGGCAGCAACAGCAACAGTGGATGACAGCAGCGAGTGGCAGCAGAGATGGGGGTTCACGATGAAAATTAAGGCGACCACATCATGCAACGAGTTTTCATCACTGGCCTCGTGCAAATTATTACATTCCTATGTAAGTCTTTTGTGCAACTACTAAAGACACATTCTTATTTTGAAAAGAAAATACATGTTTAGAGAGTAAAGAAGAATCATTATAACTCACTGGGACTATGCAATATTTATAAAGTATAAGATACATAAAGGCACACCAACCTAGCCTTGAAATATTTTGCAGGCATAAGGATGTAGATACAACTGCCCCATAAAATTGAAAAGATCAACTATAATAGGAGCACGAATGCATGACAAAAACTTGTCAGTCAGACCGTTATGGCCAAAACAAAGACATTTTCACAGGCATCAATTGGGTTTGCAAATTTGACAATTTAAACAGATATTTAAAGAGCCATATCCTACTTAAACAGACTGGTCACTACTTCTGTGCCCGAAAATTTAGGCCATTTGGAACAAACCTTGTCCAAACTGAGAGACTATCTGAACCATTAACGTGCATGTCAAGCTTAAATTACTACCTCATGACCAAAATGAAAAAAGAAGTGAAAAATGCGGGGCAAAATCAGTACGCCTTCAAGCAGAAGGCATGCATCAAACAGAAAATATTTTCCACAAAATTTACAAAGAAAATTTTGCATAGTTAGCCCCTAATCAATTAAGTTTTGCAATATGTTGTGATAGATAAGAAAATAACATGTTAAGTTCTGAAGAGAATAAATATAATCTACACTAGTGATGTTATTTGTGGACATGTATATTTATTTTTAAATTTTTTAAAGTACATGCAATTAATATATTATATATGCAAGTAAATAAGTTAACAACAGACAGGTGGGTACATCATATCGTATAAATTATCTCTCTTATGATAAATCAATTGACTTCCTACTATCCTTTCATTAGTAAGCTCCTTAAAAACCAAATAATTGTTCACTCATGTTATAGCAATTTGGTATACCTATGTACAACAAATTAACTAACAATGCTATGCCCTATCCCAAGCTAATAGTGCACCATGCAGGACACCATGTCAAGATGCATGCATACTTATATCCTGGGCAGGCAGAAGCATATTTGAACATTGTGTACTCGGGCTACACTCTTGCAATGAAAAGACAAGGCAAAGATAGCTGAAGGGGGAAAGCCAAAGAGAAGAAATTAAAATTATACGAAGATGCATAATTGTAATGGAAACAAAAACATCTGAACTCAAATCATCTAAATTCAGTTTTAAGTTTGCGAGATTTGCTCAAAATCATTATCAGGATGATAATATGAAACAAGGCCAACAACATAAATGCAAAACTCATAAGCCCATAATTTACATAAAAAATATCTATATAAACGATGATCATCCCAAAACAAACATAGACAAACAATGAAAGGGAAGCAGAAGCCTTGCCTCAGATCCCATAAGTCATCAACGACCAACAGTGAAGTTCATGATTTTCTTAAAAACCAATCCACATCTCCATTCTCCAATGATGCTGGGAACAACAAGGACTTTGACAACAACAACAACAATAAACAATAGCAATTGGAGAGGTGGAAAATGAGTATGGAGGCTCATATCAAAGAACCTACCCGACTTCATGAGTTTACATCATTTGGCAGATAAAAGATTCTAAGGATCTTCTAGCATGTGTCAGCATTCAATAGATCTTGGTAGCAGGCTCTCCAGTCAAAACCAACAAAGAAGCACAAAACTGAAAGAAAAAACAGACACACACTTGCACGTGCACACAAGTAAAATAACTGGAACAAGGATATAACAGCAAAACAAGAATAGCCATGGATGAAAAGGGGTCACATGTTCAACAAAACAGAAGTTAAAAAAATGCAATTTAAATTTAAGGCATAAAACCAACATGAGAATAAGAACAACCCATGATATAGTAATAAGAATAAAATGATCAAATATTATGGGTAAATTGTTGTTCCATTTTTCTGTTTTTGAGATGAAACATAAGAAACATATGTTTTGTAAAAAAAAATACAAAGCAGCAAATAAGTTGTACAGCATCGACAGAACTTAAACAAACTTGTACAGGATCAGTGGAATGAAAAACTGTCTGCAGTTTCCAATGGAAACTTCAACAAGATTAAGTAACCCCATTTGGATGGAGCAGTGCCAAACATGGAAAAATCATGTACATACACTGACCATTTGCAAGTGCACCACCATTACAATGGTTAAAATTTACATTAGCATGACCACATGCCATAGAAGTTGACTTAGTGAGTAGGTTATATGGCAAAAGATAAGTGAGTATAAGTTGCCAACAGAGCATTAAAAAACTATGACCCAATAGAAATAGTGGAAAGTAAAACATTAATAAAATTACACCTGAAACAGAGATATGGATTTATAGCAAAATAGCCCAATAATCCAACCCATTTCAAATTATAGCACAGCTTTAGAAATATTTATAGTCTCAATCAAAAAGTTAATTTAGCATAAAAATGCCCTAATCCAAGCTTTCAACTTCTCCTCAAACACACATGTTCACATTGCTTACTGAACAATACCAAGTTCTTTGAACTCTTGAACTAACCAATGAAGTTATCAAGCCATTGGACCATTCAAGGCTAGCAATATAGCAACCCGGGACAACAAAGACAGTTCTCATCATTGGTGATCTGCATTGGTGTAAACAGGAATGTTTTGCATTTTGAATTTGTGAAAATCATGTGTTGTTGTGGAACGATTTAGGTTAGAAATTGATATTTAAGGCATTAGAAACCAAGTAGGAATAGGTTATGTGGATTTAAACTTCAAAGTTTACCTGTGGTTGGGTTCTGAAACTGCATTAATGAGTGGTTATGGGAAGAAGATGATCAATTCCCATTATGAAAATTCAAAATGTGCTTATGTTTGTGATGAAAAGTAACTGAAAAACTATTCTTCCTCAACAAATTTAATTCCTCAAGGAATTTTGTCAACTACTTTCCCTCATCCAATCATCAAGAGAAAATAGTTATACATTGTTTTCCCTCTACAAACTTTATTCAAAACTATTTTCCCTCAATAAATTCATCAAGGGATTATGATTTGGTACTAATTTTTTGTAGATAAATTAATCATGGAAAAACAGTTATACGTTGTTTCCCTCAACAAAAGGAAAGTAGTTGACAGACTATTAATCGATGGATTTCAGTTCATTACATTGCCCAAAATGAATTTACCAAGGAACTTGAAGATTCTGATTTTGTCAAGGGACTTCCACAAAATAACATATGCTAGAAAATTCACAAAAGCTACCCTATTTTTTTTCCGATTTTTCCTTTTTTTTTGCAGGATTTTTCATGCATTATTGCAAAAACCACAGATCTACCATTACTTGCTCTAAAACAATGAAAAATCAATTGCCTATAAAGACAAGACTTTTGAACAATTGAACCAAAAAATTAACACATAGTTTTGACAATGTAACTCAGATCCAATGTATATATTTAACAGATTTTCTTATCCTTTTCTCTTTCTTTTCTTTTCTCTTCTCTCTTTGTCATTTCACTTAAACGAGACAAGCAAAACATAAGCTTGAGTCGAGCATTTTCGCCCTAAATTATTCTTTTTGGTTAAAATTATTTAGAATTCTAAGACTAAACTAAAATTTGAATAAGTCTGGATTATTGGTTCATTTTGCAATAAATTCTGGGAGATAAAATATCTCAATTTAAATAGCCCTCAGATCTCATAGCTATGTTAGGTCATTGATGGTATAAGCTAACTGGGTTCATTAAGAGCCTTTACCTATCATCATCCATTGCAACAAGAGGATAGACAGATAGACAGATATATATATATATATATATATATATATAGAGAGAGAGAGAGAGAGAGAGAGAGACGGAGAGACAGAGACAGAGAAACAGAAAAAGAAGAAAGAAAAGATGATGATGATGATTACTAAAGATGATGATAAAAGCAAAGACTCAAAATAATACCACTCCACATAAAGAGTTTTCCATCATCGGGCAAAAGCACGTACAAAAAGACAAACACAACATAGACTGAAATAGAGCTACTACAAACAGAATGAATTGCAAAACTTAAGCTCATTGCAAGCTCAGAACAACATTTAACAATTATGGGAAAGAACAGACCAAGAGTTCATCATGTTAAAACTTGGGACTATGGCTGGAGCCTAGAACCTGGTATGGTCAGGAACCTTGCGGAACATGATTTCCTAACCTTAAAAATTTATTATTAGTCATATTTCAGTACTGAAGTCACACTTATTTAAAATAACTTATGTTATCAGCAAAAAACTACAACATTTTACCCACAGGAATACAGTCTCAGAACAACAATTTTTCAGCCCAAACTAAAATTTTCTTGACTGTATATAATGCCTATACCAATCAATTGCACAACACTGTCATCGAGCTCGTAAGTCCACACAACCATGAATATCAAAGCATGAAATGATTAAGGAAAATGTAAAATTGTTCAACTATCAACCTCAAAAATATTCTTAGGTGTAAAACATAATCCAAGAGTCAAGCTGGAATGCAAAGCATTTAAAGGAGAGATCACATAAATCTTTCCAGGCAGCATTTCCATCAATAAATGCAGCAAAACATCGCTCAGAGTCCAGCGCATGTACCATCATTTATTCTTATACAAATTTAACACCAAAAAGAACTTACTGTACAATACAGCTAGTTATACAAGTACACACAATGGTTAATTTGATGTTTGGCAGTGCTTTTCACATAGCAAAAATGTCTTTAAATAACCAAAAGTGCTTTTTCTATGAGTGCTATAATGTTTAACTAAAATTAATACTTCAAATAAAAAAATAATAATAAATAAGAGGAAAAAAAATCCATGAAGCATTTTTTAGAGAAGTAATCATTCTAAAAATTACTTCTTGAATACTAAAAGGTGCTTTTTAAAAGCGCTTAATACCCCAAACACAAAGAAAAAAAATCATACAATACATACCATCAATATCAAAATAAAGTGATATACAAACAAAATTTATCAAAATCTTTGTAATGCAAGAGGGAACCCCCAGATCTCATAGCTTTAAGCCGATCACTCACGGTTTATTGCCAACGGCGTTCATCAAAAGCCATTACACACCACATACGGGTATGAATGTGTGTATGTCTAAGCATGTGCATGAAGAAGAAAAGACGGCCGTGAATAAAGGCTAACGATTGAACAAAAACCACGGCGACCGCTCAACACATTTCATAGTTTTCCATCATCAGGCAAATTTTCAATACAAAATAAAATCTACGGAAAAAAAAAGCATTAAGTAAACGAAATTTCAATGGATAAATAAATGTAGCAGATCAGAATGAGGAGAAGATAGAAATTAGAAATTGAGGATGAATGAAACAATATTAGGGTCGATAAAGGTTGCTGGATTACCTAAAATACCCTTGCTTTTTGCTGCGAAAAATTCCAGTGCAAAGCATTGTCGATACAGTATTTGCCCTCGGCCCACGAAGAAACAGAAGCGAGAATAATATCTCAAATGTGGAGGAAGCATTTATTATTATTATTATTTAAAATATTTTTGACAGGAATTAATTGAAAATAAAAAATATTTTTATTTAATTTCATTGAATTTTAAGAATGGGGGATTAGAAATAGATTTTAATGAGTTATCTTGTACAAAGTTAAAATTAGAAATAGCGAGCACTATGTGAGTGTGAGTCCAATTGCAAAACCAAGTTTCTTGTACAACCACAAATTTCAATTTTAGAATCATTCTTTGAGATTTGGTGTTAAGATTTAGTGCTCCACCAACTTTCCCTCTGAAGAAAAATCCGTCTGGTTATAATTTATATAGGCTCGAGTGTTGGCCATAACTCTCTCTTGTGACCCCCACAACTTATGAGAATTAGGTGACCTCTTCAACCCTTTAAAGACATGCTACTCATTATACAAGTCTAATCCCTCGAAAAGTTATTAATTCAAATCATGCCACTCGTGTTACAACAAACGACACTATTAATGCCATTAACGAAAGCATCACATGATTAGGCATGCTTCATGAAAATAGACCAAGTCATTCATCCATGGAACTCTCTGGCCATGTATAAAGATTTGGGATTAGAGGATGATAATAATAATTACCGAAACATGTAAAGTTAATGATGTTTTAACGATATGCATATATTGGCATTGTGGTATTGTGTCACATAGTAAACTCAACTCTTAAATTATCTTAAACCCTAGAAATTCATTTGTTAATAATTTGATCAAAAGTTTCAGTAGTTAGTGCCCATTGTCAAGTAATAATAATAATAAAAGGATCTAAGGCAATACAAAATTCTCCTCAATGCAATGATTCCATGGCAGACTTTCCCCACTGCTCTTTCGCACTTATGCAATGATATAATTTAATGGGATAATAACAACCAAATCTCTAATTTGGGTTATATTTGCAAATTAAAATATAATTTACTTGTTATATCAAATACGTTCCTAATTTTAATTAAGATAGTTGAAATATCCTTTCAATTGTCTTCAACTCTTTCAAATTGACTTCAGTCGCCGTCTGAATTGATCCTTTCAACTGATATCATAACAAATCTTCAGCTGGAAATGATCTATGCAAGGCAGAAATACTGAAATACCCTTTGCTTTGAAGTTATCTACCATTGCATCGGATAGTCAAATTTGATATGATAAAATATATATAATTTGGTGGTCATTTCGTATGATACAAATGGACAAATCATGTCCTCTATTGTAAACAATGAAAAATTAGGGACCATAATGTTATTATCCCAGAATTTAAATACGACCACTACCCGACGCACGTATATAACGCAGGCGTGGGCAGGCAAGGTAGGACGTGCAATGTTCTTGTGACCTAACGTGTTTTTCCTGAAGGAAGGAGCCGTCCTTATCTTCTCAACTCACCCTTGTTCTCTAATGCTTTCACTTTCAAAACAAGACAAACCTCCTTGAGCTGCCGGCACCAAAGCCAGCCCCTGAACCGTGCCGCAGAAACCCCGGGCGCCGCCGTCGATACGACACGCTTCAGTTGGGGATGGCCAAGAATTAATTAAAGCTGTGCGTGCTCACTTCTCGGAATCTGTCAGAATTCATTTCGTTTTGCTTGTTATGTTGTCTGTTCAGTGAAAATAAAAAGATGCAAAACTGTCCGTGTTGCAATTGTATATGGTTCAGATCATCCGGGTGGTTTTCATCTTTTGTTTGCCCTTGTGTTTCCTTGAAATGATTCGTCGTGAAACGTTTGCTGGGGACAATTCTATCGGGTAAGCCTAGAATTTCTGTTCAAAGACATTGATGTTCATTTACTAAATAATCTCTCTTTGAATTTTGTTTTATTGATTGAATACCCATTAATTAGCTATAAGATTCCATTCATTATTTTCTATTTAAAAGAAAAGAAAAGAAAAGAAATCTATAGTAGAACATGATAATGTAATTAGGATATTAATTTGATGATCATTTGATTCCACTTCTTAGGGTCAAAGCCCAGTTTGCCACGTGTTCCATACCATAAAATAGAGTAGTGGTCACGGAGAAAAGAAAATTCATAACCCATCAATTCATAATTAGGACCACATTACAAAACCAATATCATTAATAGTTTTTTATTTTCACTATCAATTTGGGACCCACAAAAATAAATATTAAATACTCTTTATATATATATATATATATGTATGTATATATTTTTAATTGTCGTACGATTATTATTTTAATATTATAAAGGGTAACGAGCGGAAAGTGTTCTTGGGAAAGTGAAACGGTAGGTAGTCCGTTTCTGTTAAGAAACGTTTGTTGGGGAAGTAATAAATTTGCGAAATAGAGGAAACCTCCGGGCTTTGCGTTGACTCCTCCGTCACTTGTAGTCCAAATTAAGAGTTTTTTTTTGTCACGTGACTCTTTTAAAATGTGTGAAAATGACGTGTCAATACACAGATTTTGAAAACTCACAGTAAACAATAAAATCAGTATATTTAATTATTAATTAAATATTAAAATTAACAAAATAATTAAAATATAATATTTTACAGATATTTTTAAAAAATTAAAAAAATACGCATAAATATAAGTTTTATGAAAATAATCGTAAGATTAAAATAACATTATTTTTAATAATTAATAAATACAAATAAAATATTACAACTAAACTTAATATAAAAAGCATCAAATAAATAAATAAAATTATAAAATTAGAGGTTTTGTCAAATAATTTATTGTTATTTGTGATAATTTTATTTTGTAACAAATTTTATAAAATTAAATACTTATGACTTACTTCTCATTTAATCATAAATTGACTAATTAAAAAACTAATGCATCGTTAATTTATTTATTTTTTATAAATAAAATATTCTTATTTAATTTTTAGAGTTTGTTATTCAAAATAAATAAACTAATATTTTATTAAAATTTTTTAATTAAATATATTTATAAATTCTTTAACAAATTAATTTAAAATTACTTATTACCTCATATAAAATTCATAATCCATATCAAAAAATAATTTTATTATACAAAAATAAAAATGGTGTTAATTTGTAATAATAATGAAATATTATAATTTTTATTATTTAAAGTATTTTTGTACCACAATAGTTATATTGCAAAATTTTCAAAGTGTAATATAAATCATTTTTTAAAAATAATATCATAATATGCTCATTTTAATTTAATTAAAAAAAATTATTATTAAAAATATAGAATATATATTATTATCTAATATAAATAAATTAAAAATAAATAAATAAGAGTAAGCAAATTAAAAATTTTCTTATAAATAATAAATAAATACTTATTTTTTATTTAATCAACTTATGATAAGAGGAAAAATAAGTATGCATTTCCACAAATTTACTATAAAGCAATATTTTAACAAATTTTAAGAGAAGTACATGTAAAACTACAGTAAAAATAATAAAATTTTACTTTTTTTCAAAAAAAAATTAAATATAAAATGTATCAAGTCCAAATATATAATAAGCAATATATTAGAATTTAAATTTAGTATATTAAAATTTTGGAAATATATTGTATTGAATTTCCTCTTTATTTATAAAAAATATAAACACATATTAAATTTAAATATAAAATAGATTAAATAAAAAATATTTAGATACAAAAATTTATTTTAAACTAATTTTTTTAATAAATATTTTAATCTACATAATAGAAGCTATTTACTCCCTTACTTTCATACCATAGTCAAAGAATTGGTCAAAGAATTGCTGAATGCACCAATCATGTTCCAACACACATGCACAAATAACTGTTAGCTAGCTAAAATAAAATATGCAAAGTATAAAATAAATTTTAATACAAAAACATAAATATAAATTTTAATACGCTTTATTTTTATCTCAAATTGAATTATTTTTATTATGTTTTTGTATTTATGTATTTTGTATTTAAATTTTAATATATTTTATATCTATGCATATATAAAGCAAAAATTTATTATGTTTTATAACCAAAAGTTTAATATGTCATATCTAAATTTTAAAATGTTAACTATTATTTTGCATTTTGATACATTTTTTATTTTAATTTTAGTGATAAAAAAGACAAGTTTATTACGATGTGGCATTAGAGGTGGCAAAGTTAGTGAGGAACGCAAATTCAATATAAAAAAAAAGAGTAAATGACTAGTATAATATCCAAATTGACATGGTTTAGGTCAGGTTCATCCATAATTCTAGTTTAATCAACATGCACGCTAGAAAAAAAAACACTAATAATTAATCAAAAAATTAAAAATATTTTTATTTTAAAAAATAAAAATTTTATCAAATCAATACAATACAGAAAAAAAAACTTAATCAATTTTTGGGTCAATTTTTTAAAAATCAAATACAACATGAGCATGATACAAAACACAAATATACTTGAGTTTCATTAATGGATCATACATGACATAGATACTTTTACAACCTCTATGCCGGATTTTAACAAAATTATTATTTAAAATAAGGAAAATGTCTCCCTCAATGCCTGTAAAAAATTTAATTTGCAAAAAAATTTATGAAAAAGCACATTTACTTATGTTGAACCATTTGTTGTCTAATACCATTTCTTATAATTACATAAACATCTCCAATAGTTGAATTAAAATGAATAACGGGTGTAATGATGTCAAAAATCAACATAAAAAATAATTTCTCAATTTATATTTTCCTAATATATTTTTATTTTGATGTACATTTTGTCAAACTCTTTCTAATTTTTATGCGAGTAAAATTTTATTTTAAAAATAAATATATTGTCTAAATAAGTGTTAAATGAAAAAAAAATGTTTTCGTATGTTTCCTAATATAATGTAGACTACTAATATACCTTTATATGTTTATAAATTCATATTAAGTTAAGATTGTAATTTTAATTGCATAAAAAATATATTAATTCTTTATCAATATTGGTAAGGTAACAAATATGTACATTAATAGATCTCCAATTAGATAATGATAATAAAAAAAAATATTTTTTTTTATTAATAATTTTTAAATTAGATTAATAAGACGAGATTCATCAACTTGTGTTATCACATTTAATTATCGTAGTTATTTATGTAATTTTAAAAAATAGTGTCAGTCAACAAAAAGTCCAAAAAAAATAAGTTTATCTTTTTATAAAATATTTAATAAATTAAGTTTTTTAAAAATGTCAACAAACATGTGTGATAATTTTTCTGTATAATAGATAATTAAAAAAAAATTTGGTGAGATAATAATCGATCATTGATATTTTATTTAATTAATTTTTATAATATAATTTTAAAAATAAATAAATTATGTAAATAGTAATAATAAAAGCATTAAAATGAGTAATATATTTTGATTATATAATTTTATAACAACATTACAATTGTGTTTCTTTTCAGATCATATAAAGGATATATTATATATATATTATATAGGTTTTAGATGAGGGAGAATTTGACAATGAAAACAGACAAGAGGCAGAGCAAACTAACCAAACAGTAAAGAGAAATTGGAAATTTCAAAGAAAAGAATAACAGGATTCTTCTCCCATAAACACGAGTCTGTGTCCCGTAATTTTTTTTTGTCCAAGCTGAGTTGTACACGGCATACAACTCCTCCCGTTACTACAGAACTCTATTGGAAAATAAAACAAGCAGCGACCAACTACGTTTTTCTACTTCTTACCATAATCTATATGCTCTTTTCTATTCACATGCCAATTTGGTGTCGAAACTACTGAGGCAGATAGCAAAAGCCTGAAATGCAGACAGGGGATATCGATAATCCATCGTGAACATGTCCTTGCCAATTTTGCCGAATTGCAGAATAATCTTGTCATGGTCTGGTGGGGGTGGCAGTGATGCTGTCGGTGCGCTGGCTGCAGGTTGTGTTGCGGCAATCAGCTGGAAATTTTTGACTGATGCGACGGTTACCCTTCCTCGAAAGTTTAGGCACCAACACTGCAGCTGTTCATGCCATCTAGGCGCCTTGTTCCGAAGAATCAATGGTTTCTCCTTTCCATCATCTTCATCATCACGGGTACCAACAATGTCAGAAAATCGTGCGCTGCTAAATTCGCTTAAACTATCGATTGATTTTGAGAAGTTCCGAAATGAGTCTTCTAGGTTGCGGGGATTAAGCTCTGCCTGACCTGGGACACTACCGCCAGGCTCAAGGGCTGAATTAGGAATTGAGTGCATAGTACAGTGCATCCTGCGAGGGCCCCTAGTGCCAAGAACATTAAGCTCATACGTGACCTGAGAAATGCTGTAGCTGCCAGTAGGAACCTTCGGGGAAACTTTTTTCGAATAAAACCGTCGGCTTCGGCCAGGTGGGGAAAGCTGAGCACTGTTGTATGGAGGCTGTGTGTCATAAATGATGAATTTTGTGCCCAGAAAATTTGACCTGAAACAAAGAAAGATATAAATTAAAAAGATTTAAATACAAATATGCTGCAGTAAGTCCAAAAATCATCCTCTAGCCGATTTATATGAACAGCAATTAAAATGTCAGTTCAATTTTCTATGCAGGCTTTTGGGCAAGTAAGTTTCTTTTCTGAGGGTTTGTCTTTTTTATCCCTTTGGGAGGGTTGTGAAAGTGATGTACATTGTGCCTGATAAACTTCTTTTTTTCATAGTATAAGAACTTGCATTTTATATGATCACAAAAGAAAATGTATCCTCTCTAGAACAATGAAATTTCTCAAACTTCTCCCTTGATCGACTCAACTGCACAATGTGCTATGTAAAGAATAATCATCTTATTCACATCCAGGCAAAATTATTTTATTTTAGTACACAACTTAGCATTAAGTTAATGTAAATTGCCAAGAAATGTGGATCTCTTTTTGTAAACCATTCGGACCAATGATCTCTCACTTGCCAGGGACATCCCCATATCCAATCTAATTTGTGGAAAACCAATAAACTGAAAATCATAAGCACACCAATTGGCCAAAGAATCAAATCAATACAAATCAACAAATCTCAAACATGTTCAGGACTAATTTTCAAGATATTTTCCTCTTTCCATCATACAAATACTTTGTTGCAGGATAGCACAATATCAAAACTCCAGACAAATATTTCTTTTTTGACTCAGAGAATAATAACTCGCCACCATTTTTCTTCCCCAAAGCTCTACATAATCTAGGATAGATATAGTTTTGTGAGCTGAATCATATGCATAAAAGCAGATAACTCATACCTCAGTTTTCCAATATAAGTGCTGCTTGATCTTGATATATTATCCGCACCCATGGAGATTACGTACTCAGTGCAAGTGGTTCTCCGGGTTCGTTTTGCAGAAAGAAGAAACTTGCCATTTTCAACAAGCAAAGCTGCAAGCATACAAGAATAATTAAGAGTGATTGACAGATGAAATGATAATAAATAAGGAACGAAATTTATGCTAAAACACAGAAAGCCATGCGGTTCTGTTTAGAACCAATTTATTAACTTTGAGAGCTAATGAGTTTTAATTAGTTGTCCTAGAGCAAACTAAGATTAAAAATAGAATTAGAAAAAAACTGCTTATTAGTTATAACAATGTCTTCTGGATTTTTCTAATAGAAACCCTGAGCAAAACCTAGAGTCTGCATAAATCTCAAGGCTGTAGGATAGTCATGTTCATCATACACTAACTGACAGTCACGAAAAAGAATCAGCAGCAAAACTAAACATTACAGTTAGATATGCAAAACTTCTCAAGCAATCCAATGCATAATGCTTGACAGCCTTATAAATGTTATAAGGAAAGAAACCATCAGTTTCTCTATAGCATTTGTCCCTTTCTTTCCTCAAAGATTCACATACATGTGAAAATTGAAAATCACAAAAATTAGCACGACAAAGTCATTACAATAAATGTAAAAGTCAATAAGTAGTCAAACTTCATTCTACAACTGCCGTTACATTTTCTCTTCCACATCTATTTCTGCCTCATGCTTTTTATGCTCTCTTCCTCATTTCCTCCTCTTTTTTCTTTTTTCTTTTTGGGCAAACAAGGGGATTATGGCCTTTTTGCTATAGAAATTGAAGAAAGACACTAAAGCAGCAATAATAACTCCACCAATTAAGATCCCCCAAGCAAATATCAAGGCAGACCAGATTAAAATGAAAATTGTGATAGCAAAAGAGAAACTTACCAGGGCTCAGGCAAAGGAAAAGATGGTAAGTTAAATTAGATTTGTCCCTCTTTATGAAGCATTGTATTGTACCATCTCTTGGCCCTGGCTGTAAATGGGAAGCAAATCAACAACTTGTCAGTCTGCATCCTGAGCCACTAAGAATATCTCATTCAAAGTGAAATCTATTAGAGCATCCCTTGTTTACACTAAGATTGGCAATTAAACAGACCATCATCAACATCTCACCTGCTTTAAGGAAACGGGGAAGGTAATTTTTCCACAGAATTCTGGGTTTCTCACAATTTCCTTGCACATTTCCCTCCATGACCTACAGACAGCAGCACACGAAACAACATGCTTGCGAGCAGGCCATGTACTCTCGCTAGCTTCCAATCTCTTGATCACATCACACAAAAGCTCAGGTGGCAGACCAGCCCAACAGCTATTCTGGATCACCACAGGCTGGTCATGCAATTCATGTACTGAGCCGTGAGATTTTTCTCTATGATGATGTCCCGGCAGCCTCACCTCAAAACTACGCCTTGATAAGCTCCCAAATCCATCCCTCACATCACGAACTATGCTACGTAAAGACATTTACTCCAATAGACAGATAAGCTCCAATAACTTAATGTATCTCCCTCCAGAATGACTGCATAAACTCTTTTCCACTTAAGTTATCAATAACCCACAAACACTAATGCTAGCAAATAAGTTTATAATTGAAATTTGAAAAGAAAAGAAGAGAAAAGAAAAGCTTGATTAGATATTCTAAATCGCATGCTTAATAACCAAGAAATAAAGAGAAAGAAGACATAGAGGGAAAGCACAAAGCTAGAAAAGAAGATTCCCATAAAAGAAAAGCCTCACATCCCATGGACCAAAAGCACCTAAAATACCAGACTTTTAGCAGAAACCATCTTTTGGCGGGTGTAAACCTCATCTAAAAACCAAATATCACTATTAATTCAAAATCAAAATTCATAATTTTTTATAATGTTAACCAAAAGAAGACTCTTAAATCAAAAGGCAAACGGAACACCACTTGCCACCTCTATTGTAATCACACAGATACCCCCCACCCCTCACAACACAGTCAAGCCTGAGCAAACAATTACAGTATTGACCTCTGAACTACTAAATCAACCAAGCAAGGAAATTTAAAAAAAATCATGAAAAATAAAACAATAGGGCAGTATCTGACGAAAACAATCATAGAAGCTACAACAAACCTCTCATCGCTCGTCCAAACACTAATCAAGGATCCATTGTCTCACCTCCCAAACAAAGATCACACTTTCACATTAATTCTGAGGAAAAGAAAAAGAAAAAAACAAGACAAGCGTCTCAGATTAAGACACAAGGAAAAGGACAAATTGAAACACATAATAATAAAATAAAAACTTTGCTTCTAAGAAATGAAACGGCAGAACACTGATCGCCACAAATTACTTCAAGGAAAACAACAAAAATTGAAAATTTATTTAAGAATCAAGCAGAGAGATAGAGGTTTCAGCAGAACGAAAGACAAACCAAAGATAATTTATAGAAACCAAATAGTTGCAACAGTCACATCAATAAAAGATTAAATCAGTATATACCAAAAATAAAATAAAACCTTATTCAACAGTTGGAGACAAACCAAGAAAAGCAAACACAAAAACCAGCCGAACAGACGCCATGGGTTTCTGAAATTTTCTCCGGAAACAAACTGTACACGAAGAACTTTCTTTCCACAATTTTCTGGGAAAGAAAATGTGTTACTTAAAAAAACAGAGGAGAAAGAGATCTAAAACCCGCAGAACATAATATAAATAAAGCAAATAAAAAAGAACCCAAGAGAAAAATTCACAAGCAGCTCACCCTCTTCTTCTTCTCAGTGTCAGATCCTTCAACTATTACGCACCACAGTTTCTCTTCTCTCTCCTGAAGACACGGACATTAAATCCAGCTCTGAGTTTTAGACTTGTCTCCGCGGGGACCGGACTTGGAAATTTTCTTAAATCCAGTACACGAACTGGGCATAGAACGATAGAGGTTGCTTAGATTTTATAGTCCATGTTGATCAATTAATAAATAATGCTATTAGTAATAATGAATTCAGTGTACTCTCGTTACCTCCATTCTTGTTTCTTTAAGCAGGGAAATCGCAATTACTATTTTATCCTTAACTGTTGACTTCTCCGTTTCTTTTAACTTCCGTTACCTAACCGGCGGAATATGTTAACTAGGTGACATTTGGTGTCTGTAGGGGTGGTGTAGCCGTGTGTTATTCGCTTTACCAAGCGAACATACTTTAGTATTATTAAAAATTATTTATTTATTTATTTATTATTAATATATATATATATATTTAAAAAATATATAAATACTAAATACATTTTAATATATTTTTTTATTAATATTCAAATGAAATATCTTCTGTTATTTGTTTTATTATTGAGATTAAAATATTTCATTCATACGTTGGTTGAGAAGTGCCGTCATTGGTTTATTAGCAAATGTGAAATAATCACGTGACCAAAATTATCACATCGGGCACGCCGCTATCATGGATTGGTGGAATAGTTAAATTACCATATTGCCCGTGATTAATTATAGTTTGCCCGGGCAATACGCATTGCTTTTATTTTTGGTAAATAAATAAATAAATAAAATTTAATCTCTGTTTAGCTAAGATAAAATCGGATCAATTGTTGCTACATATCACATTGTTAGCAAATGGTTGATAATGGGGTTATTATAATCTACAATTTTTAGTTTTTTTTTAGAAAAATTCAATGACAAATGTGTTTATATTTTAAAGTTAAATACTTTTTTTCAAAATCTAAAAATAAATTTTATAATAATTAAAAATATATACATAAAACTTAAAAATAGATCGAATTTATTAGATTTGATGTATAATCTTATCAATTATTATTAGATCTCATAGTATTAGAAAAGTGTCTAAACATATTGAATAATGTATTTTAATTTTTAAAAAAATTAGATATTAAATATGCGCGCGTGTATGGTCAAAATAATTACGCTAAGTTTAGAAAATAAAAAGAATATATAAAATATTAAAATAAATAATATTAAAATTTGCAAATTGAGTATATGCATTCTTAGAATTGTTAATATATATGTGTATATATATATATATATGTATATATATAATGATTTCGTTCCATTATTAAATTAAAAGGTTAAATTGCAATGCGTGCAAATTTGAAGGCGAAGCAAATTTATACTTGATCTTTTCATTCACAATTGGTGTAGGGATTTTAGATTTTTTATTTTAAAATAATAAAAAAAAAGTGTTATGAGATTGCAAAAACTATAATAAAATTTGTATCATAAAACTTTGATAAACTTTTTCTTTAAGAGTTTGGAGTTGGGCAAACTGAAATTGGATTTGCATTTGTTAATGGTGTTAGGTTAGTAAGTAACCAAACAAGGCATATGTTTGGTGGGCATGTTTGGATCGCAACAACTAGTGCGATAACCGGTTGCACGTGAGAACAAGTGATGCACTAAGATGTAACAAAGTTAGGTCATGTTCGTTTTACAGTTCCTATGTTGCTTTAACTTTTTCAAAACCTACTTAACATTAATCAAAAAGAGCATCAGTTAGCTTCATAATGCATGTTTCTTTTAACTACTAGTACTAATACTGCCCATATAAAATTAAGATATAATTTAAATTCCGAAGAAAAGATGATAAATTACGAGGTATCAATTGATCGCACATTAAGAATAAAATAATAATAAAGTCGATTAATATCTCTCGCACGACAATTATTAATATGTATTGTACCAATTTGAATATAAATATTATATATCAACTTTCTAAGTATGTTAATATTGTTTTTAAATAGATGATTGTAATTTATTACTCTTTTACAATAGACTCTTTCCTTCATTACAAGTTATAATTACAATTAAAAAAATTAAGAACAAAGGCCTCATAGTATTTATGATCGTTTTTAAAAACTTTTCTTTTTGTAAAATATATCACAATCCAATTTTTGGTTCATATTATTTCATAATTTTACATAACCAAAATTATTAATGTAAAAATTCGCCAACAATTTACCACTCAATGGGCATTAGTTAGTTTAATCACTAAAATCTTTTAGTGCTTATCGAGTTGAACAATAATTTATCTATTTAAAAAATTATAATTAACAATTTGGTTATAATTAATAAATTTAGGTCCAAGAATACATCAATAATGGTAGCCTTTGGCATTGATTAAAGTTTTTAATCCACTTGTACATGTTTATTTATGTTCACATGATGATGATGATGTATGTAGACTGTGACATGCACATACCTCGATACATTTATCATGTTTTTGATTTTGTTTTCATAAGAATCAATAATATATTCAAATCTGTTCATATGAGTTAGAAAGGGGGCTAGAATTTATCTTTTGTAATATTTAAAAATAAAAAACAAACAAGTTATAATATAAAAAAGAAAAAAAAAGTCAATAATTTGACACTAATTTTTATTCTTGTTTATTGTATTGATTTGCTTACTTCTTATGTTTCAGATCATATCACGACAATTTATATAAACTTATGTGTAAATTGTTATTTGATTTTAATAAAATATTATATTTTATTTTTAATTAGTAGACAAATACATGCCACTTATAGATTGATTACGCCAAGTTTGTGATGCTTTAGCTTAATTAACACGACACTTTGGTAATTTAAGGTAGTATAATATATTTGGATTTAATACCTCATAGTTTTATTTTTGACATTTAAATTTCTAAATCCACATTTAAAAAATCTCGTGTTTGATAAGAAAATAGAGTATTTACAAACACAAATTTATTCTAAAAGTGCGAGATTTTACAATTCAATTCAATTTGACTTTTTTTAATACATAAATAATATAAAATGACGATGATTATTTTTCAAGACATAAAATTAGATTATTATTACCTAAAATTTAGTCATCATCAATTGGTTTCTTATTATAATTTTTTTTAAAAAAATAAAGGTAAAAGGATAAAATATTATCTAAATATAAATAATTTGCTTTTGTTATTATTGCCCATATCTTTTGATTGAATTATTAAAATATCGTGACATTTAAGTATACATTAACACTAACGACCTACTAAGATTTTTTTTAATCCGATCATAGGTGTGTTATGTGATCATTTTTATTCTTCGTGGGTCTCGTACTTGAGTATAAATTCAATGATTAAATGATATTTTGTTAGTGTTTCAGGCCCAAATTCAATGTAAGTCCATGCATTAACTTTTCACATTATATCTTGCCTTTAAAGAAGAAATTGTCAAATTGTTATTATGACATTTTAGTGAATTGGTAGATGAGGTGGTTGTTTAAATGATTGCAAGTATTAGCGGAAAGTAAAAGAAAGAAACAAAAATTAATTAAAAAAAGAAAGAGTAAAAATATCATTCACATCATCCTTTTAATTTTATATAATTTATAAGACACAATTTTTTATATTATTTTTTTTAAAGAATAATATTTAACGTATAAATTTTTTATACCGTCTTATTTTTATAAATTGATATATAAAGTTATATTATTGTTATATATTTAATATAATTTATTTATTTTTATCCTTGTAAATTTCTACTTACATTCATAAAAATATAGGGTACGTAAAAATAATATAATATTATTGCACTGATTCAATTAATTAGTGCTCATTATTATTATTATTATAGAATTTAGAAATTATTTTTCTAAATAATTAAACCTTCAATGAAAGAACTCTTATTTAAATAGTAAAAATTATAATTTAATTTTTTTAAAAAATATTATACTAAAATTACTCCGAGAACAATCATTTTAAAACTACTCGTAGAAATCAATTAGTATGAAGAGAATGGCGTATCATCTGTCACTTTGTTAACACCCAAAGCCGACCCTAATGATTTTTACCAAGTTAATTATAAACTAAAGTAATTTAACTTGTTTTGGTACACCCGAATTCTAACCAATAAATTTAATTTTGGGATTAATAATATTTTTCAATTCGTGAAAGTTGATAAAAAGCTAAAGGAAATTGACAAAAAATAAAAGAGAGCGATTGGCTTATGTTTAGTTATGTTTTTAAAAGTTTTTTTCATTTTTTTAAAATAGAAAATAATAAAAAAATATGTTTTTTTTGAATTGTTTTAAAATTTATTTTCATAAAAAAATATTATTTTTAAAATTTAAGTAAATGTCAAAATAACTTTTTAATTTTTTTTATCGTTGTAGAATAATTATTTTTTTATTTTCATATTTTTAAAAATATAAAAAATTATCAGTATTTTTTTATTTAAAAAAAAGAATACCACCAAATACATGCTACCAAGCATATTTCTAAAACATCATTTTTAAAAACATCAATGGCAAAATTCAAAACATTTAGCATGAGATTTAAATTCTTGCTTGTATAGTAATAAATTTTGACTTTTTACCATAAATAAAATGATATATTTTGGCATAAGAACAAATAATATATGCTAATAATGCTGCTTATAATTCTGATGAATTAAAGTGCATTTACTACGTATATCTCTCTCCAAGCTGTGATGCACTATGTATTTTATATGATTTTCTTTTCTTTTTTTGATTTCATGCATTTTCTTTTTAAGATTTGTATGCTTTTCCTTGGCAGGCATGGTATTTGTACCAATTGGAAATTGGAAGATCCTATCGCTATCAACACACTAAGAGATTAAAAAGTTAGAACTTATTGTTGAGTTAAGAAGGCAAATGATATTTCTGAATCTTTAAGCTAAGATGTCAATTTGTCTCTTATTTGATCTAAAACTATATCAATTATGTCATCCCCAGTCCACCCTTCCCCTTTCAAGCTATCCATTTTGCAATTTGCTTCCATATAAATATACTATTACATATTGGGAATTGACAAATATGCATTAACTTGTCATGATATACACTTTTTTATGTGTTAAGTATTTTAATTTTTTTTTAAAATTTTGTATAAATTTTTATATTTTTTGACATTATGTAAAATATATATAAGTTTTAAACATTGAAACACTCTTTTGAACGTAACAATATTTTCAATATATTGGACACATTGTAAGCACTTAAAACATTTAAAATTTGAAATTGACAAACTTTTAACTTAAAATTATAAATTTATTTTTAATTTGAATGATTGTAATTTTACAATATAAGAGTGTGTAAAATAAAAAGTGATTTTAAAAATTATAAAAAATAATACTTAAAAAAATATTTTTAGAAATAAAATATGTATTTAATTGTGCGTACGAAAAATAATTGTCTAAAATAAAATAAACAATGAAAAAATATTTGATATTATTTTTAAAGATAAGTAAAGTAGTTGTTTTGAGAAAAAGCTGTAATTAATTGTCTACAAACAATAATTTTTTTTTCACTTTTTAGTTAAAATTTTAAAAAATAATATATGCTTTTTATTTTTAAAATAAATTTTACAAAATATAATATTAGATATATTTTTTACTGATTTTTGTTTTGGAAATGAAAATAGTTAGTTTTCCAAAACATAACCTAACCCTCTTTAGAGTTTGTGAAAATTCAACAATTTTGAGCTATTGTAAATAATAAAAAAATTGTATTTTGTAGAATGAAGATGTTGAATATGAAAAATTACTTTTGAAAAAATACATATATTTAGGAATTGATTGATTGCAATTTTGACATATTTATGATAGAAAGTGACACTCAAGACAAAGTTGGATGAGATTTTTTAACAACACATGACACATGAGCATAAATTAATTGAAAGTAAAGGTTACAACTAGACAGGCTAGGCTCAGTTTGATTGGGTCTTGTAAAAAATAAAATAAAATTAAAGTCCAACATAATTTGTAAGTCTGACTCACCCAAAAGGGCAAGCACTATTTGTGAGTCTTTTTACCATCTCTAGCTGGAAAAAAAATGATAAACTATGTAATTTTAACTCCCCACCCAGAAGAAAGAAAAAGAAGAGGGTATCTCAATGCTACCTCAAGAATTTGACCAGAAAGCAATTGGAATATGCAAAATGATTCCTTTTTGTTTGGTTGTTTTCATTTGTTAGATGGAATGCAGTGTCTATAGATAAGGTTAGAAATGTAATTTCAAATAATTAGTCCTATTTATTGGTTCATTCACACTATACAATATTAAGCATTCACATTTGGGCCACAAATTATCTCACAATAACATTCACTCTATTTGAAAAAAAAATTTTAAATTAATTTTTTAAAAAAAATTAACAGATTTAAGGTTGAGTCAAAAAAATATTTTAATTAAATTAATTTTTAAAATACATAAAGTTAATTAAGTTTTGTCAGTTTAATTGATTTTATGCACTGTGGTGTGGAATAGTAGGACAAGGACCAAAATAAATTTGTTGGGCCTAATTAAAAACTTAATTCCCATGGACCATGGATTAGGAAAGAGTACACCCACTTTTATTTCTAAGTACACCTTTGAACTAAAGGTATTTTGTTTTTTAATTTTTTAGCATGCTGTCTATTGACACATGTCTAAATTAGATCTATTATAACAAGATTTGAATAGCTGACGCATTATGAGTCAAATCTGCTATTATTATAATAGGATAAAGGTATATAAAATTATTCTATATACTTTATTATTATTATTATAACTTTTTGTCAATGTTTTCATTTCAATTTATTACCTCTTTTCTATAATTCTTAAAATTTTTCATAAAAGTGAGTAATTATAATTAAAAAAATTTAAAAATTAAAAACGATATAATTGAAGATTTGTTACCTAAATTTGAAAAAAATTAAGAGATGTAGTGTACATCCTTATTCACCATGATATGATCCAATATGATAAAGAGAAAATTGCTCACTGATGTCAACAAAGTTAGTAGTAGAAATAATTATTTTTATTTTATTTGATTAATGTTTACAACATTTTTTCTGTTGTGTTTTAAAATTGAAGTATTAATAATATTATTTTTTAATACAATTTATTTATTTATTCTTAGCATAATTTGAGTGCTTAGAGCTTAACAGAATGCCACCATGTGAAAATGTCATGCAAGTCAGAAGAAAACATTTTCTCATGGTGAAAACGCCTTTTTTCAAAGCAATTTGCTACATTTCTAGCCATCCCATCATGCAGTTAGTCATTTGTGAATGCGCTCTCCAATGTGATTTCCTCTTTGATTTCAGGATTTTCTTCATCATTATTATTTCTTCCCACAGTCTGGGTCCCTACTTCCTTGTAACATGACGGTTCACTTATCAAACAAAGACAACTTAATACACATACTAGATTGTGTGGAAAGCATGGGTTTATAACATGTATAGTTGCTAAACACACATGTAGTCTCACATTTAAAATTTACGACGTGCAAAGGTCGATATCTGAAAAGTCATGTGTATATATGTACGAGTGTTTGAGATGGATTGTGGAAGAAAAGAAGGGATACTGTATGAGTGTTTGAGTTTGATTATGGAAGAAAAGAAGGGATACGGACCTTCCCCAGTAAAGGGATTCTTTCCACAGGAATTCGAAGAAGATGGCTGTTATAATAAGTGCAAATGGTGTGAAGATTGCTGTGAAAACAGGTCCTTTTTTCTCTATAGCCCAAACTTGTAACCAGTAAGTAATGCCATTGACAATCACTCCCAGCCATATTTCAAATAAATAGTCAGCTACAGAGAGGCGATATATATGTTCAAGTACACACAAAATTTAAAGTGCATATGTTTTGATTTTAATGGAAATTTGATATAAAAGACATTTAGATATTCGGACCTAAAAATCTGTGTGTATTTCTGCGTATGCGTATCCCTACGCTGATTATCTATGCATGCATGTCTGTATGGAAAAAAGTCATCTCTTCCGTTTGAAGTCATGCCCATTATATGATGACCATGACAACAAATGAAAATATGAGTAAGATGTTGTTTTGTTCTTAGGAGAGAATCATGGCCATTTTTGAGGAGAAACCTCCCACTTTTCCGATGGACAGGGTGCTGCTTGCCTATTAATCGTTGCAGTTGGGTTGATAGTGATACATGCTAATTTTTTCAAATTCGTGTCGAAATCATTTTGTTAGAGGCATGATTATGACACTGATATGACAACTTTAAATTAGTATCGCATTATTGGAGATTAAAAAAAGTCAGTGTGTAAATTCGGGGTGAAAGTTTTGTGAGTTTCTTGCAGTCAAATTGATTTTTTTTTCAAAAAAAATAAATTATTGGGTAAACGCGTTAATTGTATTTTTGTTTGACATGATAGCGATAAGTAATAAAACTTACACAGTAAACCACTGAAAGAAGATGAATATCCCATCCAAGCTTCCATGCTGATGGGTTTCTCTGAGCGGCAGCAGCCCAAAATGCAGAACATTGCACAGTGGTCAGACGTACTTTTGCAGGATATTGCTTAATAATTGGGCCCTATATATAAATATATAAAACAAGAATTCCCATCAAAGAGAAGAAATTAAAAACTAAAGGTGGATCAATGTTAATTGCATTGAGCATCAAATTTAAATACCTGCAAAACAAGCCGCTAAGGACCAAGCTGTGTTGGCTAAAATCAAATTTAAATACCTTTTATCCACTCTCCAATGGAGCTACTTTTTAATGTTGAGGATGAATCTGCAATTTGCTGATGAAGTTCAGGGTACCTGTTCATGAACTTCAGAGGAGGCCACTTAACAAAAGCAAACACTAAAGCACCTGAAAGGCTTACAACAGAACCCAAAACCTTGGCAAATCCATGCCACTGTGTTATGGAAATCTTCTCCATCCCTGATTTTTTTTTAAAAAATAGTGATTATTTTAACGTTTGAGAAAAAGGAATTTCGAGTGAGAAATTGAATTTGGTTTATACGTTTGGAAACCAGCATGGACAAAGGTGATGGCAGGAATTGTGTTGGGGGTGGCAGCGGCAAATGTGGCTGTAGTGTAGTTGATAGCGACATAGTAGAGATTTAGACTTACAGTAAGCCTGAAATTTGTACACATTAAAATTGTGAAGATATGAAATATGAAAAGTTCAGTTAGGACTTTCATCAAATGCCAAATTAATTCTGGGTGAGAAATCAAATTGAAACTGATCAATTCACATACCCGAATAATGAAACCAAGAATATCTTGCAGAGTAATTGGTATGACAATGGTGAGGTCTTCTGGCTGCAAATTATGCACAAAATATGATCAATAAGCTAGCTTTAGCGTTTGAAAATGGCTGTAAAATAAAAAATATATGTTGTGTCGTATTTTTAGTAACATTTCAAGGAAATAAGCAAATGGAGCTAAGGCAAGAGTAGCGAAAGCTTGCCGGTAGACGACAAACACAAAAGGGTTCATTCCTTTAGCAACTGCTGCTTTGGAAAATAGGGCCATGCCTGCATAAGCAAATTGGATCAGAAGCATGGCGATGTAAGGCTTTTGGCCCTTAGTGATTGCATTTCTGCAGAGTAAGCTCTTCATTTTCCACAATCTGTTTTGCTTCTGGTGGTGTGTTGTATATTTTAGATTCAAATGGAAACTCTTCAATATATAGAGCATGGAAGCACTTAAAATTTCCTTAGAGAAAAGCACTTTTCCCGCTTGCTGCTTGTCAATTACATGAAAGTGGAATCAAATTTTAGCTCAAATATTCATCCATTTAAAATTCCAAACACAGTACCTTTTGCCACGTATGGACAAGGCATGGAGGACCACTAGACATACAAGCTATTCCCTTTTATATGATCTTATGAGGTCTTTTGGCTCGTGTTCAAAAAAACCCGAGCCACTCAGACTTTATACGACATTGGGTTCTATTACTCTACTGTTACCCTCATCCTCGTTCATTTTGATTTTTCCTCTAGCGCTCTTTGTGATCACATCATTTATGTGCTATAAGAAACCACTGAAAAATTTGATTAGGTAAGACATGAATTATTTCATGAAAATGCTGGACTTGCAAATGGGTTTTCTTTTTAGTACTGATAAATAGACACGATTATGTGCTGTTGAAGAAGCTATGATTATTAAAAAGTGCTTTTCCAATTATTGCTTTTCTTTCTTTCAGGTTTTGTCCATCGAATACGTTTTTTCCTATTGAATAAGGACAATAGACAGGTCTCTAAAACTAAGTCTTAAAGAAGAAAATGGGTCTCATTGCCTGCAAAATAACCGCAAGAGGTCAAATTTGGAGTTCATTATTCACTGGAAAAATAAAGCCTTAGACAAAGCAAAAGTTTAAAGTGAAAATGTGATGTAGTGAATGTCATTTCAAGATTTTTTCCTAGAAAAATCAACTACTGGAGAGTTTTTAATAAAATTTATAAACGAGTCGGATAATTTAAAGAACAAAAAAAACCCAAAAAAATTGTCTCCTATATGAACTGATTCTAGCAGATTCTCTAACTAAATAAATAAAGTGGCAGTACGAGTTGATGAAAATAATGTAAAGTTGCAACTCTTCAGTCTCTTAGCTCTATTATTGTTTGCGCTGGGATCTCAAGCGGATCAACGTGGAACGCAAGTTGTCGAGGCTGTATCATGTCCAAAATGGGCTTTGCTGCGGCAAACATGGACGATTTCAGTAGCCAAAATTTTTGAAACAATTTCAAACCTATCATTTCGCTTCCTATATTTTTGTTTTCTTATTTAAATTCCCCATGATTTCAGGTACTTGAACAGTTGAACGTGCCAGTATCCATGCACCAGGTGACTTTTCAGATTTAGTTTATTTCTCACATACTACTGCAGAAACAAACTCTTAGAAGCATTTTATGAATTCTTGCATCACGAGAAATTCATCAACCTCGAAGAAAACGAATTCTAACACCAAGAAAAGAAAATTTCAGCAGAGAGAGAGGGTGAATACAATACTTAAATTCTATTCTGTAATGGGAAAAAGAATCAAGAACTTTTTGGAAACAAACCCAGACACAGAAGAATAAATGAACCTTGATCCTCAGGGAATTAATAGATGGGAAAAAAATGAGAATATTAAAGCTGGATTTGTGTTTTTTAGCCAAAAGAAAGATAAACCGATAAACAAATAATTGGAGTTAAATTCAAAGAGCAACAGACTTAAAGGAAAGTGAATGTAAATACTAAAATGCTTACATAGGTTTAACGCTTGTCTGCTACATAACTCCTACTAAATTCAGCCCAACTAACCTAAGATCTGCAGCTTTGCAGAAAGCAATATAGCTTTGTATAGCTTAGTATTATATAGCATTTGAACTGTGACCTCATAGTTTGAGGGTTTGCATTTGTATTTGAAACCTCTTCCATACGATTGCATTCGTATTTACTTTTCCGCATTGTACTTTATTTATTTTTTCTCTAATAGGTTGAGTGATAACTCAAAAAAATATAAACAGGTGAGCCATGGCACATACGGGAAATCAAATACAGAGATACTGTTTAATCTCAGCTTCTTGTGTCCACCATAATTCCTTTGAAGAGCTCTAACGTTTTGTGCTTTTGATGAAAATGACACTTCAGCCCATGTGATAAAGCTGACTTACCATTTCATTCACAAGTAGACAAGACAAGCTTGTCAATTGACAATAACGCTACTTCTTCAGCGAGCTTGCCACTATTTATCAGCTTTTTCTGCCACTTATATATATTGCATAGAAGGACTCTCCTGGGTATATTTTCATTTCCCGCGTACAGTAATTGCATCTATCGATTGCAATGTTCTGTGTCAATGAGAAAATCATGATTAACAACAAACTAAACATTTCTGGTAATTAAAAACTTGTAAATGCTGCCATGCATATCCGTTTCCTGGGGAAATAAATTACAATATTCTTTCAACTTTGCGATAATAGTTTAGACAATGAAATGATAGTTTCTTTTAAGAGCTGGTTTAAAGCCAACGAAATTTAGCTGCTTTCATTTCATTGTCTCAGAAAATTATGAACGTGTTTTATTTAAAGAGAAACATGGGATACGAAGAAAATTTTGTATGGAGATGATATTGCAGCCCTACCATATTGAAGCCACCAGAGATATCATTCTCATCTACATAGTATACCAATAGTCCTTGCTTGCTAATTCTTACCGTAACCAGAACTGCGTGCTTCTGTTGAAAACATGCCCCACGATAAATAAACAGTGATGTTGACAAAATTCTCAGAGAAATTTATTTTAACTTTTCAAGACCTCAAACTTTGATAGTGATCAGTATATAGTATGAATCGATGAAGATATATCCTAATTAGTATAATTTTTTTATTATGAAAATAAAGGATTGATTCCTTTTTGTATTAATTTTGGAGTATTTTTTTTAATTTGTAATTTCTAATAAGATTAGTAGACTAATTAAGGTGCGTGAATGCTTCAATGAATTGGTACATAGTCAAAGAGTTTAATATAATTTTTATCGATTGAGAAATTTTTTTTTCTCAATCTATATTAACATATTATTTATATAAATGGTTAAGAATATTAAGCAGTAATTTTGAATTAATTATTTCTCTTAAAATTTCATATATAAATATTTAAGCCGCATTATAATTGATCTGATTCGGATCAAAAAATAAAAAATAAAAAAAAGATGTAAAACAATTCAAAATCAATTGAAGAAAACTATTTCTTTTGAAAATAGAAGACAACATTTTCAATGAATGTATGGCAACGGTCTCATGGATCCAATATTTTTCATATTCCAAGATGATGTATAAAATTGATCCACTAGCTTCGCTTTATACTAATTTTAGTAAGCAAGATAAACTCCACAAAATTTGCCTAAAAATATTCGGACAGACATGAAAACAATACAGAATACACATACTTGATTCATTATGAGCACTAGCTTTCTTTCAAAAATGCCTATTCATCACCTAACCAGTGAAGTATTTCAATGGGATTTTTTATTTATTCAACAAAATTTTTCACTGTAAATCTTACTAAGCTAAATTAGTCGGCATTTGCGTGCTTGAACGAGAGTAATAAAATTTTTAATTTTGTCTAATGCTTTAAATACTGTGAGACAAAATGAAAGAAGACATGGAGAAAAGTAAAAAAGAAAAATAAGGCAGCGCATGTAATGTATGCAGAAATGGCGTCCCCGTTGTAATCTATCATTGCCAAAGCTAACGCACTCAGTTAACTGTCCAAGCCGGCATGCGGGCAGAATTAATTATTTCATTGCTGTGTCAACATCGATGAACAAAATGTAATACATGCTTAAGTAGAAACCATTTCCAACATCTTTTCTTTTGCCCATATTCGATCTCTCCTTATCTATGCATTTCAAAATCTTAATTATTTCATTTAGATTTATTAGTCTATTTCGATAAGGCATCTACACCTCTAGCATGATTTTATTTTATTTTTTCTATTATTTGTTAAATAATATTTCTGGTTCCGTCAAAATTTATTGACAAAAAGAGGAAAAAAAAATATATTTTCACTTATAATATAAAAATATACTAAAAATTTTTCTATTTGCATAGGATAACCAAAAGTTGAAAAATTATTAATTCAAAATTACGTAAATGAGATATTCACTTTTCATCAATTATTTGTCTAAATTTGATATATTACCATTTTGATTGATGTCTTGATTCTTGTAAATTAGTTGATAAATCCTAAATTATCATTGTAGATATTTAGAAAGGTCTTCAAAATTCTTGTGATCTTCAATTGATTCTTAAAGAAGTATTTTTAGGTCGACGCAAAATAATGCCATCTGTGTATACGACAAATTGAAATGAATTTCCTTTGTCATAATACTTTTCTTTACTGTCTTGTTGCAGATTGTATATCACAGGAATGTCCAGTTTTTTTTACAAAACCACAATGATTGTGAGTTTAGATCAAATTTACAGGTATGTTTGTCTCAATATCTATTTAATTTTCTTAAATGTTGTCAAAATCTTAAACCCCGCTGTTAGTTTAAACAGAAATCGAATTGAAAAATTCTAGTTAGTGTAATGTAGTAGCATTATCCACATCGAGCTGAGCTTCTATATATAGACAGAACATCATTTTCGAAGAAATATGCATGTGTAACTACTGCAATACAGTAAACAGCTGCAAATGAAAGTGTTTTCTGCGACACTCACTGCCATTATAGAATTTTCCAGATAAAATGCCCACGAATTCCTTGTAAGATTATTGTGATAAACTGTGATACTTTCCAATGAGCATATACATATTCAACAAATCCAAGCAATATTTCCAGGAGTGCACAAAATTCTTAAAGCAAGTCATTGGCCGATCGATGGTTTAGATTTTTCCAGCACTCCTTAAAAATTCTTCACATTTACGGGTTTTCCGGGATTGGTTGGCCATTTTCTTTGTTGAGGATTGCTGGAAATCCTTGTCATGAAAATGAACTCTCTCTCTCTCTTTCTAAAAGATTAGTGTTAATTATCAAACAATTGAGATCATGATGGTATTAATAATTTCAAATATACTTCAATTAATAGTATTTTATTTTCCTGTTGATCGTAGGAATTACCTTTTTTTTAGAGTTAGGGGCTGTTAAATCGATGTCAAATCATCACAAAATTGAAACCTAAGCTTATGATTATCAAAACAGTTGTAAGTATCAACCAAATCTAGCTCAAATCAAGCTATAAAATTTAACAAATGGCAAATATATCATACTTTTCAAAATGGGATCTTATTTTAAATGGAAGATAAGCTAGCTCCAAATTATTCAAAGGAATCTTAATTGATCCCACTAATGAATCTAAAGCAAACTTCAACATAGCCTATATTTCATTTTTTTGGTAGGACAGCCCAAGTTTTAGTAAAATGTTTGGGGACATTAGATGAATTTTTAAAATATAATTTTTATTTAATTTAATATTAAATTAAAAAATAAATTAAATTTTAAACCTAATCTTTTGTTTTGTATTTTTTGCCTAATTTTTTTGTTTAATATTTTCGTATGTATTGATAAATTTAAAATGCAATAATACAAAGAATATTAACATTATGGAGATTGGTATGCACAAAATTCAGGTTTCTTATCTAATTATTTGATATATAGTGCAATGAGCTTTACCTGATTGTCTATTGCTAATAAGGTCGCTTACTGTAGTGGATTGATTGTGGTACTTGCACCTTTTTATTTTTTGCTTTTCTTTTAAAAAAAAGTTAAATCTCATCAAAATAGAAAAGCAGACATTCATATCTAAAATAATAGAAAGATGAACAACCTCAAGGATATATAGATTCATAACTCACATATTTTATATGTATTCTAGGTTATAATTTATGCATCATCACATTTAAGTTGTGTTTATTGATTTATTTATGTTCTTGTTCTGTTTATACATATTATAGCATTGTTTAGGTGTAGGAGAATATGCCTTTCTATAATAATAGCACGGTCTTAATACCAAGTTTTGTCACAACTATATTTGTATAACCTTAAAATGCACACAATTATCTGTTTGTGAAATTTTATTTCACTTAAATTCACTGATAAATTAAATTTTTTATGATTTTTTTGAAAGTGACACACATGTTCTAAAAATTGTTAATTTTGCAATGGGTGTAAAATCAAAGACTTCTTTAATTGATTAATCATTTTTATAAGTTCCAAAAATTAGTATATTAATTTAAATATGTATCTACATATTCTTCTTAGATTTTTTTAACACTTATAAAAATAATTATGAATTCTTAATTTGATGAACTGCAAATTTGAAATTTTTTGGACGATTTACTTTAACATGAAAAATAAAATATTTAAAATTAATTTTCCTATGAAAAAACTATGAAATTTTTACACATGATATTTATGAGTGCCCTTAATAATTTTGTAGAATTTTAACTTAATACGAATAGTAAATTAGGAGATAAAAATTATAAAAATAAATTAATTTAAAGTTGTAAAAAAATTTGTGACAAACCACATATTAAAATTCATATTATAGCTATAAAAACGTATATTGTTTAACAAACTATGCATTGTTGTAGATCTAAGCAATCTTATAATAATATGTGTAAAAAGAATAAGAACATGTATAAATCAATAAAAACAGCTCAAGCATAAACTATAACCTAGGATATATTTATTAGCATTAGCAGTTGAACTTCCTTCAATTATAGAACAAAAGAAAAAGGGTAAAATAAGGAACCCAACTATTAATGAATATCTCTGCCCTTTGGGCCCTTGGGCAAGGATAACTGGACTGAGCTTTGCCTACTCAGCAATACCAAAGCAATTTTATTTATTTGTTATCATCTTTTTTTTAAATATTATAACAAATGATTTACTCTTGCATAATTTATTACATAAAAAAAAATTCATTTGAACATAGTCGAGATGTAAGGTTCAAGTTGTAATAAGCTGCTTTGTAAGAATAAAAAAAATTATATGATTTTTCAATGTTTATTGATTTGACTTTATCAAATTACTTATCACATTATCAACACATGCAATTATCAAGACTATACATTGATTTTAAGATGCTTAAAAGTTGAATAGTTGGTGTAAGTATGTGTGATAGTACAGGTAGTTCAATATACCCAATATAATTATATAGGTAAATTGATTTGAACAATCATATCTTATGCATTAAAATTTAATTTAATTATAGCTTTATTATGATAACAAATATAACCTTATAAAATATAAATTAGGATTGGATTTTGATGTAGCAACTAATTAAATTAAGAGAATATATAGTCTGATAACCCATAGAACAAATCAATCGGCATTTGTGATTGGATATAAATTTATAAGTTATAACTAGTCTTATTACAAGTCTCATTTTATATTATATGTTTTTCGATTCTCAAATGTCAAAATGAAAGTGAAAATCAAAATCAAAATAATGGTAGAGATACTATAGTCATTTTCGGATTGAGTCCTTGTAAGGGCTTTAGGGATATGACCCTCCTAACTTGATAAAAATTTAATTTTATACAAAATATATTTATAATTTATCTTTTGATCCCTTCAAATTTTAACAATTTTAAATTTTTTTTCTTAATTTAGAGACATATTGAATATTTTAATCTTTTTAAATTTATTATTGTAATATTTTGGCATCAAATTTATAATTTTAACTTTGCCATGATGTGTAATATTTACCTATAATTGTCAAATTTTCTAAGAAATAATGAATTTAAATAAAGAAAAAGAAAAAAAAGACATATTACAGCAAATAATTAATAAGTAGACGTACTTCAAAATTTAATTAAGTACTTGACATAGTCCTTGTTTGGATATAAATTGCAAAACAATTAGCCATATAGTTCGATCACTTTCATGCCATTTAGGGTTTTACACAAGCTTTTGGTCCATTACTTCCAAATTTATGATTTTTCTATTTTATGCAACTTAGTTGCATGTTTGGTCTTATCAGAAAGAGTGGCAATACTTGTATCAAGATCTGTCATTCAATTCTATTAATTAATACTGTATATATTCTTGCATGTGCATATGTTTGTAAATGTGTACTGTAATTTACGTGAGAGGAAATATCTGAATTCTTGTATGATTGATGGTAGAAAATTGTTGTAAGAACTAGAAAAAAAATTACATAATTTGTTTGGTTAATTAAGGTTGTTGATGTATTGTCATTTTTACAAATGTTGTGACAAATTAACTTTACGAATAATTAGAATTATAAATAATACGTGTGATTCTATAATTTTATTATTAAAAATATATCAATTTAATAAAATTTATTTGATGATTTGTATTTTCAAAAATTGTGTATTTGGTCATTTGCTTAATTTGTATAGTATCACTTCACAAAAGACAATCAAAATGATTAATTAATGATAATTAATAAAATTAATATACTCAAATTTAAAAATATCATAATCATGTTTAACGATAATTGCCCATTAAAAATTACAATATATTCAATTATAAACATTCCTTCAATAATTAAGGAATAAAGCAGGAAATGATTAAGTATGAAAAGTCGGCAACATCAAATTGAATTAATAATAATAATATGATGAAACATTAAATAATTTATATCCTAGCTTTAGTAGCATGCATTCCCATTACAGGAGGTGAATCTTCAAACAATGCATGCACGTCGGCGCAAGATTAACGTGGCTTAATGATTAAATTGGTGTATTAAATTATGCAAGTTTTGGGTGTTAAAGTCAAAATGGTATTGGTAACACTAATTAAATAGATATATATATTTTTAAAATTTAATCATCACAATTAATTAAAAAAAAATAGCACTAGGTAATTGGGCCATGATCTAAGCTTCGGTTGATAAGTCACAGTCAATAGATTACCTTCTCCAACCCCCCGCAAAAAAAATAATTAAGGTAAAACTTTGAGATTATTGCCTAACAAAATCATTTATTCGAAATACATGTTAGTTAAAAATTCCATTGACTATCCTAATATTTGTTTAAAGTGAATTACTAGTATTAAAAATAATTAACTTCATAAATGAAAACACTTTTATTGTGTGGGGAGATTTCTATTTGATGTGAAGGAATTTTTAATTTTAATTGCATACTAGCTTAACTATTTAATATTTATTTTTTTAATAATAAAATATAAAAAAGTATGATTTAGGATTTATTTTTTATTTATAATTTGAATAAATTTTTAATTTGAACAACATGTATTATTATTTTTATGATGTCTAAATATAAATTTTCAAAAATTAATGATTTGACACGTTATATTCTTATAGATGCTTATATAAATTTTATATATTAAAAAAGAAATAAAATTTATAAAAATATTTTTAATGATAAATGCAAATATATACTTGTATAATTTTTTTTCTAACGAATTAAATTTACCAACTCATCTATAAAAGATAACATATCAAATCATTAATTTTGAAGAGACTTTATCTAATTATATATATATATATATATAATAGATGAAATTAGTAATATTTAAATATATATTTAAGCATTATTAATAAAAAATATTTAATTAAAATCATTTAAATTTATATATCTTTAATAAAAAAAATAGAAACTCTCTCGATAATTTTTGTTTTCTCTTAATGGAATTGAATGCACAAAAGTTTCTCAATGGGTCACATAAGAACCAATATATTAATTATGAACAAAAAAAATGGCAACAAATCTTGGTGTTTTGGTTTTCTTCCTCAAAATTTCCAAGAAAATGTAGCAAAAGAAAGGAAGAAAAGAAGAGAAAAAGTGAAAGAGAATGGAATAAAATAAGGAAGAACTTGGTGAGATAATCACATCCACATGGATGGCAAATGGATGTGTGTGTGTATACTTCTTTTTGTTATTGGCAACTCTTTTTGTCTACTTCTTTACTCTGCTTAATCACCAAATCTGTACATACAGCCATACATACATATATGTCGCCAGCCTGGATTTTGCATGCTCACCTTCGGTTCATATATTTAACAGCCACCAATATCAGCAAACCACGTGTTCTTAACTATGTATAAAAAACAAATTAATGGTGGCATAGTGGGCAAGCATCTCTATCCAGCAAGATAACTAATGCCAGCAAAGCTCGACATAAAACAAACTAGTAAAAATACTGTCTTTTTTTTATAATTTTAAAAAAAAAGTTTGGTTCAATAATTATATTCTAAACATAAATAAATAAAAATAAAATTTAACAGATCATCAAACACGTAAGAAGATGTGAGTCTCATCATCTATCAATTACGTGCCCTTCACTTTCCTTTACAGCAATAACACCGTGCCCCATTCTTCGTTGATGTTTAACTACCTTCACGACCTTTTCCTCCTCTTCACTTTTACTTTTCTACCCTTTTCATTTTCCTAATTCTTATTACTAGTAATTTGACTTTCAAATTCTACAATAATTATTCCTTATAATATAATTATTGCTGTAATATTGTCCTTCACATATTTTACTTATAATAATTTTTCTTAATATATTTTATATAATTTATTATTTTTTTTAATTTTTATAAAAATATATAATATATGACAATAATATCATTCGTTTGAGTATAAAATTTATATTATTTATGATTATAATCGTAGTAATAAATACGTTACTTGTTGCATATACAAATTAGTTATTAAGTGTAATCATTTGTGTTAAACATGACAGTATATTCACAATAATTCACATTTCAATAATAAAATTTTTATATTTATTTTTAGTCATTAAATAAATTAATTAAAGTAATTTAATAAGATGTTAGTACACATAAATAATCAATTTATATATTTTACAAAATGTAGATATAACTATTTTGAAACTTAAAATCATATTGATTTTAGAATATAAGTATAAAAAATTAATTTTAAGTTTAATGTTAAAACAAATTTATATACACGAATGCACGCATAAAATTTAAATAAATTAAATTGTTTAAATAACAAATACTAAGAGAAAGGTAGCATCCTTAACTAGTCAACAGCACTAGTTTTCTTGAACATTAATTTAATTTTTTTACGAAAAAAGTCATCAAACCCGACTAAAATCAATTGGTTTGAATTGACTGCACCCCTAATTTTTTTTTCTCTTGAAATGCATTTAATTAATAAGACCCTTTTTCATTTCACATAAAAAAAAGAGGAAAATAACCAATTGGGTATTCAAGACAAGTGACAAGTAAATAAATGAGCAAGTGCCGCAAATGAATGGCTACAAGAAGAAAAAGAATTATCATGGGCTTGACAAAATAAATAATTAGGGAGAGAGTAACATCAAACCACTTTTGTAGTGTACACACAATCTAACTACCACTACAATGGAATTAATATGGTCCATGCATTTTGGAATAATTCAATAAATCATGATAAAATTATTTATTACCTATTTATATTATAAGACCCTTAGCCCAACCAAATTTCAATTCCATTTATTAGGGTAGGTCACAACCAAACTGAAATTGGTCACTACTTACTTCAACTCATAAATGTTTTTACCTCATCTAACATGTTTAATCTTTGTGCGCCCTTTTCATTTTCTTATTCTTAATAAAATAACAACAACAACAATAATAATAATTTTACAAGAGAATTTCGTATAAAATTTTAAGTTTTGACAAATATAATAAAAATATATATACTTTAATTATTTATAATAAATAAATCATTAATATCAATTATTATTTTGTTACAAGTAAGTCTTAGTGAATTAAAATTCGTTACTAATAATTAATGTATGCTTTTATTTTTTTAAAGTACAAATAGATAATTATTTGTAAAATTATTTAACAAGAAATAATTTTATTATTAGCGATTCAAAAAATTTTATGACATAAAATATTCTATACATTAAATTATAAATTTTACAGTTTAAGTCATATAAAAATCTCACATGGAAACAATGTTCCGTTGGTACGATTCAACATCAAATTTTTTTAAAGATACTTTGATAGCGAAGTTGGCCAAGCCATGATGGTTGAAGTCGTGGTTGTCCCGTTCAGACCACGTGGCTCCGCGAGCATGACGGCCGGATTAATTACTCCCATATTAATTAATCAGAGATTATTTAGTTAATTTTTTTTTATTTTAATTGGAAAAAATAGTACACGATCAAGGGCATTTTGGTAAAACAACACACACAAACGGGCCCTACCAGATGTGAAAGTAATCTTTGTTACGGAATAAACTTTTCGCATTACGGATGGCCTGATCCGAAATAAAAAAAACAATAAAAAATACATCAATTTCCAAAATTAGCCTGCACTTGCATGATCAGAAGGTCAATGGGACACATGTTATGGGCACTTTCGTAATTTCAAAACGCCCACTGAAATCCCAGAAAAGCTAAGCTGACCTACGCATGGGCCTACTTATTATTATCCCCATCGTCTCTATCCGCTGCTCCCTTGATAATTTTCATTAATTAAATTTTTTGTTATTTTTTAAAAATATATTTTCTCTTTTATTTTTTCATGAATTATATAATAAAATTCAAGTGAATTTTTTTTTAATTTTTATAATTATTGTTTGAGCAGTGCACGCAACAAAAATAACTGAGGATTGCATTTCAGCAGCTTGATTATCAATTAAAAAAATAAAATTTTAATTTTTTTATTGAAAAAAATGATATGAGATCGACAAGAGATCTCACAGAGAAAATAAAAATCAACAAGTAAATTGGAAAAAAATAACATATGTCCGCACTACATATATATATATATATATATATATATATATATATATATATATATCTTCATAAAAACCTCCCCAGAGAATTCACCTTCTTTCGGTGTTATTCTACTTTTGGAGAGCTATTGCTATAGCAGTGATTGCTACAACAGTTCCATGCTGCAGCAGGGAGATACCTCAGCTCCGATAGGAAGCTCCTCCGCCGATGCTAAAGCCGCCACTGCTTCCGCGGCAGCAGCAGCTGGAGGAGTTCATGACGGTGGCGGCGGCGAAGATGCTGGCTCGAATAATTCAGCTGGTGAAGAAGATGGTAAAGAAACAGGCGATGAAGGTGTCCGGAGTTTCGGAGGAAAGCGGTGGCCTAGGCAAGAAACTTTATCCCTTTTGAAGATACGTTCTGACATGGATCAAGTGTTTCGAGACTCAAGTCTTAAAGGTCCATTGTGGGAATCGGTTTCCAGGTGATTTTTATGCTTAATTAATTTACAATTTATTTTTTTAAATTTTTTTCTCGATTGAATAGGGTAAGTAACAATTGTATTATTCAACTAAGCTTCATGCATAGAGAGATCGATGTATGTATAAAATCATTTTCCATTCGAATTTCATTCTATATTCATGATTATTAAAAAATTTTCTGGTAGCAGTGTTTTTTTCTGAATCATTTTGTGTCACTCATTTTCCATTCAGTTCTTCTGAGATCGAGGTTTTATTATTCATCTTCCTTTCAGAAACTCAAGCAGAAATTGAGGATTCCAAAAATTTTAACCTTTTGAGGTCATGGTTGATTCATGAATGATCAGTTTTATTTTTTTCCCTTGAATTTTGTGAAAAATATCTTGTTAATTTTATGTGTCAAAATGATGTTAACCTATTTATTATCTTATTACCCGAATTTAAGGATGGGATAAGAGCAGAAGTAAAAGCTGTTCTTCATCTGTACAATTACAATAATATTTATGATGGTCAGGAAACTAGCTGAGCTTGGTTATAATCGAAGCGCCAAGAAATGCAAGGAGAAATTCGAGAACGTCTACAAATATCATAAGAGAACCAAAGAAGGCAGAACTGGAAAACCAGAAGGAAAACATTATAAGTTTTTCGATCAATTAGAAGCTCTTGAGCATCGTCATCAGTCTCATTCAATTCTGCAAGCAAAATCTCCGGCTTCAATAATGCAAGCAACTTCCGCAATTCCATGGAGTATTAATCCACCAAATTCTGTCACCCATATCAGTGTTTCATCAGCTGCTGCAAATCCTATAAGTATTGTACCTCCAAACACTGTTACTCAGCCAGCTGCGAACCCTACAACGGCGCCATTTTCGCAGGCAATGAGTTCTTTTCCAAACGTTCCTGCGCATCTTTTTTCGAGTTCTACCTCTTCCTCAACTGCGTCGGATGAAGAATATTCCGAAGAGCGAGGTACGAAGAGAAAGAGGAAGTGGAAGGATTTTTGCATGAGGTTAACGAAGGTAGTGATTAAGAAGCAAGAGCAGTTGCAGATTAAATTCTTTGAAGAAATAGAGAGACGAGAACGCGACAGAATTGTTCGTGAGGAAGCTTGGAGAATTCAAGAACTGGCGAGAATCAACAGAGAGCATGAAATTCTAATCCAAGAAAGATCAACAGCAGCCGCAAAAGACGCGGCAGTTATTGCATTATTGCAGAAGATTTCGGGCCAACAACAAAACCCAGTTGGAGAAAATCCTCAGCCGACTCCAGTACAGCTAGCACCGACGGTTCAGCCACAGCCACAGCCACAACTGCCGCCTCCGAAACCACCAGCTTTGGGGACGACATATGATTTGCATACTACTCCACATAAACCAGCTGCAAACGGCGAGAAATTCATTATGTCAAGCTCTTCTAGATGGCCAAAAGCTGAAGTTCAAGCACTGATCAAATTTCGTACAGATCTTGCAAACAAGTACCATGAAAACGGACCGAAAGGTCCGTTGTGGGAAGAGATCTCAGCCGCCATGCGAAGCATTGGTTACCACCGTAATTCGAAGAGATGTAAAGAGAAATGGGAAAACATCAACAAGTATTTCAAAAAAGTTAAGGAAAGTAACAAGAAAAGGCCGGAAAATTCGAAGACGTGCCCATATTATAGCCAGCTTGATGCTTTGTACAAGGAGAAGAGCAAGAGAGATGAGAATTCTCCTGGGTACGGAACTGTGAAAGCAGTAAATCACAACATGGCGCCATTGATGGTGCAGCCTGAGCGGCAATGGCCGCTTCATCAACAAGAAAACCAGCCGCCATTATCAGATCAGATTCAAGAAGTCGAAGAAGAAGAAGAAGAAGAAGAAGAAGAATTTATTGGAGAGAGTGAAGGGGAATATGAAGAAGGAAATGGACATTATGAGATAGTAGCAAACAAAGCAGCTACCAATGCGGCTTCAATGGGGAGTCCTCAGTAAGAAAAGACAAACACAGACAATACTGTGGATTCATTTCTGCATTGTGAAAATCTTTCATTGCGGTAAAAATTAACAAAAAAAGGTAATTTATTTGTTCTAAATTCCAAATTTTTCCATGAGGTTGTGTTTGATGTAGAAGCACGCCAGATTTTAGTATGCGGGGAATTAGAGTGTGAAGATACACATGGGTGTTGTAGTTTACAGTGAGAATAATTTTTTTTTGTTTTGTTATATATACTTAATTTATTAATTATTTGATATATCAGAATAAAGTACAGGAGAGAAGTTGCTTAGAATAATTAACAAATAAAGAAACGGTTCAGTTTTGTATTTTTCATTCTACAATTAACAAAAATGATATAAGCAAAAGGGAAAAAAAAATATATTACTTTTGTGTTGATTGGGTGAAAATGGAAGACATGTTTAGCAGTCTTTGTCTTTGAGTGAATTTTAGAATATTATAACTTTCAATTTCAAAGTTGAGCAATAAAAATTAAATAACAATAAACTCTGAGAAAATAAGTGAATACCAGTCTGTCATGTCATTAACATGAAAGAGAGAGAAGTAGCAGCTTGCTTTTCCTTCCCGTAACATGCCAACATCACACATGAATAGGCCATTTATAATATGGTCCTACCAGGCAAGAAGAATCTTTCTAAGTCATATCTTAATACATAAAAATAATTCTAATAATAACAACCAACAATAATGTAGGGTTATTGATCTATCAATTGTGTTGACTTTCCATAGAGCTATAGCTATGAGATTGATTTATTACTGATCAACCAAATCGTAATTTTTCAGGAGGTTAAATAATTGATCACATAAATACAAATCATTGTCCTAAACATTGATCGACGAGAATTTCATACTGCAAATGTCAATTCTGAAGTTATAAATGCAGTTCACACTATGCAGAATGATTAATTTTTGCCCTTTTTATTGTGAAGAAGCTGAGAAAATAGTGCATAGCCATTAAAGAATAAAGGAGAAAGGCCCACAAATATTTAGAGGAGATAACCATACGTGCAAGCAAGAAACAGATAGATATCCAAGCAGGCCATTGTATATTACTATTTTCTCCATTGGAAAAATAAAAGTAATAACAAAGACAACAAAAACAAGCTCTTGTTGCTTTCATAAGTCAGCCCAGGATTTCATCTTCTTCTTCAACATATATATTTTTTTATTTCCATGGATGAGATAAGCTTTTCTGATCGATGATCGATCGAGCCCATGCCCCTTTTTTATTTGGAAGATGAGATACTTTTACGTCACTTTATTGTGTATGATTTTTCACAATTTTAGACCAATAAAAGTTCTAGATTTTCTTTGACTTGATAACGCCGTGGCCTCCACCTCAAGTTTATAAAATTAATTTTACTCAAATTCAACATGTTTCATGACTTATCTTGTGTTCTTGTTATATTTTGTAGCAATTGTGGTGGGTAATGTTTCATTTTATAAAATTGAAATTCCAACTTTTGTCTTTTTAAGTTATGTGGTAATTGACTTATCAGTCATCACTCTCACGAATTGTCATGCCGTTTAATATAAAATTATAACGTTGCTTGAACTACTAATCAATTCTCTTAATAAGAATCTTAAGAGTTCAAATTTTACTATCATTGATCCAGCACATACAATTGAATGAAAAGTGTGTTAAGTAAAATTAAATAAAATAATAACTTAAAAATAAATTTAAGTCAACTTGATTAATCGAATTGAATTTGAAGGGATAAAGGAGTATCTTTTCCTCATATGAGGGGATTTTAAGTTATAAAGTCTTGTGTTATGTGTAATAATTGTATATGAGATTTAATTTCCTCATAAAAATTATGCCAAGATTTTGAACAAATTATTTTGCAAGTAACAAAAACATTAGAGAGTTAAAGAATTGTTTGCTTTTTGATCTTGATACACATATGATTTTTTTTTAAAAAGGTACTTAAAATCTAATATTTACAAATAAATAGAATTATATAAAATTTTTAACCTTAATGATAAAACAAATATTTCAGTGAATTTTTTTGAATAGTAATTATTTTTAAGAATACTCGTATAAATTGTATTTGTTTGCTATTCATACAAATTTTATTGATTTTGATATTTTTTTAGTTAAAAATTACCAAAATTAATTTTAATCAATTAATTAAGTCAAATAAGCATAACACAAATTAAATAAAAAAGATCATGAATTTTTAACGTGGTTCAAATATTCAAATTCTATATTCACAAGACGACGCCTAGACAAAAAATAATCTACTAAAAAATATAATGATTATAAGTATTAATATAATTAAATAAAATAAAAATTCTGTCTTACATTTGTTGACTTAGTTTTGAATATTTTTAGGTGAACTTATTTGATGAGATTTCATCCTCTTAATGTGTGGAAGTACCTTATACTTAACTCAGCAAGATTCCCTTACTAATCACCGTTAAACTTCTTTAACAAACACAAGTCTTCTCTTAAAGAACACTAAGAAAATAACTTGACAATATTTAAAATAACTCTCTATGTTTATGAAATTAGATATTATAGATTTATAATATTCATTATGTTGTTTTTTACTTTAAATCACAAGAATAATATGTAAATAACTTGAAAATAAAGAAACTAATAAAACAAAAATTTGCGATTTTTTTTCTATTAAATAAGTCACACATATATAGTACAAACTAACCCTAAATGTGCATGGTTTTGTTTTCTAAATAAAAAAGAATTGTAATTTTCTAATTAAAAAGAATTTTTTTCTTAAATAAAGCTCTATTTCTTCAATTCTTCTTTTTTCCTTTTATTTGCAAAATATTTTTTAAAATAAGTTTTCTAGTTAAGCATAAATATCAATATTACCTAACATAATTAAAAATTTTAAAAATTTCCTCACTGTGAAAATAATAAAAATATGGATGAATGATGTCACATTTAATGAACAAAAATTAATATAATATGTTGTAACATGATAGGTAAATATAATTTTTCAAAAAATTCTAGTAATGCAAACATTAACAATATCTTTTTTGGGCAAAACATTTTTACAATCATATATTGAGAGGATGAAACTCAAAACAATCAAATTATAGAAATATGAAGTATAAAAAAAAAGAGCTACTCCCCCTTATTGTGCTACACCAAAAATATTATTTCTCCTAAACATGTAATAAAAAAATCGCTCTCCCTTAAACATGCACTCACCACACAACATTAATTCTATTCCCCATTTTTACCACCAAGTGCCAATGAAAAAATAATATGATCAAACAAAAGTATACCAAACATCCATCAAACAACAAAAAATGTTGGTCACAAGCAGAGAAATAACTAAACAGAAAATGGAAGAGCAAGCATCCATATTATCCAATAAGTCATATTACAACCTAACTAACATTTGTAAATCTAACATAGCATAAGTGCAAATAGAAAATTCAATCAAAAATAACTAAATAAAACTTCATTTACCCATTGCATAGAAAAATAAAACAAGCTAATGATGATGAAAGGAGTGTCGCAATCTTGTAGAGGGAACAACTTTACGCCTCTTGAAGGTTTGAGGTTTTGAGTTAGTAGGAACTTAAGTTTGGGATCATGGAACTAGAGTATCAAATGTTGAAGTTGCTACTATTAGAAAAAGGGAATCAGGTAGAATAGGTTCAAAACCTATTGTTGGCACTATAGCTGGAATAGTAGTTAGAACAGAAGTTGAAGGAGCATTCACATGATCACGAGGCTATTAAATGTCAAATTCAGTCACAACATGTGCAGGAACTATAACAGAAACATCAGTTGGTTATAGAGTAAGCATTTAAATGTCATCAATTGAAAACTGTTATGTTATGAAAAATTCAAGAACATAAATCATAAAAGCTGAAGCTATTGAAATTGAAGTAGTAAGAGCACTTGGGGATGCAGAAGAAATAAAAATAGGCATGGCTCCTCATAAGATGGTGTTGAAGAGCGATTTTGAAGAAGATTTGGAAACATATGATTTGAGTTGCACCATTATTTTTCTAATAAAGAGGAAAAATTAAAGTCCAGTTAAGTACAATAAAAAAAATTTTGAATTCAAATGAAACTTAACAAATAGCAATTTAACCCCTACATGAATTCTTCTTGTTTGCACTAAGGTTTAAAAATACCCAAAATAGGTCCTAGACATACCCACAGGAAAGAATGCTTAATTATGCCTTAATCTACAATTTTGAAGTTTTTCTCAAATTAATCTGAATAAAAAAATAACAAAAAAACACAAAATAAAACAAAATTAGAGTTTAAGAAAAAAATAAATTACCTCAACATAATTTTTCAAATTTTTCTAAAATTCAAATTGCATGACTAATCATAATTGAGAGCTTTATAATTTCATACCCTAAAAGGGTAACTATTATGTTGAACCGTGTGTACGGGCGCCTGCGTGCATGAATTAACTCAATTTTTTAAAAATTTTATTAATGTCAACAACTTAATTTAAAAAATTGAATGAGCTAATTAAACTACCCATATCATTTTTATCTCAATTTTATTTTGACAACATAATATGCATTTAAATGTACAGTACATATATATTTTTTTCCCATTACACTGCCTTTTCTTTCATATTTTTAAATTTTTTTTTAAAATCAATAATTTTTACCCTATCACTTAGCTGACTCTTTTATAATAGTAAATCATCTTTCACACGTTGGTAATAAATAGCTCATATTACTCATGAATAGCTTTACATAATAATATAGATATTTTTTTTAGTATAGAGCATGTACAAAATCCTATTTTTTTTAAAAGATAAGAATTTAAGCAAAATGTTATGCATGAATTAATATTTTATTCCAAAATTGCTTCAATCTCAAAAATCAATTTCAAACCAAGAGTTCAATCATGTATGTGCGTAATAGTTAGTTCAAGGTTTGTCTATTCTAAATCATGGCATAAAATGTTTGAAACTCTCATTATGATAATCCAATACTGAATTGACAAATTTAAACTATGCGACATAACTATTCTCTTCAAACATGTTTTGGACATTTACAAACTAGAATTACACAGGGCATAACTTTAAGGCTTTGCATAACGATTGAAAAATCTAGGCACATCAAGAAGTTTGGTAAAAAATTTCAGCAAGTTAATTTTTCGTTTCTACATGCTCTAGATGACAATCATATTTTCTACCAAGTCTCTTATAAAATAATGCTTAATGTCAATATGATTTATCCTAGAATGATGCATTAGCTTCATCTAAATAAATAATTAAGAGATTAAGCAAAATACTTAATTGCTTAAGTATTTGTTTAATCCATAGTGGTTGTGCATAACTCACTATTACGAGATCATGCAAATGATTTTTTTCACTCTAAAAGATGGTTCTCTTATAATTTGATTTGAAATATCGTGATTTGATTAAAATGGTCACCAAACTGTATACCTAATTCGGATTCGAAATCTATTTTATTCTATTATGCAGTTTTTGTTACAATAATGTCTTCATTTTCTGTGTCAACGAATTGAGAGCAAATTTTTTTATGATTTCATTATCTTTCTTTACAATACAAATCTTATATGTAGTAGTATATTGAATAGCTTTGTGCTTGGACATGAGCTATTTTTAAATTGACATGAACCATAAACTTCATGTGATGTATTGTGTTTTGGAAGGCCACAAACAACATCTGTGTTCACAAACTTGGTTAGATTCTTACAATTTTTGATGATTTTATTTCTATATTATCAAAATTTATTTTATTATTGAAAAAGTTATTTGAGCTGCAATTTTCCAACTATATCTTTAACAAATGATGCGTCGGATGAAAAAAGGACTGCGCCATTAGATTTAGACATTGATACCTATAGAACTTATTAGGATTCACTGCTTGAATCACCAGATTCTGAGTTGTGGCGTGGTTGAGTGGCATTAACTGGTAAGTTGATTAGTCAACGATCAACTATCGATGTTTTAGACCTCTGGGATATCATTTTTAACACCGGATATATCCACTACACTCGTTTTGACGAGAGAAATTCAATTGAGAGTTAAAATTTTCAAATGACTTTTTAAATCTAAATGCACGTAGATTTCGTCATTTAGTTGTTCATTTTTAAAATATAAATTGGATATATAAATGTATATACATTTTCACATATTTATGATTACGATTATGACTTGTAAATAAATTTAAATTACTTAAAATTTAATTATATATTTTTATGATAAAATATTGGGCATTGAACAGATATTAAATTAATTGTTTTATCTTGAAATGTCATTTTGATGAATTTGTTAAATAGTATAAAAGGCAGTTTTATTGATTTTTATGTTGTGTTGTCTTGATTTTTAATTAAATATTTTATATTACTTATATATTGATATAACGGTGATTTAAGCCTTAAGTCAGTGTGTATGTGTGTGTTATTGGATATTTTGTAGTTATAATATGTAGCTTATGTGGAGGTTTGAGGTGCATAGGTGTGTGGGGTAGAAGTGGTAGATGGATGTGTGTGTCCCCTCAATGTATTTTGTATTGATTTGACTAAGATAAAATTAATAATACTTATTTTTATTATATATATATATATATATATATAATGTCTATGTATATAGTTACATTAAATGTAAATTTTTTAATTTTAACATCATTGATAGTTTTAATAAAATTTGGCTTGCATAATTTTTTGTTCAAATTAATTATGCATACTTTTGGGTAAAATTAGTTTTAGTTAAGTGAAATTAATCCCCGCTAAACATTATGGTTTTTCTCGTCCATTTTTTTCCCTCTAAGAGTATTTTTATAGTGTGCTATGAATATTAAGAATTAAATAATACGTTTGAGTATTAAGGAATAAAATCAGAAACGTTTTAGTCACTAGTTACTGATACTTTCCTATCGACTTGCATTTAAATTATTAGATTTTTTACTATTTGATGATGCATGATTAACATGGATCACTAGAATTTTAAATTATTTATTTTTAAAATAAAGCTTTTTGTTTTTTTGTATAGTCTCATATTATTTCATTAGATTTATTATTTTTATTTATTGTCATTTTTAAATATATTTCAAGATTTCAGGAAACATTTTGACCTTTTGGCTATTGAATTTTGATGTGTTTACTAGAATTTTCCTTGACATGACATTATAAATTTAACTAATACTAATCAAATTTGCCTTCAGATTTTTAACATAAAAAATATTTTTTTACTTTAGAAATCTTTCAATGTTAAGAGTCTATTTTTCCAAGGTTGTCTTTTAGTATTATCACTGAAAGTCGCATATTCCATTAATTCTTCAACTTTTATTGAATCAACGTGCTTATTTTTGTTACATAATGCGTAAGATTCATTAGCTATTATTTAATTTATAATTAAAGCCAATGAGTAATTTACCATCTTTTATTCTTAGATCTTTAAATTTAAAAGCAAGCATTTAGAATTTAGAACGTTTCACCACCAAAGTTTACCTATGTGTAACTTGAAAAATATCTCATGCCTTCTTTGGTGAACTAAAAAAAATAATTAAATAAATATTATGAGTTTGTAATATTTAGCTTCATAAACTTAGAGAGAATTCACTAAGTGTTGTCTAGACATTTTCTCAGTGTACTTGGAAGAAAACTTGTACTTGTTAAAGGAAGTTCAATGGTGATTAGTAAGTAGATCTTGTTAAGTTAAATCCAAGGAATTGCAACACATTAAAGAGAGAAAATTTCACCAAACAAGTCCACCTAAGTAGATTTAAGGCTACGAGGACAAATATGAGAAAGCCTTTATTTTATTTAATTTATTAGTGCTTATAATCATTATTTTTTTAGTTTATTATTTTTCTCTGAACATGACCTCGTGAATTCTAAGATTGAAATATTTGATTCATCTTAAAAATTATTGGTGTTCTCTATTTGATTTGTATTATGCTTACTTGACTTAATTGATTGATTAATTTTTAGCTAAAACAAACCTATAAACTGGTATAAGAGCAACTCACTAATTTATTGATGTGATTCTTAGTGTTTTGATATTTTTAGTGCAAATACGAATGCTGAAAGAGAAAAAGGTTCAATATCACGATCACCATTATTTGATGACACAAACTATTCGTATTGGAAGGCCAGAATAAGAGCTTTCATTAAAATTATTGATGAAATTCATGGCATGCGATATTTGCTGGCTGCACTTTTCCCACAGTGGCTGATGATAAGGAAAATATAGTATTTAAATACGAAGAAAAGTGGACGACTAAAGAAAACAATCTATCAAACTATAATTTCAAAGCTTGTAGTGCAATCTTTAACGGTGTAAACTTAAATCAATTCAAGTTGATTTCAACTTGTGAATTTTTCGAGCTGCTTACTTGGTAGTGTGCTTCCTTACAAGTCTGCTAAGCTGAAGATCATTGAATCAGCTGGTGTGAATAAACGTTTGTTGAGTTTAAGTTAGTTTGCCCAGATGGAGTTAGGTAGTGAGCTGGTATTGATACAAGTTAGCAAAATTAGTTAGAGACTATTGCAAAATTTAATTAGCCAGCTAAAATTATTTTTCTTTTAAAGTTTTAGAATTGTTAAGGTTAGTTTATGATCTTTCTAGATGAATCCTGAGGTAGTATATAAATTGCTTGACTGTGGTTTGTAAATCAAAGATTGAAAAACATATGTTTATCTTTTATAAGATTTCGTCTTTTCAAAATTTTCCTTGACTTTCTCTACAAACAAACAAATGAAAGTCAAACTTTCACTTGGTATCTTAGCAACTTATGGCCAATGCAAACCTTTCAGTTCATATAACTATAAAAAATTCTTCTCTGTTTCATGGTTCTAATCAAAATTGATAGAACTACTTTTTTAGCATAGAAATCATAAGTCTTGCCTTCAGTTAGAGAAAATAGACCGGTGAAATTCATAACAAAAGGTTTTAATCATCCCTCATGGTTCATCTTGGGAACTAGTAAGAGTTCAATCGCTGAAAATTCAAATTATACTCTATAAAAAAGGTAGGACTAGAATCTTCTCGGCTAACTATTGTTCTCCACAATCGATTTTGCGATAAGATTGGTAATAGATTGTAAATCATCTTATGAAGTTCGGAAGGCACTTACTAATCAATTCAATTTCAATCTAAAGCACAAAATTATAACTTAGATTCCTACTTTAAACAACAAAGAAGGAAGAGATGACAATGGCATACTATTGAAACACCACTTAGTGATGATGCTTTCATGTTCTATTTTTTGAGTGAATTGTGATTGAATTATGACTCAGTAGCGGTTAATATTACCACTAAAAGTGAAATAATGCACATCTATGAAGTTTACTTAATTCTTTTGACTACTAAGTGTAGGATTAATCAACCAAATTCAACTAATACTACAATTATATAAGGAAACTTTACTGCAAATTACCCATAGGCAATGAATTTTCAGAGGAAAAGAGTTGGACAACATGTTTAAAATTTGAAAATTGTTAGTTTAATAATTAAGAAAAAGATAATCAAGGAAATTAGGTTGAAAGAGACAATCAAGGCAGTCAAAATTGATTAAGTGAAAGAGTAAATATGAAGTCGATGTGTTAAATTTGTAATAAAATTGGTTACGCAACAAATATTTGCCTTCATCGATTCAACAGGGATATATGCCTCAAATACCTAGTTCTCTCTTATTAGAAGTTTATTCTCAAAATTTTAATAAAGGTGAGATCAACCTATCAAAGAAGTATATGTTGAAAATTTTCAAGTTGATGGAGCAATAACAAATGAAGGTTGGTATTTGGACAGTAGTGCTACTCACTACGGAATAATAACATCAAGAATATGAACAGTCAAGGTAACTTTCTGGATATGATAAGTTGATAATTGGAAATGGTGTTGGTTTTGATATTAATCATAAAGGATTTGTTGTATTATGTCTTAAAGGAATTAGTTTACATCAAGGTCTTTTTATTCAATTTGATTGAATACTATGCTTTTTGTTCCTCAAATTAAAAAGAATTTGATTAGCATTTCTCATCTAACATTTGATAATGAAGTCTTGGTTGAATTTTATGGCAATATATATTTTGTAGAGGATAAGAGAACAAAGAATGTGTTACCGAAGAGAGCAACTACAAATAGACTTTATAGACTGCAACGCAATTCTTCCTTCGGTTCTCAATTACATCAATCATCTTTTAAGTGTTTTAATAATGTTCATTCTTCTATTTTGATGTTGTCTTTCTTTAGTTTTTTATTGAATAAGTCTAATTGTGATAAGCATGTTAGCCCTGTTTCTTTAGATGAGTCATCAGGTTATGATTCAGCTTCTCTTAAGCAAGTTTTTGTTTTTTCTACTTTGTCAAAATTCAGCTCTCTTGACGGACTTCTTTAATGATTTGGTTATTCAAATTCTAGATCACTTAGAATCATTTGAAAAGCTTGTAATCAATTAAGTTGAATGAATAATGATTCAATTCCTAAATTCTATAATGCTTGTTCGTTTGGTAATAAACTTTATTAAATCTAGTATTAAGATTATTGAACCATTACGGCTGTTGTATCTTGACGTTTATGGGCCTTTTATTGATTTCCAATGAAGGTTTTATGTGTTATTTGTTCATTGCCAATGATTATAGTCAATACACTTGGGCATTTCTTCCCAAACTCAAGTTTAACACCTTAACAATCTTTAAGCATTTTAAAACTCTCATTAAAGCCAATTATGTTGCTTTATTAGGATTGTTCAATCTGATGCTAGCAGGGAATTCATCGCATTTTGTATTTTTCTTCAAGACAAAAGTATTCAATATGGATTCTTGTGCACGCCACCAAATTGGAGTTGTTGAAAGAAAATACAGAATAATTTCATATATAGGACTTTCTGTTCTTGCTCAGGCTTCCCTATCTTTGTCATTTTGGTGGAATGTATTTCACACATTAGTTTATCTTATCAATCATATTACTACACTGTGCTTCATGATTTTTCTCCTTTTGATAAATTGTTTAAATTCATTCATAATTTTTGCATACTTAAAATATTTAAATTTGCAGGTTTTCCTTCTCTCAGATATTATCATTCTTATAAAGATCAATTTTCATTCATCACTGTGTATCTTTATTGGTTATAATGTAATTTATAAAATGTATAAATGCTTGAATCCATGTGAAGAAATATATATAGTAAGACATGTCGTTTTTGATGAATTGTCATTTTCTTATGCTTCCATGCAATCTTCCGTATGCAACAAGTCTTTTGGTGAATCATCTTCTATATTTTCTTTTGTAATTCATATTTTATCTTTCTTTTAACCATTATCTTTGATCTTCACTCTTATCCTAGCTCCTTCATTAAGCATATCTTTGCATTTTCAATATTTTTCCTGAAGCACAATCTCTTTCTAAACATTCTTCACAGGCTTGAACCTCATCTCAGATCAATTTAATATTTACCATTATCTTCAACACACATTCTGTGATTACTAGATCAAAGAACGGTATACTCAGGCCTAAGGCACTTCTTGCTAATGTTGAGTATGTTGAATCCAATTTTCAAAGCAGGCTTTTCTCATTCCTATTTGAAAGGTAGTTATGCAAGTGCAATTTAATGTATTGCAAAGAACTCACACCTAGGATTTAGTACCTTTTTCTTCTGTATACAAAGTAGTTGGCAACAAATGGGTTTTTCAAATCAAACATAACTCTAATGGATTCATCTCTAAGCATAAAGCTCGACCTGTTGTAAAAAGATTCCACCCAACTTTAAACATTGAATTCTTTGATACAATTAGCCTTGTTGTAAAGGCTTATACTATTAGAACGGTGATCAAATTTACTATTCTTTATAGATGGTTCATTTGACAAATTTACATTTATAATTCCTTTCTCAATAGCACATTAATAGAGGCTATTAATATGCCTTAACTAGAAGGCCTTGTTGATCCACATCTATGTTGCCTTACACAATTATTTAATAAGGCTCTTGTGGCCTTAAAGAAACCCCCAAGGTTTAGTAAACTAAGCTTTGAAATACAATTGTTTAGTAAGGTTTTAAGAATTCAACAATTGATCCTTCTCTCTTTTTCTAACATTCTTCTAATTCTTTACTTTTGGTATTGAATTATGTGGATAATCTTCTTATTATTTGTTCTAATTCTTCTTTGGCCAAGTCATTCATTCTACAGCTTGGATAATAATTTGCTCTTAAAGGTTTTGGTCATTTTAGTTTTTCTCTTGGCATAGAAGTTACACATCAAAATGGTGTATTCATCTTTCTTAAAACAAATTCAACAACTTTTATCTCGAGCAAACATGAGTGATTGTAAAGGTTGTCGAACTCTCTAAGTTAAATAAGACTTATTAAGGTCGTCCAACATAGACAACCTTTTATGAATACTTAGTTCTATCGAAGCATTATTAAAGGTCTTTAATATGTCACTTTAGCATGTCCTGATATTGCATTCTTATTTAATAAGTTAGCCAATATCTAACCTCTCCAATTGTTAAATGGAAAACTTCTAAACGTCTTCTAAATTATCTTTAAGCCAATTCTTTGATGGTCTTCAGTTAAATATTGGTAGTAGGCATGATGTTGTTGCATTCTCAATTGTTAATTTAGCTTGTGAATTGGATGATCACAAATTAGTTGGTGGTGTATGCGGTCTTTTTGGTGGTAATTTGGTTTCATGATCCTCGAAGAAGTAGTAAGTTATTTCTTGATCAAGTACCAAATTTGAATATTGCACCCTTGTTGCTACTCGTTCCAAAATCAAATGGCTTCTTTCTTTGTTAGGTAAGCTTCGTATTTAGCTTGTTAGTGTGCTAATCATTTGGTCTAACAATTAGAGTGCTTCTTCTTTGTCCAAAAACCCTATTTTCCTTGCCCAAATTATGCATGTCGAGTTAAATAGTCATTACATTAGTGACAAAGTCCGTCAAAAGTAGCTTGAAGTTCATTATGTACCGAGTAAAGATTAAGTTATTGATATTCCTACTAAATCATAATCTTTTTCTTCCTTTTCTTCTCTTCTTAGCAAGCTTAATTCCAAATCATCACGAACTTTAACTTGAGGGGGGATGAAAATATTTCTATGTTGAGTTAGTTTTTCGAGCTAGCTACTTGTTAGTATGCTTCCTTGTAAGTCTGCTAAGTTGGAGATTGTTGGTCAAGCCAATGTGGATAAAAGTTTGATGGGCTATAGTTAATTTGCCAGGATGGAGTCAGTTAGCTGAGTTGGAATTGATACAAGTTGGCAAAATTAGTTAAAGACTACTACAAAATTAATTAGCCAGTTGTAATTATTTTTCTTTTAAATTTTAAGAATTTGTTAAGGTTAGTTTTTCATCCTTCTAGATGATTCAAGAGTTAGTATATAAACAGCTCGAGTGTAGTTTGTAAATCAAAGATTGAAAAATACAAGTTCACCTTTTATGGCATTTTCTTTTCAAATTTTTCCCTTCACTTTCTCTATAAACAAACAAGATAAAACCGAACTTTCACTTATTCTTAATTCTTCATCTAAGTATTTTTATTTTAACAATATTGCTCATTAACAATTTATATAAGGGATTGTGACCTCTATGAGCAATTAATAAGTTGCAAATTTTCTTCATATAAATGAATTTTCATTTAATAGTTTACCTTCTTAATATTTAGATTAGGATTTTTTTAATTCTACCTTTTAGTAAAATTATAATTTTTATAAAAAAAAATTCTCTTTTTTACGTAATTACTATTATAATTAGTTAATTTTAGAGCAAATATCTAAATTTTATTTGACGATATGTAAATCAATAATGTGATGGGAACAAAATTTCTTTAATTTTTTACCACAATTTTAGCTCCGCTTTCTATAAGAGAATGGTAGGGGTGAGCAAATCAAGTTTCAGTTCTAGTTTTGTTTCCACTCAAAACCAAAATCTAATTTTTTTAATAATGCACTTTATTTTTTAATTTTGTTTGATTTTGGTTTAATTTCGACTCTAAAACAAGATACCCTATTTATCAATTATGTCAATTTTTTAATTTTCAACTTCAAAAATAAATTTAAAAAATTAAAATCAATGATATTAAATTATAAAAATAATAAAATACATAAATAAAAAATTAAGTAAATAAAAAAATTGATATATGATACATTATTTAAAAAATATTATATTATTACTCGTGATATATTTTATTAGATTATATTGTGTATATATATATATTTATTATAATTGTTAATTTATTTGATAATTCTATGTAAGAATTACATTTATATAAGTTCAACAATAAATTTGACTAACATGTATTGTATTTCAATTTGAAATATTTACTTACAATTAATAAAATTATTTTTATAATTATAATAGAAAATTATAAATGATATTATTTAATTAATTGAATAATTTATTGTAAATAGATTTGTATTTGTTTTAATTTCAAAAAAATTAAGATAAATTATGTAGCTTTATATATGTAATTTAATGGGCTAAGAGTTTGCATCTTAACATAAAATTTGGTGTTTAAGTTCTTTAATTTAAAATAATTTTTAATTTTAAAATTAGAATCAATCATTTAATTCGGTTCTGGTTCTATTAAATTTTAGAGCTGAAATCTATCTTAAAAAAATCAGTTCTAGTTTGAAACTAATTTTTTTTCATTTGATTTCACACTATAAAGAGGAGCTAATAAGAAAGTACGTGGGGTATTTCATTTTAATGTGGGTCTTTTATTGTCATGAGGCCCGTACTATTTTCAAAATAAGATTTATATTACATTATTCTAACATTTATACTTTATTTTTAATGAAACTATCAACTATAGTATATTAAACCAAACCAAAAAGAAAAATTAATAAATAATTATTTTAATATACATTATAAATTAAATAGATGAGTGTACTACATTAGTTTTAAGCATAAATTTTTCTTGGTAATGCACAAAATCAATTTGATGTAACATGTTTTATTCATTCAAAGTTTATTAAAAAAAATAGTGTTTTTTGTGCATTGCAATATGGTGACAAGTGTTCAACTCATTCTAAAAAATATGTGTATGTGAATACATGTGCTTGTTTTATTTAAAATATGCAAAAAGGATTATCTAATTAAGAAAAAAAATTTTGTATTTGTATTCTAATTTATTATATTTTTTATTTCACACATAGAACTTATTCTAATAACAAAAGTTAATTAATAAAATTTTATGCATGATCAAAAATGTATAAATTTGAAAATTTTTAACCTTTTATTTGTTAATATATCAGAAAATATTCAAAAGAAACTTGTTAGAGAAACTCTGTTAAGATATTACATTATTTATTATATTTTTTCAATACATCGTATAATATGCATCGAATCAAGAAATGTTTATATATATATATATATATATATATATATATATATAGAGAGAGAGAGAGAGAGAGAGAGAGAGAGGACTCAACATTTATTTTCAGATTATTTAATGATAAATGTATTTCATATCAACGCCAGACATATTTAAGTACATTGCTAGCTTTCGAAAAGGCCATGTGTCATTCAATAATCAAGAACATAATATGCATGGAATCAAGAATTGTTTATATATAAAGAGAGAGGACTCAGCATTTATTTTAAGATTATTAAAAATAAAATATCGGACTTTGAAGAAACAAACATCACAAACAATAATTGCAACAAAACGATCTCAAAATTTCCTTAATGATTCCAACTAACAGTAACAGTTTTTTAACCTCAGATATATAAACCCTAATTTTCAAATCCCATGGTAGAATCATGCAAGAGTAAAATAAGAATATAAACAGCTAGTTCTTACTGCAACTTTCACGGTAATTCTCGCAGTTTTACAGAGAAGAATAGATATTTATAAAAAAAAACCATTATTAATCTGCATGGTTAAATTCTTTTTAGATATACTACATATACACATGAAGTTTTTATTCAAAATAGACATTCGCTGGTACATTCAACCTTCTAACATTCGTGCCTGATAATTTATATTCATCTTTTTCATCAACACGGACAGCTAACTATGGGGATAAGTTGAAGCAGAGATCGATGATGATGCTATCTCTTATATCACAAAGGAATATAAATGTATATATCTAAAACATTTTCCCCTTTTGGGTTCTGTATTTGTGGGTTTATGTATTTGAATAATGAATGTGATATATAGAAATGCAGAAGCTTTTTATTGACTTGTACTGTTAACTGGGAAAACAGATTATCTATTTTCCTGTCCTTTTGTTTCAGACCAATCAATTTGTGGGACACAACAGCTTTAAATTTGCAACCTTTGCTGCATTTTTCATTATCAAATTCAAAAGCTTTGGCAAACAATTGTAGGGCTTGCTTTCAAGTCAAAGGAAATGCTAATGCTCTCTCTCTCTCTCTCTCTCTCTATGTATACACCCAATATAATTCCAAAAGATTCCCGAATAATTATCAATAGATATTGGATAGCCAGCTGTTTGATAAATTGATTGATTGTTAAACATTATCTGCAGATATTGATGACTATCTGAGATTATTCTCATGCAACTACAATCCTATTATGGATATGATCGCAGGAAGAATATGAAGATCATCCGAGAATTACTATGAAATGTTTTTTTATGGCATCATATAAGGTTTAATTAATTTTAGATAAAATTTTAAAAATATCAACTTGAAAAAAAGTTTATGTTTAATTTGTATTTATACCTGAAAATAATATTTTTATATAAAATAGGTTTTTTCTATATTAATATAAAAAAAATTTTCTTACCAATTTTTTTTAACATTGAACGCAAAATTATTAATTTTTTACTTAAAAAATATCAATTTTTTAATAACTATTAATAAAAAAAGTTAAATTTTAATAATTCTTTCATTGACTTTGTTTGAGAAAATAATTTAAATTTTTTTTAAATAACTCAAATTTTATTAATTTTTATAAAAATACTGTTGTAATAAAATTTGAATTTATTTAATCATAATAGGCCAAAATCTTATAATTTGTAATCTCAATAGTTATTATTATTATTAGATTTTTTTTTAATTTTTTTATTTTAATTAAATTTTAGACAATAAAATGTGAACGTCTCAATATAAGACATTTTTTTTTATTAAATAGGTTTTTACTTTTTATTTTTGTGGGACCCTTAAAAGTCCATCACTACATGTGATGCTGCCATCTTGTGGGGATACACTCACAATTCCAATTGCAAAGGCTAGGCAGCTCAAAATCCCCAAATTTTATTCTCTTTAAATTTATACATTATAATTACTTTCATTTGTATCTAATTTTAAAAATTAAAATTTAATTAATAATTTTAAAATATTTATATCAAATAAATGATAAAGACAAAAATTTTTAAATTTTTATAAATTTGAATTTGTAATCAACGATATGAAATTTTATAAATCACCTAAATCAATTCTTTAATAATTATCAAAAAATCATTCGCTTAACTAATGTATTTATATAAATTTTTTTATTATTTAAAATTTTAAAAATAAAATCACATGAGTTGTATATTATGAATAAGTGTTTCTTATATTATATTTGTTATGTTATTATAAATTATATGTTATATTTAAATCACAAAAATTCTATCTATATTTTTTTAAAAAAAATACTACTTAAAAATTTTAAAACTTCTAATATTCTTTACTTTTAGTAGAAAATATGATATTGCTAATATAAACCATGTGAATAAATTTTACAATATATTCAAAAAGTATCATACATGAATTATATATATTTTTTTCAATACGAGATCGTCTAAATATTAAAAAATTGATTGATGAACATACAAATTATTTCTATATAATTAAATTTTATTTATTATTATTTTTCAATTCCTAAAAATATAAATTAAGGGAAAATTTTGATCTTTAAAAATAATTATTATAATGAGTATATACCTATGTATGTACGCATGTATGTATGTATGTATGTATGAGAACAAAAGCAAGTTACCATTTCTCACATTTACACCTTGAACTAACAAAAACAAAGTGATCTCTTTCTTTCTTTCTTTTCTTTTTTATTTATGCTGTGAAACCTGAATTTCTCTCTTTCCCTCTCTGCCTTTCCTTAAACTTATTATTTATTTAGCCAAAAAAATAAATAAATTATAAAGAAAAGTGTTCTAAATCTCCCCATGTACATGTTCTTGCGTATACTTTAATCCAAATTCCGCGCCTTCCACCCCCGCCGCCAACGGACGGTGGCGGTCCAACCAGACCCACATTAAAAATTGATTCTTCGCCGCCATATATAATTCTTACTCATTTGTATCCGTGGAATTAACTTGCTTGTTCGGTACAATTTCAAATCCTCCTACATCTTCTTCTTCATCTTCAGCATCTTTGTCGTCTTCTTCAACATTCTGATCGCTCTCTACATCTTCCGTGGCTGAATCTTGTTGCTGTTGTTGTTGCATTCTGTGTTCGGGCTGCTGAGGCGGCCATTGCTGCTCCGGCCGTACCATTAATGGCACTGAGTTTTGAGGCTTGAATAATTGTTGATTCGAGGAAGCAGTGATATCAAATTTGTTCTTCTCTTTATATAAAGCATCAAGTTGATGAAAATATGGACATGTTTTGGAATCCCCCGGCCTTTTCTTGTTGCTTTCTTTCACTTTCTTGAAATACTTGTTTATATTCTCCCATTTCTCTTTGCATCTCTTCGCACTTCGATTGTAACCTAACTTTCTCATCCCCGCAGAGATTTCTTCCCACAGTGGCCCTTTTGGTCCATTTTCTTGATACTTCGGATCCAGATTTATCCTCAGATTTATTAATGCTTGGACCTCAACTTTAGGCCATCTGGAAGAGCTTGATGCCTTGAAATTATTCGTGATCTGATCCCTCTTGTCTGTTTTCATCAATTCTAAATTTACTATCTGCTGTGATGCGGCTACTGGCTGTGGTGCCGGTGCTGGCGGTGATAGAAGCGGCTGTGACGTCAGTGATTGCGATTGCGGTGGAGTTGGAGCTGACGGTGGTATCTGAGATATAGGTGGAGGAATAGTATTGTTAGTATTCTGTACTTGGCCTCCTGGATTTTGCTGTTCAGCTAGTTTCTGCAAGAAAGCCATAACTGCTGCATCTTTTGCTGCTGATATTGATCTTTCTTGCGCTAGAATTTCTCGCTCTCTATTAATTCTCGTCATTTCTTGCTTTCTCCAAGCTTCTTCTCTAACCATTCTTTCATGTTCACGTTTCTCTATTGCTTCCAAGAATTTTTTCTGTAATCCTTCTTGTCTCTCTGTCACTTTCTTCATTAGTTTTTCAAAGAAATCCCTCCATTTTCTTTTCTTTTTCCTCCTCCCTTCCAGTTCAAAGTCCGATGAGGTCGACGACGACATCGAATTTGATAGCAGATCTGCCGGGACACTATGAAAAGGAGAAGGGTTGTTGCTCCGAGAAGGATAGTTTGTAGGGTTTGTTTCCTGTTGTGGGGGTAAACTTACAGGATTTGTTGATGGAAAAGAAGGAACTGTCAGATTTGTTGCTGGTATTGTAACAATGTTTTGAGTTGCCCTTTGCGTTGTTGTTTTTGATGGAACAGTGTTGATATCATGTGGAGGATTAGCATCTGCCGGCATTGCTACTGATACTGGGGCAACCGACGCCACCGCCGTCGCCGCTGCAGCCGGTGGTTGAGATTTTGGCGATGAAAATGTAAGTGAAGGGTGATCTTCAAAGGCCACTAATTGATCAAAAAATCTGTAAGTTTTGCCTCGTCCTTTGCCGGTTCGGCCTTGTCTTGTTCTCTTGTGATACTTGTAAACGTTCTCGAATTTCTCCCTGCATTTCTTGGCACTTCGATTATATCCAAGCTCGCCTAGCTTCCTGATAATAACAGTGGGAAAATTAATTGAGCTCCGTTTATGTTCTAATCCCATCTTAAATTCATCAATAAAACAAAATCCGATACCATGCGACGCATAAAATAAACGTAAGAAATCATATAATCAAGACAAGGAAATTCTAGTAGAAGAGAATTCAGACAAATTATTGATTGAAGAACACAGTCTGAATTTGCCATGGTAAAATAATTTGAAAGAAATGAATCTATGCTATATCTTAACTTTTACTACTACTCTTCCGAATTTAACAGTAAAGAATAGAGAAGCAAACAGCACACAATTCAGTTTACTATTGCCTATGAAATGTATTGGAAAAGGCCAATGCCAAAATAAAACAAAACCAAAAACCACAAGTGTGAATTCTGACACCGAATTTCCTATCTTGATCCTCAATTTTCTTATTACAAACCCATCACTGAAAATTTTTGAAAAATTCAGCTCAGTTTACAGATCTCGATCTAGCTCAAAATTGGATTGAAGAAATTACAAGTGAAATTTACTTGTTTTACCTGGAAACGTCCTCCCAAAGGGGACCTTTCACACTAGCATCACGAAAGCCGACGTCCATATCAGACCTTATTTTCAGAAGAGCCAAAGTCTCTTGTCTCGGCCACCTGTTTCCTTCGAAAGCACGGTCAGCTTCTTCAAGAACCCTACTTTTATCATCTTCAACTGAATTTGAACCGCCAACCGTGGCTGCAGCAGCTTCTTCGCCGCCTTCATTTCGGGCCTCTTCCCGGCTTGCCGCCTCGGTTCCGCTGGTGGTGGTGGCAGCATCGCCCGATACACTTGGCTTCTCAGCTAGCATATAGGATTAACTATAAAAGCAAACAAAAATAAATGAAAAAATAAAATTAAAATTAAAACTTGATGTCGGGCAATCGATGGAAGAAGATCAAGAAGAAGAAGAAGTAAAAGGTGAATTCTCTTAAAGGGTTTGTATGGTGAATTTATGAATTTATTTATGAGGTTGTGGGATCTGCTACTCAAGAAGCTCCTTGCTTCTGCTTCCCCTAATTTATTTATGTTTACCATTACCCCATTTATCAATTCTTTTCTTTATTTTTCCTTTAGCTGTGGAATCTTTTTTTTAATTATTTTGTTTTATGCTCTTAAGCATACATATAAAGTCTTTTATTGAAATCATTTTCCACCACCATTTAATCACATAATATTTACTCCCAATAAATGAAATTATATTATTACACGATTTTATTTTCATATATCAAATTAATAAGTATTTACGAGCAGCTGCAGACAGAGACGATGGTAATAATTAGTTGGTTTTTGTCTGTCCAGCTAATTGAGTTAAAAGCCGGCCCATGTGTAGGTCGACTTTTATATAATTTATATTTTTATATAATATATATTTTCTTTTTCCTTTGAATCATTTTTGGATGGCAAAAGGGGGATGAATATGAATGAGGAGGCTATCGCCTTCACCTTTCGGGTCTCGGTGGCGGTTGCCGGTAATACTTGGGAACTGAAATAACGATGTTACCCCTAACATGGTCACATTGACCTTTAATCATTGAAGTTTGTTTTTGGTAAATTTTATTCGATCACCACATTAATGGTATTTAGTTTATTTTATGGAAATTATGATCAGTTTTTTTTTCAATAAAAGTTATTTTACCCCTATTCCTTAAGAAGGAAAAGAAAAATAAAAAAACTGGTCTTTGATTTATAATACAAAAATAAATATTTTTTTAAAAAATAGAATATATTATTAGTAAATTTCATACTTTTAATCCATTTTTACATAAATTTTATTAATATTTTGATATTTGATTAATTATAAATAAACCTATTTTTAAAATAAGAAAAAAAGTAGGAATATATTATGTAGCAAAGATTACTGATTAAAAAAATTAAAATAGTATTAATGTGGAAAAAGTTTTCAATAATTTTCATAATTTCAATAAGATATATCTGAATGCATATCAAATACGGAAAAGGTTAATAAAATTTTTCAATAAATTTATTTTATAAAACGTGTAATAATATATTTCTCAAATAATTAAACAATTTTTTTTATCTAAATAATAAAATAGAGTAATAAATTATTTTAAAAATATCACCCAAATATCACACAATTTACAAAAAATAAAAGCAAAATATTACTTAAAAAGTGCAAACATATCATTAAAAATCTTATTTGCGTTAAAAATTAAAGAGAATTTAATTTTTAATTATATATTATTACAAAAATATATTTAAATTATCGTATAATATTCGAATAAATAATGAGTTTAACTCTCAACTATGTATTAATATTCAAACATGTTGGTTGAGACTGTGGTGACGGAAGGAGGCCCGGCCAACTTTGATTGCCACAAATTCTAATGTATACTTTGAATATTAATTTTGGTTTCATAATTATACTGAGGAAAGATTTGTCCTCATAAACTTTATCTTCAAAATTAAATAATTTAATTAATTTTTTTTCAAAAACCCTCCAAAAAAGGGAAGTGGGATTCCACAATTGAATTGAAAACTTGTTAGATGAAGATCATGTTATTAGGCCAAGCCATTTATGAATTGAAGCAAACGGCATCCAAATTCATTTAGTTGCAAACCTACCACAATAAATATGATCCAATTTAATGGCTATGATTGCATACAATCACCCATCATTCGAAAAAATTATTGTGATTTTTAATTTCTTTGGGGGACCATTGTTGATTGATTGATTGATATACCTAGCCTTTTGGTTTTGTTTGGATGTTTCTCTAATTGGATTTCAAGGAAGAAGAAATTCTACATTACTTTGAGTGTGAGCCATGCAATTTGTGGCATACCCTTGTACTAATTTCACTACATTTCCTGCATAGTTTTCAAATTGATTAGGTCATAGTTTTCAATGCACTTACATTGGAAAATGACTTGTTTTTATGACAAGAGTTCTTGAAAGTTATTGAATTTTTTTTTATCTGTCTATGATTTGTGTTAATATATGTTTTTTTATATTTAAAATTAAAATTAAAATTTAAATTATATTTATGTCTATAATATTTATATTTTTATTTAATTTACAAATAATCGTAATTTTATAAAATTTGATATAGCAGTATTATTATATTATTATTAATTTTTATCTTTAATATTTAATAATTAAAAATTAAAAATTTTATATTTAGATTTGAATATATATATTTTTAAAAAAAAATTAAATTCCTCCTAAATGAAAATTTGTCATTGACGTAGAATTTTGCTCTTAAATGTCGTGGACTTTTTAAAATCAATAAATGTATTGAGGCCAAAATAAGGCTTGAAGAGTCAAACCCAGGAAGACCCTTTGCAAGCTGCCTGCCTTTGAAAAAGTAAAAGAAAAGAAGAGAAAGATGGGAATCAAATTAAATCACCAAGAAATTTGGGAGAAAAAATTAAAATAAAAGATATAAAAAAAAATATTTATTATTTATAATTTGCCCGCCAAATTCAGACACTCAATTATTGAGTCTAAAAAAATTTTAAAAAAAAACAAATGGACTGAGAAAACAGCACATAGTGCAAAAGAAGTGGGTCCTAATCAATCAGTAAGAGCAATAAATGTGCAAATAATCAGAAATAAAGTTTGCTATCATGGCATTATTATGTGGATCAAAATCGAGATCAAAGATGGGGGGCAATTCGGTCAACTAAAAAGGTAACAATTGGTACAATAATCGTAGAAGGGTATTTTAGTCAAAGCATTGGAAAAGTGTGAATGCCACGCAATTGATCATTCTACGACAAGGCACCACTTTCTTTAGATTAAAAATAAAAAAAAATAGCAAAATTCACTTTTTACTATTATTGTTCTTATAAATATTAGGGGTTCCAAATTACAATTTTGTTCAATATATCTAAGTTCAGATTTGTTCATTGAACATTGATTAGCCATTTATTATAAATTAACATTCATAAGCTGTTGATATGTTTTTAAATGATCATACTCTAATAATATAAAAATATTTTTTAAAAAAAATTATTCATAAGCAATATTTTTACGTTATTATTTTGTTACATGAACGAAATTAAATGATATAATATACGGGACGACAATTTAAAATAAATATCATCCACTTAAAATATAAATTTTTGTAAGAATAATTTTTACTCAATTCTTCTTTTCTATGTGATATTTGCAGTTATAAAACAAAAATGATAAATTTATAAGTATAAATTGTGGGATACAAACTAATGTTATGTCGCTTTTAATTTATATACAATAATTTATTTATTATAAAAAATGCGCATACCAACATTATAATGTTATTATTATAGTAAGTTTGAAGCAATATAGCGTTAAATTATTAAAATCCCATGCGGGTGTATTTCTCATACGTAACACTAACATTAACTATATAAAAATTAATTAATTATGTTTTATTTATTTATTTATTTTGATAGTAATGGTGAATGGTATATTAGTTCTTGATGTTGTTACGTACGCTTAGCTTGAAATACAATTTACAAAGCATATATTATATTATATGACGAGGATATTTGTATTTGAATATGGATGCTTGGCTGGCGGGAGTAGCGTAAATAGCAGGATAGTATTAGATGCCTTGTACAACTTCTTCTCTACATAAAGAAAGATAGATAAAGAGATGGATGGATAGATAGATAGATGCCTTCCCACTTTTATCTATACATTAAGTGGCTGGCTCGCTGCCCATCTTTTCTTTCTTCATTCTTGTTCGTTATTTATTTACGGCCCAGCTCTGCCTCACATGTCCTACAGCCGTAAATCTATACATTATATTTTGTGAATCTCTCTCTCTCTCACTCTCACGCACGTACAAAAGGTATCGTCGATGTTAGGATATTGTTTGTGAAGTCATTTGACTGAAAATATTAATTAACTATCAAGTAAGAGTTTAACATCAATCATTTTAATTCAAGTTTAGTTTAATGATTTTGTACATAAGACGTGAATCCCATAAAATAACATATGAAATTTGAGACATGGTAGTGTATTAATTAATTAAATGAAGGAATGAATCATGCGAGGATACCATTTTATTACAATATTGTTGCAGAGAGCAACAGCAGATATGGATTTGTCTGGTGCTGGCCTGCTGTGTTGTGAGATTTTATACCCGTAAAATATGAAAAGTGTTATAATCCTATAATTTTACCACCTATATTTATACAAAAATTTGTATTTTACTATTGCATTTCATTAAAAATATACGGAAAAAATACACACACACACATACATATACAATATTAAATAAAAAAATTAAAAAAAAAGAATCAAAAGAGTATATAGTTTAAAAAATTTAAAAAACAATTAATATTTTATATTATTATTATTATACATATAATTTTATATGTAATAAATTTATTTATAAAAATTAGTATTATAAAAATAATATTTATAATTATAAAATTAAAATAATTTAAAAATAAAAAAGAGAAATTATATATGTACGCGCACTATGTGTGTATAATATAACAATAATATAATTTTGTCATATTAATTTATATGAATGTAATTTATGCAATAACATATATCTTTAAATATTATTGGTTGCAATCCCATTAATTTTTTTACTTGCTTTGACAAAATTTCAAATTAGTTAGACAAATGAGAACTAATATTCCTCATTTTTATAATTAGAGCAAGAAGAAGAAAATTGATGGATGGATTGACAAAATTGCTGAGATGGAATAAGATTAAGATTATTATTATTATTTATTATTTACATGTAGCTGGCAAACTTGTGATGTACTAGTTGAGATTGAAAAGGAGACAAAAATAAAGGGGGGGTTAAGTTGTTCACAAATCACATGGTGGCCATGTGGTAGATGAATGTGTATTATCATCTTCTTCCTCTTCTTTCTGTCTACCATGTGATTGTGTTTAACCTTCCCTCTCTCTTCAATTTTATCTGTCACCAGCTATGCAACCCACCAAGTTAGATTCCCTTTCTTTCCTTCTTTCTTTCTTTCTTTATTTTACCACATGACAACACACAATTTTAGAATAATTTGTTGCATCTATCTTCTCTTTTTTGAAGTCTGATCTTCTTAGGGATACACACACACACCCCTTTATAATTTAAAAAGTCAGTAGTATTACTGTATATACAAACTTTTGGATAAATTGGTATCATTATTAAATATTTTATATTTTTCAAAGAATAAATAAACATTTACAAAAATAAACATAAATTCCTTCAAAATTTATATAAGGTAATGGCATGTGCCTCACATATTCTAAAAGAGCCCACCCAGCATAAAACTCAACTCTCTATCCCAATTATTATTTGGCCAATTACTTGAATGTGACCCATCGACATGGCCTAACAAAAATTAATAATAATTTTAAAATATATTTTCTATGCGTTCATACAACAATAATTTATTGCATTTGTGTATGTATATTATGTTATAACAACTAGAGCAAGTTTGATTAATCAATTAAAGGTTATTGAAATATAAGAAGTAAATTTCAAGCAATCAAAGCATGTGCCAAGATCTAATTTCGCTTTATGTACTTTTCTGTATTCAGCTTTCTAAGTCATGACATGGATAAATTATATCACTTAATTAGTTCATTTGGTAACACTTGAACATGGAAACCATGTGCATCCAAACCCTAAATCATTTTCTATAATATTAAATCAGAATCGATTTCATACATGCAAATCATTTTATGGAAGTTCACTAATTTTAAGATTAATGTTGTTAAATAACATTTTATTTTTATAAATTATTTCTATTCTTCACATTCACATTATTTACTTTTACATTTCTAATGTTATCACGTCTTGGTGAGAACTTAAAATGAATAATGTTTTTTAAAAAAAAATGTTGTAAAAATACTCTTATCAATGAACATCTTCTTACACAAAAGTTGTCTTAACAAATTAATTGAATTTTATTATTAATAATATCTTGAAAGTTAGATGTATGTATGTATGTATATATATATATATATATGCTTTTTAGAATTTGGTTGATATAATAATTACAAAAATATTTCTTATAATATTATAAAAAGTGAAGAATTCGAATCTCATTCACATTTGAATTGTTGAAAGGGTTGTTGTCTTTTTTTTAAAAAAAAATTTATATAATTAACTTTATTTTTTTATTACTTAATCTCATTTTTTGTAAATTTTTAAATTTTATAATTAAAAAAATTTTTTTAAAAAAAATATATAAAATAAGAATAAAATTTATTTATATTAGATGTATTGTGATAAAACTCTTAAATTGTTATATAAAAATTATAAATTAAAAAAAAACACAAAAAGTAAGAAACAAGAAATTGCCCACCGAAGTAAGCTTTTAGGAAAAGAGCGATGGGAGAATGGGCCCCAAAAGTGGTTAAGCAGAGCACTCAAAAAGGCCATATTGGGCTAGCAATTGAAAGATGGAGCCCCGAATCATGTGATACCCAGAAGAAAAAGACTACAAAATTTACCGAGGGAAAACTAAACAAAAAAGAAGAAAAATTAGAGTGGGAGTATTAACCAAAAAAATTAAAAAAAAATCACCCACGTTCCTTCTCTTGTCTATGTCTCTACTTGTGTCCATTTCTTTCGATTGTGACACAATTGGATAAGCCTTTTGCCTTTGACACTTGCTTTTGTTTCCTTTTAAGGATGTTACTGGAAATTTGTAGTTTAATAAACAATTCGATATGGCAATCTCTTAAAACAACACAAAATTATTGTGGTTAGAACACTAAACAATGTAATTTTAAAATGTATTGGAACATCGAAAATTCCTTAAAGTGATATAAAAAAATGGATTGGCATATAAAGAACTAGACTTGGATGCAATGGACCAAAAATAGCATTGAATTCACAAGATAAATAATTTTTTTAAAAAAAATATTAATAATAAAACTGTGTTACTAAATAGATTAAAATCAATAATGGGTAAAATGTGGCCCTGTGTCGGTCCTAGAAAAGCAAAGATCAAAATATTATAATATTTCAGCATAAGCCAGTGGTTTGAAATTAACATGCATGAACCATGAGAACTTGACGAATTTGCATTAAAATTGTTTTATGATTATTGTCAACAGATTAACCAATTACTGGATTATAAATTTATGGTCAAACTCAAACCCATCTGTTATTTACTTTACTACGGCTAAAATGAAAAAAGAATGGTCTAAAAATCGTTTGAAATGGTTAACTCTTGCCTGGACGGCGCATGAAAAAAAGGGCTTTTGGTCTCAGCTTCGAACTTTCAACTTTCAAGCTGACACCACTTTCCTAACATTTTCAGTGATGTTACGCGTTAAGGCAAGCTTCTGCACTGCCATTTTGTTTTCGTTTCAATGGACCAACATGTGTATTGAATTTTCCTAAAGTTTGACTGACAGACGGGGGCGGGGGCGCTGTTTGTCACCTTTGATTTCAGAATAAATATTTTAAAATAATGCCTGTAAGCTTTCACATTCACTTAATTTAAAAAATACTTTTGGGGTCGTCTTCTCAATTTCTACTTTGAATGTTTACGCATCGCAAAAAGATAATTTACGATAATAACACCTGGATCCCTGCCTTTTTACTTTTTTACAAAAACATAGATTGTACTTTTAACACACATAGATCTCTAAACTCTATTGAAATGACTAAAATACTCTTAACAATTGATGTTGTTTGTTATAAAATTATGTCTTTATTTGCAAAAATATATGAACTACAGGACTTGGATGTTATATCTTTTTATTTTTTATTTTTTTTTCAAATAATGAAAAGACCTGATAACAAGTAGCCGCAATTGGTGGCAAGACAAATGGTGGGTCAAAAAGCAAACATGTCTTCGGTGAATGTATGAACAGGTACACAAAAAAAATGCAGTTATCAAACAGCCCTTGGCATTTGAGATCAACGACTAAACTTCAACAAAAGTTCCGTAATTTGATTCCACCCGTGATAAATACAGCCAAAAACCCACATTCAAAGGAAGAAAAGAAAATAAACACAACACACACTTGTTATCATGATCAATCTTTTCTGGAGATAATAGAATGAAGGATGAACGCAGCCAGAATAACATCTTTGTTACAGTTCGGGACCTTCAGTTGAGATAAAAATAAATAAACAGATAGTATAGCTCGTTGTATTTCTGGCGAAGCAGCAATAGGTCTAAAGATCAATCCTTGCAGCAAATGACAGTGAGTTCATTTCATCTTGTACCTCATAAATCAAGCATGCAATTACTGGGTCATCTGCTTTATAGTTGTGCACTAATAAATTTAAACAAATTTTGGGAACATGAAAATAGACTAAAATAATGTCCATTCCAAATTTCTCCAGCATCAAGCATGCTTGGTAACACAGTTTCAAAATGAATTCCAAAAGAAGTTGAGGTAAAACAACAAAGAAATGACTGAAAAAAATTAAGCGCCACCAAAGAACTTGGTGCTCAGAGTCTTACTCCTCAACAAAAGAAAATTCAAATGAATTTTATGCTCAATTTATTTAGCAGATTAGAAAGATAAGAAAACTTCACTGTTCAGTGCATGGACTATGAAAATAAGCAGAGATTTCCCACCAAAAGCTTGGACCTGAGAATCTCTGATGCTACTCTCAGAAAATCTTTTGCAAAAATAAGATAAGGATTTTCACAAAATGAATGCAATATTTCATGGTGCACCCACCTCTTCCCGGTGGCAAAGCACCAAGTTTACTTCACACGAACAAAGAACATCAAATCTTAAGGAGATAATTTTCTCGCAATCAGCTTCTTTCCAGCAGGAACATTTTATATAGCAGCCAAATTTTTGTCCTTAAACATGCAAGCAAAATTTGACAGTCTATGCATTTTGCAGGAACTTGTTTTGCAAACTTTGAATTGCAAATAACAGCTTATAGCTAGTCATGAAATTAAGTAACTCATATCTAACTAAAGAATACCACCCCAAGTTTGGAGTTCTAGCAGCTCTTGCATTTTACCCTTTGAGACACCATTCATACAACTACTCAGTAAACTGGGATAATATACGAATGTACAAGTCCATCAACATATGTAAGCTGATAAGGGCATGTTATCTGCATAGCTTCTGGAACATGTGAGAACTCGTATGTCAGCTATTAATAGTCATTTGAAACCCACAATATTTACCCCTTCTGTTTGGTCACCTTGCAGACACAAGATAACAACAATTTTGCACGATTATATGATATAAATTTTGCTGGGAAAATAATGGGAAAGAATTTTGATGTGGATGTATGTGCACACGCGTTTGTAAATTCTATATAAGAAAGTTTGGAGTCTAAGCCGCCCTTTTTGTACAGATGAGCACAAAATCCACTTGCAATACATCCTATGACCATTTGATAAAATAAGAAAGTCTGCTTCTAGCATAGCAGCTACTGATCATGTTGAGAAATGATTTCTAGTCGGACAGAATCCAAATTTGGACCTAAAACTGAAATACAAGTCCCTCTTAAGAGTTAGTTTTCAGATTACTAGATGTTTAGATTACAATATAAGGAGATGCACATACATACACACATCCATCTAGACACCCACACAAAATTGAGAAAAGAGGGTGCAAAATTTAGCATCATGTATCTTACAGCTCTTAGTATTCTTACAACTTTATGTATCCAAGTCAATCTAGAGAATTCACATTAACTTCCGCAGATGCTGGTCTCAGCTTTGAACATCCCATTACAGCCACCGACTCTTCCCGCTTTACTTTCTTCCTATTATGTTTAGATAACAATATAGGACTCACTCACACATGTAAAAATATTTACCAGAATCATTGCTTTGCATAAACAGCTTGAAAAATCTACACATTCTCTCCTCTACGAAAACCATCGAATAGATATATAAGATATCAAGCATAATGGCTAGTAAAATCTTCAATAACATAATTCTCCAGAAATTTATGCACGTATAGTATGATATAGTGGAAGGTTCCAATCCTTTCTATAAGCTCATCTCCGATAAATAAGAATAAAAAATAAAAAAGAGTGATACAAGTCCTTCTGCCCTTAATGACAAGATATAAATGTAAATGAGGTCTTTCAAACAGAATTATCATTTTTTACTTCAACAAAAGAAACTGATAACTCTTCAACAGCAGTGCTAAGAAATTCAAAATATCCAAGAGCACAAACATCCCAACATTCATTGCTTTATCACCTTTTCACAAATCAAAATCACATTATAGATAGTAGTGCATACTGTTGCCCTTCATCCGCATAAGCCAAAAGATGAGTATTATCATCGGCAAGCAGACAGATAGGTAGAGGGCAGTAAATACCTGTTCCAAGGAAACATGTACTCTAAAGCGATAATGATAAGGGTCTGTTTATCCATACAATAATAGAACTTCAAGACGTTGATCCTTTACAAAACTAACCCATCTTCAGCACAAGTAAAAGGAAAAGTACTGCCAAGTATCACCAACAATAACACAATAAACAGCCTATAAATAGACTGCCACATATTTTGTTGACAATACCTATAGATACAAAGGCTCTTCTAATGTACACAGTGAGTACAAAAAATTAAATGGTAACTTCTATAATCTATCAATGAAACATAAACTCATCTTAATGTTAGACATTAAGGCATATTGCTGAATTCAAAAAAAAACAAAAAACAAAAGTCTGATCTTAAATATTCAAACTGACAACAATTATTTGACCCAAACACAAGCTTAAACATAATGATTCTCCCACAAAATTTCTTCAACCAAGTCATACCATTTCACTAAAGATAACACCACAAAAACCAGCCACTGGTATCGTCACAAACCTACTACTACACAATATATGCAGGAATTGTGAAGATTTACGAATAGTTTACCCATTTCAAAAGGTAATGCTCCAATTAAAACAAACAGCAGCTTACCAAGAAAAGAAATCATTGAGCTGCATGCAAGTCCCGTTGCCGCTGTTAACAAAGTTTGGCACCAATCAATTAACTATAGTCAGCACCCAATTCTTTTTGCTTCAGCTCTAATGCCATGCGCTCATTCTCAAGCTTCATCCTCTCATTTTCCATCCTTAACTTCTCTAATTCACGATCTCTTTTCTTGCTAAATCTCTGCCACTTGAATCGCTGTTTCTCCAGTTCCAGCATCTCAACTTGAATCTGTAATTTCTGTTCTTCCAACTGAAGTGAGCGAGATTCAATGCACTGCTTCTGTAACCAAGCAGCTCTTGTACTTTCAGGTAAAGCTTGATTCACATCAGCTTGTGCAACTTGTGAATGGTAATGAGAGCTTTTGTTGAAATCCGGAGGATTCGTGGAGTGTCCAAGACAAACATCTTCATGGCCTTGGCCTTGTCTCAGCCTTTTAATAGAACCCCCTACTGCAGCATACATTCCCCGGCTATCCCCATGTGATGCATGATTATCCTCGAACTCATCATGATCATCAGTCTCCATATCGTGATCATCTTCATCAGGATCATGTTGGTGCCTCCTCACATCATCGTTATCATGATCATCTCTATTTCTAAGAGCTAGCTGTAAGGAACGTTGCAAAGCAGGATCATGAGGCAGATGCAATCTATTCCCATTATGGTAAGAACACATCTCTTCATAGAATAGATGTTTGGAGCTCAATATTTTCCGAACATCATCCTTCTCTTTTTCCGTTAAGTAGTCTATAACATCCAAAAGCAAAGGATTCTCAACAACCTGGCAAGAAGTGCCCCTACCAAGCATGTCATTAAGCCTCTTATACCTCTTATTAAGGTCATTGAACTTATCCTCGCATTGCTGTGGTGAAACATGAAATCCCCTCTCAGCCATGACCTTTGAAATCGCTTTCCACTTACCCTTTTTTTGTAAAACTGCAAACTTCCTTCTTGCACCACCACCACAATCCAAGCTTGCATCCTCACCTACATAAGAAACAGCATTAATCAAAAGCTTCACCATCTTATCAGCCCATTTCACACGCTGCCAAGGTGATGCCTTCTTCCCTTTACTGAAATCATTATGACCTTCACCACCCTCTTCGGTAAAGCTCCGATCATCATCGTCACTCACTGAGTTCTTTCCCCTCTCTCCCTTATTATAATCAGTCATTGAAATGGCTTGATCGCAACTTTGCATGCTCCCAATTGTGAGAGGAAATCCCTCATGAATCGAGGGATGAACTGAAGAACCTTGGCGAGGAATAGTGTGGTGATGTTGGTGCATGGCGTGCTGATAATGTTGAGCTTGATGATGAACTCTCATTGATCCTTGCAAGTCAAGACCCACAAAGGCGGCCCCACCTGGAATCATCCCTCCTTGTGACAAATTTCCTTCCATTATTTATATGATCACTATAATTTGGATCAGAACCATGAACCCATTTACTCTAAAATCCTAGTTCACATCCATTTCTTGCTTCTTCTTAATCAATTTTTCTTAGGTTCACGAACACAATATATAAAACCAAGCATACCCATCACTATCCACATTAGAGCTTTTCCATTAATCAAACTAAACTTTAAACAAAGATTAAACCAAAACCCAAAATCCTATGCTATCAAGCCAAGCCAACACTCATTTCCAATATTCCCAAAATTAATCAAAAATTTCACAAACAATAAAGCAAAATTCACATGCCCACCAAAAACCCACCACCAAAATCATCAATTATTAGACAAAACATTACAAACTCCAAATCATAAAGACACAAACAAAAAAGAAATAATAATAATAATAATAATAATTGCTTATCATCAGAGAAGGCAGAACCACAGAACTACTTATCTGCAGAAATAACTCCCAAAAGAGCTCACACACAGCCTAAAAGAAATCCCCTAAATTTAAGCCGAGAATCCAGAGCGTAAAATCACGAAAAACATCTGCTTTCAAGCTAATGAAATTGAATAGAGAGAGAAATGTACATTTATTTGTATGCTCGAAATTGTCCTTTAGTAAGTACAGAAAATGTTTTTTTATATGTACATATTCATTGAAGAAGAGGTTGTCTAGCAGGTTCAATGTATGGCAGGATCTGGTGGGTCCAACGTGCCATATTTTTATTTTTATTCATTAAATTATTATTAGACAATATTATATATATATCATCGACGTGTGTACTCCACAGGCACTTCAATTTTTTTTTGGTTATAATTTCAAAATTTATATTAAATAATACAACAAATTTAAAAAATAATTAATAAAATTATTATACTTACATATGTGTTGTAATGTAACATTTTATGTCACACTCCAGCACAGTGGGTACCCAACTATCATATGAAGACAAATTCCAACACAATTTTAGTTGTTATTTTATCATTATATTTTTACATTATTCTTATATTTTATTATAATTAATATGATAATTAAAATTTTTAATATTTGATTTATACAGTGGGACAAATGAAAATGATTTTTTTTTAAATTTTTTAATTTTGATGTTGTCATGTTTTCTCTAAGTTATTATTAATTAATAATCGTGAAATTCTATTTATAATTAAATAATTTATTTAAGGTGGCGTTTTTGTTTACAACTTGTTTTCTTACACCAAATTGGTAATTTTTTATTTATATTAAATTCATTTTGTGATGTTCTACTATGATATTACACCAGAATTTTGAATTCATAATTGTTGATGTCCATTTTTAGGTGCCAATGGATGATTTCCATTTTTCTTTTTTCTTTTTTTGAAAAAAAAATGTTAGAGTTTTGATTCTTCACTTTGGATATATAGACAAATCTAACCTTGATGTGATGAATTCTAATGGAACAAATTTGTTGGAGTCTTTATTCTTCACTCCCAATATATAGATAAGTATGACCTTAGTGTGACAAGTTCTTTGATTAGGTTAGATATATCTTAAAAATGAATTTGGTTGAAAAATAGAAACATAATAAGGGTCATGTTATCAAAGTTATGGCGAAAATCCTTCAATATAACTAGAAAATTTTGAAAATTCTTCCAATACAACTTAAGTTAGTAAAGGAATCTCTTTTTAAGATTTAATAGTTTATTTTGACAAAATAATATTCTATTTTTTTAGAAACTTTTCATACCTCATTTCTTTGATAGTAAGAATCTTGGTGTAATATTAGAGTAAAAGTGTTATTAGAAAACTGCCCTAAAGAATCTTTGAAGTTTAAGGATTCTTCTTTTTTTATTCAAACCAAAAGATATTATTCTACCCTTGGCTTTTAATCCCCTAACACAAAATGTTTTTGAGATAAAATCCTACTTCTATAGGTGACTCGAGGCTACAATTACGCTATTGACCTCGTTATTGAGCTATTTCAATGACCTGATTGATGAAAAATATCATATATCAATAATAATATTTAATTAAAGAATAGAATTGCAAATATTAATTCAAAATTTTAGATTGATAACATAAATTTGAGATAAATAATGCATATTGATAATACAATAAATTAATAATAATATTTCTTGTAGTTACTAGTGTGGTTTTAAATTTATAGTCAAATTTTTATTTTTTTAATTTTTAAAATAATTAATTACAAAATTTTATTTAATAAGTAGATGATAATTATATATATTTTTATAATATTAAAGATACATAACTAAGATAGTAAAGTTATATTGTTATTATATTTGTTATTTAATTTTTTGTTTACATTAATTTTCATTTAATCCCATGAAAAACATAAAATATCTAATAATAATATAAAACTTCTACAACTTATATATAAACTACTGTATCGTCGACATAGTTTTTACAATAAAAAGTAAAAGTGATAAACTTAAACCAATGAATAATATTGCAAGTTCTATGTCCTCAAAAGGTGGTCATTAATTAACTGAAATATTTTTTTACATGTCGTAAAAATAATTTTAGAGTAAATAATTGTTGAGTCCCTAATACTTCTTGATCTAATATATAGATTAATTGCAATGAATTAAAAACTATTCATAAATATTCCAATTCGCTAATTTATAATATTTTTAATTAAAAATTCATTTGTATGCTACGACAATTACTAGGCAGGGAGTTGAATGCTTCGTTCTATTAATCTTTATTATTTTTGAGACAAAAAATTTTTTATTTTTATGCTATAAAATTTAACGAATTGAAAAGTATTTTTAAAGTAGTTTTTAAACCACAAATTAATTAATATGTACATTAGGTGATACTTTAGCAGCCGTATATGTATAAGTAGTTTTTTAATTTGATAAGTGAAAAATAATTGAATTAAATGCAATAAAAAAAAGAGAGGCAAGCATGGGCATGTGGCAAGCACAAGCTTATCAAAAGCAACAGCATTAGTAATACTTTTAAATAAATAAATAATCTAATGTCCATTTCTTTTTTACCAATGGGATGTCATGCAATGCTCCTCATTTGGTATTGGTTGGTGGCACGTGCCATCCTTTATTCAATTGCCATTGCCATACACCATACCACTCTCTAATTTCAAATTTTTATGTTATAATTTTTGAATTGTATTTACAATGTTTATATTAGAGTTTTTAAGTGTCATTTTGGGATTATCTATTTATATTCTAATAAAAAATAATCAATTTTAAAAAGTCATTTAAATATTTAATAAATTTTATTTTAATAAGCATTATGAATTTGAAAAGTAATTTATATGAATTTAGAAAATTTTATTGTTAGAATAATAACAGAGAGATGAATTGATTTTGTTAATATTAATTTTTTTTAAAAAAATTATCAAACATTCAATCTGTAAAAAATTACTTTTGGCTTTTCTAATAACAACCTCAAACAAATTTAAATCTTAATTTTATATATTATGTATGGTTATTATATTAGAATAAAAAAAATAACTTCAACATTAATTATATATTATTATTAATAATTTAGTACTAATTGATTTAATTGACAAAATTTTTAGAACGATATATCAAGTATGAGATTTAAACTTTGTTTACATTTAAATCAGAGGATTGTGGATTAAAAAATATACCATTGTTAAGGTATTTATAAAATAATTTAGCGACTTGTAAAAAAATCAATATTCTGTCTTAACAACAACTTGCCTATTCTTTAACTTTTTTGAGAATGTACCTTTTAATTATGTCACAAATTATTATATTTTTCTCTTTTTAATTAACCATCAACGTGTATTTGCTTAATTAAAAATTCATATATAATTAGCATTGATTTTGATTTATATGCATATATATATATATATAAACCACAATAATTTTAAATCTTCGTAATCAACTGCTAATTTTTTTTTATGGCTAAGATTTGCTTGCATTAACTTTTCTAAAACAAAAAATCTATAGTTAATCGGTCTCTCAACTCATTATTACATAATTATATTTTTCTTTTAATTTCTTTTTTTGCATATTTATTTTTTTCTCCATCTCTTCCATGTGTGCACATTCATTCTCTTTCCTAAATCAAACTCTTATAAAAGTTAAGAACATATATATATATATATATAATATATATATATATATTGTGAAAATCATAAAAGTTTTAAAATCCTTGGATTAATTAAAATTTTTTACACTTACAACATACAGACATGCATATATGCATATGCATACATATACTATAACTATACATATACATATCATATATATATATATCTATAATTATAAAAATTCATTTTTTAAAATACAATTAAAAAAAATTAAGAAAACAAGATAAAAAAAGTTTAATTATTTTATTTTAGCAAAATGTTTTTAGTATTACATTAAATATATCACTAAGTGAGGTTGTTTTTTATAAAAATAAAAAAATTGTATATACGACTAAAATTTACAAATATATAAAAAAAAAGATTATATAAATATTAACTTCAACTGAGACATAAATTTAAACTATTAATTCTATGCAATATACTCGTTAAAAATAATATTTAATACTTTCATCATTTAGATAGGAAAAAAAATAAATTAGTCATTATAAACTTTAAAAATTTATCATTCACTTATTGAAAATCAACATCATAATTTGGAGAATAACTTAGACAATAATGCTAGGAATATAAATTCTAGTACCAATCAATGTGATAAAACCATAATATTACACGTCCTATTCTATATTATTGTTGTTTATTTTAAAACATGTAATAATAATATAATATATATATTAATTTATATGGATAAGTTTGTACAATAATTTTTATATTTTTATTTTAAATAATTATTTAGTATGTTTTATTTTGTCCTATATGTATCTTTATTTTTTTACCCCTTTTTTTAGTTTTTATTTTTTGAAAAATAATCTATAATAACTAGATGTGATAATTTTTTATATAATTTATCAAATAAATATGAACCTTACATCAATTTGCGATTTCGAACCGACATAAAATAATATAATTATTAAATTAAAAATATGATACAATATTAATTATATCAAGTTGGACATTAAATTTTTAGAAATTGAATTTGTTTATGACATGATTAATTATTTAAGTAATTGTGATATATTAATTTATTAATAATTTAATAAATATATTTTATAGTTTTAATTTTTTATAAAATTTATATTAATAATATTTTTTAAAATTATTTAGTCATATTTTTAAAAAAATTAATTAGTATTTAAATATATAGTAATATATATATTATATAAAATTATGTTACAATATACAAATATAAAAATATTTATTTATTTATTTATCTAATAGATATTAAATAAATTTTCATTAGAATTTGTTTAATAATTTTATTAAATTAAAATTCTTAATTCTTGGTGTAGTTATTAAAACAGTCGAATTTGTCTTGCCGAGATGACACAAATATATCATACACGAGTACACAAGAAAATTCGAATTGTCACGTTGCGGCGATAATTCGGGTGGGCGGGTGCCCAAGTTAAAAATCCGGGTCGTAGATTATTTGCAAGTGATTACTGCTGCAACGAAGACTGTGCACAGAGCGAAGCAGAGAGCGAACGCGAGAGAGAGAATGTCAGCCGAAGAAGAAAGCGCAGTAAAGGAGCCGTTGGATCTTATAAGACTTAGCCTTGACGAGCGCATCTACGTCAAGCTCCGATCTGACCGCGAGCTACGCGGCAAACTCCATGTATTGCTAACAATTCATCTCTTTATGCACAAACTTACTTGTTTTAAAGTTCGGATTTTTGTTTCTGTTTTTTTTGTATATAGGCATTTTTGTACGTGGGGTGGTGTTTATTTGATTCTAGGGTTCGTTGACTGATATGGGTATTTGAAAAATCTAGGGTTTCAGCATAGAAAAACTCGGGTTTTTTTTGGCGTATCCAAATATATTGACTTGACTTTTAGAAGTTTTAGAGAATTTTAAGCGTAGGGTTTATTAGAGCTAAAGAAAATAGCAAGGAAGAAAAATTAAGTTTCCATTGGATAATGGATAATGATTAAAGTAAAAATTTTTCTCTGTTTATAATTTGTTTCTTGGTGTTTAGTATGGTTTCGGTGGAAACATAGGCTCCTACTGACTTGAGTATGCTAAGTTTATTTGGTTTTGATAGAAACCAAAGGTTATTTGTGCTGTTTGTTAATGCTTTTGGAAGAGTTCATTTTTAGTGTTTGTGAAGTGGCAAGCAGCGAAAAAATGAGTTTAATACAATAAAAAATTTGTGGTGATTTGTAAAATTGATTATATTGTCAATGCGTGAATAAAGGAGAATAAGGGTACGAGTTATAGTTCTTTTCTCTATTTGCAAAAACAAAAACTGGTGGGTTTTGGATATTACAATTTAATGATATGGTTTTGGAATTATTGGTGCCAATACAGACGTACATACATACATATATAGATATACATATACTGTTTGAAGCATTGTGCTAGAACCGCGTAGCAGAAGAAAACTATGTTCTTGGTAATGCTATCCCGTCAATTTAGTGATCAAGCATTAATAGCTTTACCATTCTTGGGTTGTTCTCCTTTCAAATCTGGCTTTTGCAGGCATATGATCAGCATTTAAACATGATTCTTGGGGATGTTGAAGAAGTTGTTACTACGGTAGAAATTGATGATGAAACCTATGAAGAGATTGTTCGGGTAAGTTGTAATATTAATTTTTTTTCTTTGAATTTAAAGTTTATAGTATTATCTACTGTAAAAGCTGTCATAGGGAGCAAGACACAATGGGTGGGTATCATTGTATCATCAGAGTCTTGGTGATTACAGAAATCTTAAGTCATTCAGTGGGGTCTGGGATAGGGGCCATTGTTTCCTACTAGAAAGTATGCTTGCATAGTTATGAGAGGTTCTGTTTACCTTTCAGGACTTGCGACTTGCTACACTCTCTAAAACAGATGTTCTTGTTTAGTGTTTTTGAAGGGGACATTTTTCCTATGAAAATGCACGATACTTGGAAATTTCAAACTCATCTTCACTTATGTTTAAATCTTCCAATTCAAATATTCTAAATCTATTGATAGGAGAAACTCAAACTCTAATTGTTCTATTTACAGTAAAAAATTGTGTAAATGTGATTAGAAGAAAGGTGAAAGAGCTTCATCTGTTCTTACATTCTGGGCGTTAAACTTATCAATTTTCTTTGTCTTATTTCAGACTACAAGGCGCACTGTTCCATTTCTGTTTGTGAGAGGAGATGGAGTCATACTGGTTTCACCTCCACTGAGAACAGCTTAAACTAGACAACATTCCTGTAGAATGCAGTATTTGTGAAGAGATCACCTATTGCTCACATCTAATCCTTTGCCACTGGGGGATGTTTCTGATCTGAAAAGTCCCAAATTATTTGCATGCTGAGTTAACAATTATAAAATATCTGATATTCTTAAATCATTATGTACTAGACTGAATTTTTTTTATTAGTTCCTGAGGTAATCTTGTGATGGGATAACTTATTCTGGTTTATTTTTGGTAATTGTTTATGAAAATAGCTTTGCTCAATTTGTGGAAAATCTCACTTTAAAACTGTTTGGATTTGACTCGCTTTAATTCATCCTTTGAATTTTGCTGAATCTACATGTAATTGTTTTTTGCTTAGAAGTTTAATTTCTTGTTTGCAGAGCTTTCTGCATTTGAGTAAAACCCCCTATTCTGCAGTCTGCATTACTACATGGCACGTGCTGCACTTGTTGATGGTCTTCCATTACTTATTGCGAATGGAACTTCTGTTGTACAATTTTATCCCCTTTTCGAAAATGTCGTTAGTACCAGGTTTGAGGACAATATCAAGCTTAAGTCACAGGTTCGACTATTGTTTGATCGTCGTAACTGAATTCGAGTGCGCATCTTGGATCTATAATTGTGTTAGCAGGAGAAAAATACAATCAATCAAGGGCATTTTCATTAAGCAAATACGGCACGAATAACAATATATTATGAACATTACCAAGCTGTCTACAAGCCACAACGAAAAATGAAGTATTCTCACAAGGGATTTACACAAAAAGAATATTCATTTCATAGAATTAGATGTATGAACAACTAAAATACAACAATCGCTCATGCAGATGGGCAAATCAAACTGACAAAATACTGCTAATTTATCTACGCCTATTCCATGACAAACTAGGAGATCCCACTGGCTGTGCACCTCTGTGATAT